>CAWUFW010001372.1:2482500-2894019 GCA_963921515.1 Calotriton arnoldi | reverse complement strand
TGTTGGGAGACCTGTGTAAGTGTATTGTGGCCGTGCCGTCCCAGCTTGACAGCTGGGCTGTGGCTCATGTGCTTGCTCAGTCATGTCAGTGATGTGTATGCGAAATTGCTATGTGCCGTGTTGCTTTGACATGTGTCCTCTGCCATTTAACCCAGGCGGAGACCGAACATTGACCGCCCATACCAATTGCTGGCGGACATGGACGATACAGAGGTAATCAGGAAGTTTCGGCTGGACAGGCCAACCCTGCATCGACTGTGTGCCATGTTAGAGCCCCATCTCCGTCCCCGCAGGGTGTATCCGACTGCTGTCACCCCCACGGCTAAGGTGATGGCCGCCATGCATTTCTTCGCCACTGGGTCATTCCAGCACACAGTGGGCAGTGGAGGAGGGATGTCCCAGCCCATGTTCAGCAAGGTGCTGAGGGATGTACTGGCAGCCATGATGCTGTAACGGAACAGGTACATCAGATTCCCCAGGGCTCGTGAATTGGCGGCAGTGAAGGGTGCATTCTATGCCCTTGGCAGAATCCCACACGTCGTGGGAGCCATTGACTGCACACATGTTGGCCTTGTTCCACCACAGGCCACTGAGCACCTGTACCGCAACAGGAAGCACACGCACTCCCTGAATGTGCAAGTGGTGTGCCTTGCGGACATGGTGATCACCCACGTGTGTGCCAAGTTTCCAGGCTCGGCACATGACGCACACATAATGCGCAACAGCATCTTGCCACGACTGATGGCCAATCTGCAACAGGATCGTGGCTGTATTGTCGGTGAGTATGTGGAGTGGTGTAGCGTGCTGGTTGTGCGATGCTGTCCCCTGTCCAGTTGGAATAGCAACGGTTCTCTGTGTCCCTCACACCCAGGTGACTCTGCGTATCCGAATGGGGCATGGCTGCTCAGTCCATTGAGGAATCCTCGCACCCCAGCAGACGATCGATACAATGAGGCACATGGGAGGACCAGACGTGTGGTCGAGCGTACCTTTGGCCTCCTCAAGTCCAGGTTCAGGTGCCTGGACCGCACCGGGAGTGCACTGGCGTACTCCCCACAGAAGGTGTGCCAGATAGTGGTGGCGTGCTGCATGCTGCACAATCTGGCCATTCGGAAGCAGATCCCCCTCATCGTGGATGACGGAGATCAACCAGGGCCCCAGCCCGCAGACCAGGACAGCTCGAGTGAGGAGGACAGCGGAGAGGAGGAAGCTGGTAATGTGCGGCAGCAGCTCATCGCCCGCTACTTCACTTGACGGTGAGTGTCCATGTACGACGGCTGATGTGGCTGTATCTGTGCAGGTGTGTGTGTGCTGTGTCAGGGTGGCCGTTTGTTCACTGCGTGCTGTGTGTCAACGCTCCATGGCCAGGGTAGTATGCCACTGTTGGTGGCTGTGGCATTGTGCCCTATTGCTCTGTGCGATGTGTGTACATTGCTTGTAGTTGTTGACATGTACTGTGTGATGGGTGTGTGACACACTCATTGAATGTGCTCCTGTTCTGTCTCCCACCCCTAGGTCCCTACAGGCCCTCCGGATTCCATTGCCATGCCACGCATCAGGTGCCTTTCCGCCCAAGGTGGCCGTTGTATTCCGTACAAATAAAACACAGGGCACAAACAGCAGTTAGTGAAAAAGGTGCATTTATTACAAACTGTGACATGTGATTGTGTGTAAGGTGATGACAAAAGTGGTGCGTGCAGTGACAATGAGCTGTCGGTCATGGCTGCGTGATGATCAGGGTGTACCCACTGGTTCTATGTCCATAGTCCAACACACACATGCCATCCAGATGGCTGTGTGGAGTGGGATCGTAGAGCAAGTCAATGCAGTGGCTGGTCAAGGAAGGCTGGCGGAAGGCTGGCTGGCTGCCTCACTTGCGACTGGAGCGTGCGAAGTCCTCCCGGGAGATCTGTTTCCTCTTCGGACGGCCCCTTCCACGTTTGGGAGGGGGTGTGTGGTGGCGACCTGCTGGTGGTGGGTGAGGTGTGCTCACTGGCTGTGGACGCAGGGGAAGTGGACACTGCTGCCCGACCCTGCGCCCTAGCAGGTGGTGGCGGAGGTGGTGTTGCTGGCCTTGCCTGTGACCCCACCGCCACCACCAGCTGGCCCATGAGGTCCACGAGTTGGTCCATACGGGACACGAATTGGCCCATATGGGCGTCCATGGACCTCAGCACCCCCAGCACCTCCCGCGTGTCTGTAGCAGACCTGGCCCATTGTCCTTGGGCCTCTTCATAGGCCCCAAGGACTCTGGCCATTTGAGGCAGGGCATGGCTCCCAGGGGAGGCTGGCGTTTCCCTGACCCTGCTCCTCCTACCAGTCCTGCTGCCACCGGCCTGCCCACTAGCCACATTGCACACCACGGTCCTCGCTGTGGCTCCCAGGGTGGATCCAGTCGGCCGGGCCACCACCTGCGCTGGGGCTGGTGCCAGCGAAGACGTGGTGGTGGTGGTGGCGGTGGTGGTCGGTGCGGCGATGGTGGCGGTTGCGGCAGTGGTAGTGGCCACAATGACCGTGGGTGTGGCCGCAACGACAGTGGCAGCAGGGGGCTGGGACTGTTCAGCATCCCTGGATGATGGGTTGGTGGGTAGGAGGGGTCCTGGGGAGCGGCTGGGCCCTGCCACGCCAGATGGGCCTGCTTGGTGGTCCGTGTCCGAAGAGGAGGACAGATCCTCCAGATCCGTGTGTCCTCGTTGGGGGCTTGTGGGCTGGCTGTGCTGGCTGCTGTCTCCATCCCCAGCATCCTGCTGTTCGTCACCTGTGGAGAGAATGAGATTTGTTATTGTGTTGCACCTGGCGAAGTATGTATTTGTCGTCTGACATTGGCAGTTCGTGCAATCTCGTACATGGGTTTCCCGGAGGCGAGTGTGTGGCTGTGGCATCTGTAGTTGTGTGTGCTAGGCAATGGGACTGTGTGCTGTGCACATGTGGCATGGGACGGATTAGCCATGCCGATGGGTGTGTTGCTGTGCCCCTACTCATTGTGACTCTGGTGTATGCGGGCTCCTGGCCCATCCTGGGTCTGGTTTGTACTTTGCATTTGGGGTTCACATGGAACGCTTAGGAACGCATATGGCAACATGGGGGCCATGCCCCAGATTCGCATTTGGGAGGGGATATGCATTTGGGGTTCACATGGAACGCTTAGGAACGCATATGGCAACATGGGGGCCATGCCCCAGATTCGCATTTGGGAGGGGATATGCATTTGGGGTTCAAATGGAACGCTTAGGAACGCATATGGCAACATGGGGGCCATGCCCCAGATTCGCATTTGGGAGGGGATATGCATTTGGGGTTCAAATGGAACGCTTAGGAACGCATATGGCAACATGGGGGCCATGCCCCAGATTCGCATTTGGGAGGGGATATGCATTTGGGGTTCACATGGAACGCTTAGGAACGCATATGGCAACATGGGGGCCATGCCCCAGATTCGCATTTGGGAGGGGATATGCATTTGGGGTTCAAATGGAACGCTTAGGAACGCATATGGCAACATGGGGGCCATGCCCCAGATTCGCATTTGGGAGGGGATATGCATTTGGGGTTCAAATGGAACGCTTAGGAACGCATATGGCAACATGGGGGCCATGCCCCAGATTCGCATTTGGGAGGGGATATGCATTCGGGGTTCAAATGGAACGCTTAGGAACGCATATGGCAACATGGGGGCCATGCCCCAGATTCGCATTTGGGAGGGGATATGCTTTTGGGGTACATGCTGTGAGCCATGGGTGCCGAACGTGACATGTGTTGTGGCAGCATGACAGTGCATGGTTTGAGGTGTGTGCATGCTTGACATGGCCTGCATATTTGCTGTCTGTTGTGATTACTGGACATGGCATTGGACGCATCGTTATGAGTGAGTGATAGTTGTGTGCCAGCCAACGTATTGCAGTTGTCCCATCTCCTTGGTGTGCGTGCTGCCCTGTGCCATGTGCATCACTGCAGTGCTCGGGGGTGTGGCCCATGTTGTGTGTTGTTGCTCACAGTGTGTCGTGCGCTTCATTGACTTCTGGCACATGGTTGGTCATGGGCATGTATCTTAGCGTGACTGCTGTATGTGTGGCAGCTGTGCGGATGACATGCCTTTCATGAGACCGGGGCTGACGGATGGGATGGATGGTATGTTGTATGTGCATGGTGTGTCTGTGAGTTTGATGGGTTCAGTGGTGTTCGTGTGCATTTCTGTTGTTCCGCTCTGTTGCGTCTAGTGTTGTTTGTCTTACATAGGCGTAGTTGTGGGGTGTGTGGTTGACAGGCAGTAGGGGCTACATGGACAGGACTTCAATGGTGTTTCGGTTGTGTGTAATGAGTTGCACAGTGGCTGCCGTGTGGGACTATATTCAGTGTGGCTTGTGCATGCAGACGTGGCTCCTTGGGTGTTGCTATGTCTGTGATGGGTCATGTGGGGTGTGAGTCTGTTGTTCATGTCCGTGTGCACATTGTTCACTTGTTCGTGACGGTGGGCGGTGCTGCGTGTTCGTCTGCTACGTGACATGTCCCATGTGTTGGTCGTGTTATGGTCCTCATGCCTCCAGTAATCCAGCCCTGTCCAGTTTCCCACCTGCAAGTTGTTCGTGCGTGCACTGTACTGGATGCCACATGGCTCTAAGCGGGGTGCTCCATGTTGCAGGTCTGTGGGGGTGGGGGGTGTTGTGGGTCGTGGGGGTGGCTGGACACCCACTGACACCGATTGCTGTGGACCGTGATGTCTGCCTTTCGGCTGTCGTTGTGCACTGCGGTGGCTGACATGTGGCTGTGGGGTGTGGGGGATGCTCCTCCTTGCTGTGCTGTGGGACTGGGGCCTGGTGTGTGTTGTACTTGGGCTGTCCACCCTCCCACCCACTGCACTTTGTGTTCCTGCCACTTACCTGTTACTTGTCGGTTAGTGCAGCTGTGGCGGACACATGGGTGTGGTGGGTGCTCGTTGTGGCGCTTCTGGCATATTTGGGGACCTGTTGGTGGTTACGTGGCTGGCTTAGTGTACACATGTCCCCACGCATCTTACAGTTGTTCGGTTTGGGCTGTGTGTGGTAGTGTCTGTTGCATGTGTGTGTGATGTGTTGTGTATTGTGTGCTGGACTTGGGGGTGTTTGTCCCTGGGAGCTGTGGCATGGTAGTTGCGCATGTGAGTACATAGCGGTGTGCTGGTATACATTAGTTTGTACTTACCAGCCTCCACTCCCCTGCTAATCCGGCGAGGATCTCCGGATGGATTACGACTCGCACCTTCTCCTCCCACGCTTTGAAGGTCTTAAAGAGCGCGGGATTCCCTCCGCCAGTGACGGCAGCCAGCTCTCTGTTTTTGCCCTCCTTCTTCTTGACCAGGCTCTTTACGTCATTCCAACGTTTGTTAATCTCGACTCTGTTCCTGGGCAGGGTCCCGACTGCATTGACCTGGTCTACGATCCGGTTCCACATTCTGTTTCTGGTGGCTAGTGGTGTGTGCTGGACCATGTTCCCATAGATTTGTGGGTACACCTTGATGATCTCGTCGACCATGACCGTCAGCTCCATGGGCGTGAACTTGGGCATCCTTTGTGGTGCCATGGTGTTTGTGGTGCTGGTGCGGTGTGTGTTGTGTAATGTGCAGGGGGTTTGTGGTGCCGGGGTGTGGTGGTGGTGGTGGTGGTGTTTGGTGGTGGTGGTGGTGGTGGTGGTAGTGATGTGTGCGTTTCTGTGGTGTGCTGCTGTCCTTGCTGTGTCACTGTGTCCTCTCCTCTCCGGTTTGCAATGTAGCAAGGGGTTGTGGTCTGTGGGAGTGCTGCTTTTGTACTCACCTATGTGGGTGTGTCCTCATGGTCTGTTGTTTTCAGGTGTGTTGTGTCTGGGGTTCTGGCCTTTGTATTTTTTGTTTGTCCGGGGGGTGTTTTCGGGATGTGTACTGTGCTTGTGTATTTGTGCGTGCCTTGCTGTGTGGACTTGTTGGCCATGTTGTGTGCTATTGGTTTTGTGTGCGGATGGTTTCTGTGCAGGTACGTTGGCGCCATGGCTTCTGCCGTGTCGATTCTCATCGGCGTTGTTTGCGCTGGCGGGCGGTATATTTGTGGTTTTTCCGCGCTCATGGCGGTGCGATCGTAATTTCACGTGCGGTGTGTCGGCCGTGTGGGCGGGCGGTTTTGTGTTGTCGTGCGTGTTTCCGTCCGTGGCGGGCGGTTTGACTCCGACTCGGACGATGGCGGGCGGTATTTTGTGTGATTTTTCCGCCGATGGCGGTTTTCGGTTTGTGTAATCGTAATGGCGTGGTCGGTGTTCAGGCGGTGTGTGCGGGCGGATTTTTACCGCTTCCATGCCTGGCGGATTTATTTACGCCGGGTATCGTAATGGGCCCCTTAATTCTTATTAATTTCTAAACTAAAACCATAACATATTTTTTGTGATTACATTTCTAAATAATATATGTCTATACAAATTTTAAATTAACTTTTTAACATAAGTAAATAATTATATCAAAATTACACTTTTTTCAATATAAACAATTACAATTGGTGATAAAAAATTATTATTCTATAAAATGTAAAAAGTTCAATTTTTAAAAAAATCTCCAAATTATTGATTAACAAACACACAAATGTACATTTTCTAAAATAAGTTACAAATAATTTACATAAATACTTAAAGTTTAATTAAAAAAGAATTCATCCATTTAATATCACGCAAATTAATATTCACATATTTAAAAAAATCTCCCCACCCTTTTCCACTAAATACCCAACATGCAGCTCCTGTAACATAATTACATATACATTATTAAAAAACATGAAGTGAATTTATAATAAGTTATTTATTTAAACTTTTTAAATTACTAAAAACATTTACAAAAGATATTAGCACAAAGTTTAACATACAAGTTAAATAAAACATTACAAACAAACCTCATAAATTAACCGATAAAAATGATATAACATACAATATTTTTTTAACAATATTTTTAATAATATTAAAAACAACACTTAAAACGATATTCCTCTCCACGACATTTTTGACATTATGTTATTCTTAACATGATATTTATGTATTAATTCCATATTTTGTGCAAACACCATTAGTTTATTTACACCAAAGTAATAGTAAAAAGCTTAAATAAATCAAATAGTTGATATCCTGTGACTTTTGCCTCTCTTGCTGAAAGTGCACCCAATATTTCTAAAAATATGTTTGACTTTAAATCTTTTCTTACATGATTAAGAATGGTGAAAAGCATGAATTAATACCAGGACTGCCAAAAAAAATGTTTTTTAGTTTTTTCAAACTCTGGAGAGCTAATACTTAATTAAAAACATCTAAACTGGTGGAATTTAGATTAGTGCAGTAAAAGATACTACATCAGGCACAGTCAATGGGCCTTATTATGAGTTTGGCAGTGCGGGAGCGGGACCGCCCCACTTCCGCATAGCCAAACCCATGTTTGAACCACGTACCAGATTAGGAGTTTTCTCCTGTCAGGTGGGCTGTTCTTTGGTGTTCCCAAGGCGGTGCCTATAAAATAGGCACCGCAATGGGAACGTCAAAGGCAGTACCTGCAAGGCATGGGCTGCTGCAGTCCATGCCGTGTAGGTACTGGTGTCTATGTACACAGGCTGGCACATGTTGTGCCCCCCTGTGTGCATCCACATGGTGTGAGGCATAAGGGGGCCCTCTTGGGCCCCATTTGTTTCCTCACTGCCAAACTTTTCGTGGTGGTCGCACCGCCATAAAAAGTGTGGCGGTGAGGAAACTCACATTATGCTTGGTGGGGCCGCAACGGTCCCGCCAAGCAGATTGCGGCCTCAGGACCGCCACGCAACCGCCAGGGAATGGCGGTTCCCTGGTGGTTACGGCGGACGCGGTGGTCCCAGGGTGGCCCGACTGCCCTCATTATAATAGGGCGGTCGGGAGACCGCTCCCGTGAGTCTTGTGGTCCGTGGACCGCCAGACTCATTTTAAGACCCTACGATAGCTTGCCTCAGAAAACTGGAAAGGACAGCCTCTGATCTATGTAATAATAGCTGCAAACAGATATGAGACTTCATCCACAGTATTTGGTTGTGCCCTGAACTTAGTCCATATTGAGATGACGTTCATACTCAATTGGTAGTGGCAGGTAGAAGATACATTGCATATGGGATGAGTAGATACACCTTAGGAATATTTTAAATATGAGGCTATTGAATAGGCCACACTGGTTTGTGCAGCAGAGTACTGAGAGAGACAATTACTCGGTGTATAAACTATCTGGAAATATCCGATTAGATTGCATATTCCAAAGTCAATGGGCCTTCTGTTCACACTATTTCATTCCAGCTGTGGGAAGCGTTATGTAGGACTACAGGGCTAACATCAGATAAATCCTACCCTAGTTTGTTTGTTGATACCGACCCAAAAAAAATATCTGTTTATAACACAATGAAAAGTCAATAAAAATATTTTAAAAATACATTTAGAATTAACTACACCAAATTTGCCATATAGTTGTAGGCATTATCATTTGTTTATGTGTTTTTAAAGAATGGCAATAACCCATTCACCTGTTTTTGAAATACTTATGATAAATTGTGTTAGATACCTCAATAAAAGTACAGTTGAAAATTAAATCACAAATACTCTCTAGTGATGTGGTTCGCATTTGTTTATGCCAACAACCATTTCCATGGCATTGTAGCACATTCTCTAACTAGGTCCCTGTATGGGGAGGAATGGGAAGAACTTGGATCATTTGTATATGTTTGTTGGTGTTTGATTGTAAGAGTAGAGTATGTTCAATGTTTGGTTTTGAAGTGGTCTTCTAGATTAGTATGAATGAAATTTGCATTTGGTCTAGGAAGATTGTTGTATGGTTGCATGTGTATGTGTGGATGTTCTCAAAGATTCTCTGTTTTTACTGCATTGAGAGGTTGGTTGTCCTTTGCTCAGCCAGAGTAGTGTTCTTTCTCTAATTGTTGCAAATACAGAAGGTAATTATGATGAAGCATTTTAGGCATGGGGATACGGAGGGGGTATGTACATAGTTTATTTATCTGAGTGTTTCTATGGTATATGTTACAGTAATGCATTCCAGTGCTGTTAATTTGGTGACAGTGTTTTGCCAATTACATAGCATAGGTGCTGCCTTTTTCACATGAGAGAGTTGTGTGCTGTTTGAGGGTGTCATTTCAAGGTGAGTCTGGAGTACTTGTACATGACAATATAGATTTTTTTTTAGATTTTTGGAAATCTTTTTATGAATTTTGGACTGTGAAGAAAAACAGAAGAAAGTAAGCAATACAAACACAGTAGGCCATGCAACCCCCTTCACCCAAATTTTGGTACGAACAACAACCATGCATAGCTTGTCAAAGTGTACAATATAAAGACCTCATTTCATTATGCATCAAACAGTAGGGTTTGCAAATTGCACCACCAAGAGTCAAAGATCTACCCCACAAGGAGCAAAAACGCCCAATGATGAAGCATGACACCTTCACGGGTGTGTGAGGCCAACCTTTCTAAATAAGGAAATTCCCCCCGACCTACACATCCATAAAATCTTAATTGAAATAAAAAAAAAAATGTTTCCCCCCAATCCTTAACTTTTCCATCGCCGATTGGGCTGGAATCCCATTCAGGAACAGCTACCTCTGTGTGTTGTACATACATGTTCTAGGGAGCAAGGGTACTGGACCTCTTTTCCCGGTCCCTACTTCTGTGGTTTGTGATATTGCCTCCTACCCATCTTTACTAAAGCATGGTTCTCTGCCATTGTTACTATATAATTATTATGACTAGAGCAGTCCATATAATTATTATGACTACGGCGACACCACCGCACTGGCGGTCTGACCACCCCATTACAACTTTGGCGGTCGGACCGCATTGGCACCACCACAACCACCAGGGATCACCACCAGGGATCAGAGATCTCTGGTGGTATTGCGGTGGTCTTGAGGCCGCAATATGCTTGGCGTGGCTGCTCCGACCCTGCCAAGCATATTACGAGTTTCCTCACTGCCACACTTTTCATGGCGGTGCGACTGCCATGAAAAGTGTGACAGTGAGGAAAAAAGGGAGGCCCTACAGGGCCCCTTTGTGCCTCTGCACCATGGGGTGCATGCAGGGGGCACATGTTGACAGTCCATGCCCTGCAGGAACTGCCTTTGATGCTCCCATTGCGGGGACCGCCAAAGAACTGCCCACCACCAGATACTTTAAAAGTCATACTCTGGTGTGCATTTTTTTATGGCTTTGGTGGTCTCGCAGCGGGGCAGCGGCCCCTCTTCGAGACCGCCAAAGTCATAATAAGGCCCTAAGCACTTAGTAATAAATGACTTTGATTTATTCTGTGAAATACGGTGGTCCTGAGATCTAGGTTCTAGGTTCCTCTCCCTTGTCATCAGATTTAGCCGAGTTCTCCAAAGCCTATGTGACTTAAGGACAGTTAGACAGTTCTTGGAAACCAGTATCGCCACTATACTTGGAGACAGAGGAAACAGACGCTATTGCGCGCTCACTGCATTTCTATGTACTTCCTTTTTTTTGGGAGGTCTTGACTTCAAGAGGATAATGAAGCTGAGCACTCAGGGATTACTTTTGGAGAGTGCATGAGGCAGAATTACTAGCTCAGACAGTACTTACATCTCTTGCAGCAAATATTATATCCAAGAAGTGTTGTTCTTTTGTAAATCGACAAGAGACATTATTAAGTAAACATGCTAAGTCATTGTAAAATGTTCTATGGCAAGAAGGCTAAAAAGTTAGAAATATAGACAGCTAGGGTAACTCTGATATCAGTAGCGGGTACTGCAGGAAAGAGTAGTATTTTCTCACACCCACGTATCCCTTTAAATATTTAGGTTTCTACCACACTATAGAGGCTGACGTAATTGCTTGAGTCAGTATTCTCGCATTGGCTTCAGCCATGCATAATTCTGAGTGTTGCTAGAATATGGCGGGTCTGCGGAGCCGTTTACCAGTAGCAGGTAATGAAGTTCTGCTAGAGTTGTGTGACGGTGACAGGATCAGGTTATTTATGTTTAAAGGACACATTGATCAGATTATATGGGCTGACCCGACCTTGGTACTTCTTTAAGAGTGCTAAGAAACTGTCAAATGTGAATCGCGTAACATGTATTCATAGAGTTTTAATGGGTATTTGAAGGGAGAAAGGGTCACAACCTTACAGGGGTTGTTTAATCTGATGCTAGTTGAGTAGAGCTGTGTATTTCAATTATTTGCCGATCGATGGGCCCAAAGAACTGAATGCATGCTAAGACGTGGGCAGCGTAGATGGTAGGTCAGAAAAAGAAGGATAGTCCGATGGCAAAATGTCATGGTTACAACAGTACACCACACTATGACACCCTCCCCATGCAAACACATGCTGAAAGAGCAGATAGACATTCATACTTGGATGGGTCACTCATACATTTACACGTTCTCACACACTTCTCTCGCTCACACTCATGCAGTTCTCACATTCTCACACATACACACACTCTGACCGCTTTCTACCCCAGTCACTTTGTCTTTGCTCTTTCCTTTCCCTCCGGATTCCTCACACACCTCTCCTCCTGGTACTTACAAACTGCCCCTCCCCCCCCCCATTGGGTACCAAGGCTGCTCGTTAATACTGCCCTCAGACTGAAGTACTCCAGTACCATTGCCAGGGCCACCAATTCCCATCCTAAACCTGGAGCAGATGCAGCTTCCACAGCCCAGTCAGGCATGCTATCATTTTCTGACCCTACCTCAATCCAGCGTGCAAGGGCTGTGCTACCTCGAGACTGGTTGTCCATCTTGAGCCATGACCACAGAGCATAGCAGACACCATTGCCGGGAAGAGCACTGAGAACCTTGAGCGAGAGATGGTGGGGACGGGGCCTTAGGTAGAGGGACCTACTTCATAACCGGTACAGACTCTCCCCCCCCCCGCCCTGAAAACTCTGCAGCAAAGTCAAAGTCTTCAGGAGGAAATTTAGAAAATAAAGAATAAATGACGATCCTGCTCCTTCAAAGGTGCAAGGAGGAAAGTGATTAACGAGTAACATTATATCACAGCATAAAACCTCCAAATAAATAAATACTATACCCTAATAGTCTATTGATATATCACAAGCTTAATTCATTCTGAGGATCCTCCCTGTAGACGGATTAAGATCTACAATACAGAAGAGGGGAGAGAGGGAAAAACACATTATTTCTTCCTCCCACACAATGTCATAAATCACACATGGATTCATGAGGAAGAGATGTTCATACACCGGTGATCCCTCGAATTAGGAAAACAGCCCTCACCCACTTACTGTGGCATGCTTCATCATGGGGTGTTCCTCGAGAACATGCATTAATCAATGTTTGATTTATGATCTGCTAAGGTCACTTTTGCTTCAGAGGTGACCTATGTTTGACCTCAGAAGCACCTTTGTTGCAGTGCATTATGGGGGTGCCCCCTTGAAAGCACGTCAGGGTGGAGGTGATTGGGCAAAGCGAGATGTAGTGGTGGATGTGATGAAGCCTACCGATCAAGCCTGGGGTACAGTGGCAGAGAAGTGTTCGGATTTATTATAGAATAACTGTATTGTGATGCCCTGGCAGCAAGCAGTGACTGCAGGCCCAGCAGGCCGTCCTCTGGCGAAGACCGCCCGGTGTTATTATGGCATAGCTGGAGTTTGTTTCTCTATTGAGGTGCATTGGCAGCAAGGAGTGCAGACGGTGTCAGTGTGTGCCACCAGTCTTCTAAACATATTTTGGGCCCAGCCCTTTTTTTCTTCCTCTTCTTTATAAATTAAGCGCTGCTGTCAATGTTCTCATACATTTAAAAGACATTGCAATGCCTTATAAAAGTATTTCTTTATTCTATGCACACCAGCTTGGTGGTTCCAAACAAGATTTGCCTGTAATACACAAATTGAGGCACAGCGTCACCATTATTCCACGCATGTGAAATTGTGAATCACAAAATACGAAAAAATACAAAATGACTGCAGGAACTACTTGTGTACCATAGGCAATATGCTGGCCCCAGTACTCTCGGAATAGACCGCACAGTCTGTCGCCCGGCGAAATCTGATATCTTGGGATTCAGAATCCAACAGGTACGATAAATTGTAAAAATTACTAGTTTGTAAAAATGGGGCATAGCAAGTGGATTTTGGCGATTTCTGCACCAAAATCCACATGCCCCACGCCTCGCGATTTATTCGTCTTTCTTTCTTATTACATTTCAACACGTTTGACCTACCGAAATGCAAAGGGGGGAAATCCAGAGAGCGCAAACTTTATCACTCCTGCGCAGACAGGTGTTCGCACAGGAGCCTCAGTTTAGGAGCAGCAGGTAATGGAGCCAGAGTATAAAATGCATCTACGAGCAGGGGCTGCACAGACTCCTTTCTATCAACTTCTATGTATCTGTCCACGCAATCAATGAAAAATCGCGACTATGCACAGAAATACTACACATAAAAATCTTAATTGAAATAATTTGTTATCAGAGGAGTTTGGCAGATTCAAGTTCTTCTTACTGATGTGGATTACACGATTTTCTTGCACCTGAAAGTACGCGATTTACAACATGTGAGGCAAGAGATATTGTGAACGAAGCTTCTTAATTACCAAGCGTAAAGTGTACATTAATGACGTACCAATCCATGTGCACTTTTGGTGCAGAATACAATGTTTGAAGGAGCACCAGCAACAACGTCACAGCAAGACATGGCAGCCAATGTTGCAAAAGCGATCAAAGATGCGAGTAGAAGGGCCTCAAAATAACAATTATTTATACTTATGTTAATACCACTAATTATAATTTTGATAAATACATTAATGTCAATAACAGTAATCGATTATGTTCAATGGCTATTTAGCAGTCTCCACAAACTGGATGGTTTCTTGCCACGTCAATAAGAGGTGCCAGACCTCACCAACTCAGTGGTACTCATGCTATTGACCTCAGAAGGATAACAGGCCAGGTCTGCTCTGATGGGATTGTGGCCTTTGCAAAGCATCTTGCATGCAATGAAGGTCGCGACCAAGATACCTTCTCAGTGTGCACAGATTTAAACTTTGAATAAAGTTAAGGCGTTTCCTTAGGAAAACAGATATACGTTTGAAATATTTAAGCATAGTGTAAAAAAAGAGCCTTCACTGGATTCTTAGTTCCTGATTGTCAGTCGGAGACAACGAGAACAACCCCTTCATTTTCACAATGGCACGTGAGATATCAGAATAGTAGCGGGCAAAAATATAAACTTCATTCAGACAACTTTATTTTTTCATCCAGTTAGAAATCTTTTTCATTCAGATAACAAAGGGGTGGGGCGCTTTGATGTCATCGCTGCCACCGATGACAGCAGGGCCCTGCTGGACAACGGTGAAACTGCGGCCCTCATCCTCCTGTACCTCTCAGCTGCCTTCGACACTGTCTGCCACCGCACCCTACGCACACGCCTCCGCAACGCAGGGATCCGAGACAAGGCTCTGGAATGGACCACCTCCTTCCTCTCCGGCAGAACCCAGAGTGTCCGCCTCCCCCCATTCTGCTCCGAAGCCTCCGAGATCATCTGCGGCATACCCCAAGGATCATCCCTCAGCCCGACATTGTTCAACGTCTACATGGCACCACTCGCCCACGTCGCCCGACTGCACGACCTCAACATCATCTCTTACGCCGACGACACCCAGCTGATCCTCTCCCTCACCGCCAAAACCAACCTCCACGAAGGAATGAAGGCCGTCGCCGAGTGGATGAAGAACAGCCGACTGAAGCTGAACTCAGACAAGACGGAGGTCCTCATCCTCGGCTCCACCCCCTCAGCCTGGGACGACTCCTGGTGGCCCACCACACTGGGAGCAGCACCGACACCGACCACGCACGCAACCTGGGGTTTATCCTCGACTAAACACTCTCCATGACCAAGCAAGTCAACGCCGTCTCATTCTCCTGCTTCAGCACCCTCCGCATGCTCCGCAAGATCTACAGATGGATCCCCACCGAAACAAGAAGAACGGTCACCCAGGCCCTCGTCAGCAGCAGGCTGGACTACGGAAACGCCCTCTACGCGGGAGCCTCGGCCAAACTCTGCAACGTATACAGAACACCTCGGCACGCCTGATCCTCGACGTCCCGCGCCACAGCCACATCACACCCCACCTGAGAGACCTGCACTGGCTCCCTGTCAACAAGAGGATCACCTTCAAGCTCCTCACCCACGCACACAAGGCACTCCACAACACCGGACCGGCATACCTCAACAGACGACTCACCTACGCCCCGAACCGCCAGCTCCGCTCAGCCAACCTCGCCCTCGCCTCCGTCCCCCGCATCCGAAGAGCGACCACCGGCGGCAGATCGTTCTCCCACCTCGCCGCCAAGACCTGGAACACCCTCCCCATCCTCCTACGGCAGACCCAGGACCTGCTAACCTTCAGGAGGCTACTCAAGACCTGGCTGTTCGAGCAGTAGCAGCTACCCCCCACCCCCCCAGCGCCTTGAGACCCTCACGGGTGAGTAGTGCGCTTTACAAATGTTCTGATTGATTGATTGATTGATTGGGGCGTAGCAGGGATAATTGCGAAGAGTGAAAAGGAGGGGCACTTTTTCATATCATACCAGACTTTACACATGGTACACCACCCCAGCACTGTGAGTACAGATACCGCAGTAGTTTATCTTGCTTTTGTCGCTAGTTGATTTCTGGCAATCCAATGATCAAAATACGTCTCTACAAGAATGTAAGTGCACTGACTTAAGTTTGTGTTTGTTGATCCCTAGGTCCATGAATGCCTCCACCAGCATGCCAAGAGGAAGCCTGCCCCTGTTGTGCCCAAAGCACGTTCTCTGTCGCACGAGGTAAGAGAAAGGCATGTTACAGACTTCATCCTACAGTGAACAGGATTGACATGCTTCTATTGGCTGCAGTCGACATACTTTGGAAGTGGTTTGATGGTGCTAGCCTCTTGCACATGAGTGCCTGCTTCAACATGCAGTAGCCTAGACAGTCTGATGCCTCTGAATGGCCAGTTAGGCTGTGGGACTGTCTGGCGAGTCTGAGGTGTGGCTGATTCGGACTGTAAGAGCCTTTCAAAGGTCAACACAGAACAGGACCTGCCACAAAGCACTATTGGGTGTTAAGCTGAATTGGCCTGCTTGGAGATACCCTCGATCCCACCCAATTGGGCCTCGCCTCCCCTGTCGGCCTTCTCCAAGTCACCCGAATATCCCAGAGGTAAAACAGGAAAAGGCCATATCCCACCTTCCCTCCCCTCCCCCCAGTCGCTTCATTGGTTGCTGTGGGTGCTTGGCAGCAGTTGCTTCTTCTGTAGCAGCAGGGAAGCTCTCATTGCTCCATGTTGGTATTTCCATTTGCTTGCTGTGTTGTGCTTATGCAGGATGGCACTGCCTTGCCCTTGCCTGTGGTGATTGGAGGATTGTGAGAGCTTACAGTGAATCTAAAAATAGAACTATCTTTTTCTAGCCGTGGACAGGCTGCAGAGTTGGGCAGCATGGGCTGTTAGGCTGGTGTACCTTGGTGGGACTTGACTCAGACGCAGCTTTCCTTGTGCTTAGAAGTGTGCACGGGCAGGCTCTGGAGTGACTGCTGCAGGGCCTCCTGCTTGTGGATTCAGAATGGGAGAATGACTTGATGGTAAGTTCTTGAGCTCATCATATTTGTCTAGGTCTAGTCAGAGCATGTTAGCATTTTTCTAATGAATAGTATATAGTTATAAGATTCTCCTCTCCCCCTTGTGAAGGTCGCTGACAGGTGGTTTCTTGGGTGCGTAAGTTGCTGAGGGACAGTTTCACCTCTGCAACCTCACTCAGCTGCCAGGTTGCCGAGTGGCAGGCCAGGGAGGGATTGGTAGTCACATAGAATTTAATCAATCAATCAGTAGATTTGTAGAACGCTTCTTGTCACCTGTGAGGGTATCCAGGTGCTGGCAGGGTCCAGTTGATTAGCCAAATAGCCAGGCCTTCAGGGACGTTCGGAACTCTGGAAAAAATGGGAGGTCCAGAGATGAAAGGTTAGCTCGTTCCATGTTTTTGCTGCTAGGTAGGAGAAAGAGCCATCTCCGCATCTGCTACGTCGGATGCAGGGGTTGAGGGTTAGAGAAAGGGAAGCAGAGTGGTGGTGTCTTGAGGGCTGATGGAAGTTCGGGTAATGGTTCAAGTAGGCGAGTCCGCAGTTGTGTAGAGCCTTGTATGCGTGGGTCAGGAGCTTGAACTGGCATCTTTTCTGTACAGGGAGCCAGTGGAGTTCCCTGAGGTAGGGGATGATGTGGGTCCATCCAGGAAGATCCAGGATGAGTCTGGCTGCAGTGTTCTGTATTGTCTGTAGTCAGAGCAGATGAGCTGCCATCCCTGCATAGGGAGCATTGCCGTAGTTCAGTCGGCTGGAGAGGAGGGCCTCGATGATGGTGCGTCTAGAGCTTTGGGGTAGCCATTTGAATATCTTATGAAGCATGAGGAGGATAAAGAAGCAGGAGGAGGAGACAGAGTTGACCGGAGTCATCATGGTTAGCTTGTTGTCCAGAATGATGCCTAAAAACAATGCTTCTTGGAGCTTATTCAAAACTTTGGATGAAAGCACCATTCTCAAAACTCTTGCAATACTGAGACCATCAAACCACTTCAGTGACCCTCTGCCATCGAATTTCTTCAGTGAGATCAAATCATCCATACTCCCACTTTGGCCCAAGATAGTCAACGCCTCACTACTTCAAGACTCTATTCCTGATTGCCGTGTATAGAGAGGAAGGTGCCCCTATTTACTTTTAGGTCCAAGAGGAGGGAAAATAACAACAAATATGTGAGAAACCTCTAATCTGACCTATTTCATTTCAACATTGGCAAATGCTCAAATTACGACATTTCCCCATAAACACAGTCTTATCGCATATAATTTCTGTTATGATTTTATTTTATATCAAACACTTGTATTTTTCTTTTTTTATATGTATATAAATATTCTCTTTCTTTTGTGCTCATATAGTCATAAAACAATACAAATATTCACAAATTCGTATGATTTTTAGTAATGTACATTAAAGGATCAAATCTCCAAATTGTGATACCCCACACAAAACCATCATACCTACATTCTCACCTTTCATCCTCTTCAATCATACTGGCAAACATACAACACAAAAAGTGACAATAAAATACAAAACTTCTAAGGGATCCTACAGGATTATAATTTCTAACATGATTTTAAATTGCGGCATAAAACATTCAAGAGTTGGCTTATTCTTCTTGATTAGTTCTTCTCTTGTCTGTATCTTAGGTAAGATTCCCAGATGTCTAAAAAGTGGTCTACGCACGTTTCGGTGAAAGGCAATTTATATCACCTTCATCAGGACCAATTACAAAATAATTTCTTTAAATCTATACAGTGGGCTGGGGGTTATCTGTAAAGACAATAATAACTTACATGAGAAGAAGGGGAATGTCACATTCTACATTAGTTTCAAAAATTGTTTATTTATACATAGTCATGCTCATATCGTCAACAGCCCCAAACAAAGATGGTATTAGTGCGTCATCTATTTCTTACTAACCGGTTTTATCTACCTTCAGACCAGTGCACGAAGATAGAAAGTAATGTGAATTTTAGTTCAAGATTCTAAAAATACCCAGAAAAAAAAAGTGTCCATAGTTTGAGGTGTACCCAGAAGAGAAAAAGGATTGAAAAAACATTTTGTGAGCATGCCTGAAATGAAAGTGAAAATAATTTTTAGAATAAGTTTAAAATTTCCTACATGGATTTATTCGACGTGGAATTGTCTCTGGTTGGAATGTATGTCTTTGCCCTCAATTGAAAATCAGCAAATGGTTGTGCCTTCAGGGATCAATTTATTCTGTTATCAGAGACAAAGTATAATTGCAGTGAGCCAAACTTATATCTTCATACTTTATGTTGGCTGAAAAATTTAGTTCTATCAAAGGGTTGTAGTACTTTACCCCTGATTGTTTGTTCTTATCTGAGGAAAGTTATATCTATGCCACAGAAGGGTCAATGTGTATTTTTTTATATCAAAGACCATCCAATACTCGGTTTAATCTGCGTCCAAATTGTGTATTATATGTCTTTTGGTTCCATCTGTAAAAATAAATCACCCAAAAACATTTATAGACAATAATCTGTTATTGGGATCTCCTATGAGTTTGCACACTCGATTTGAAGGCACAACCATTTGCTGATTTTCAATTGAGGGCAAAGATATACATTCCAACCAGAGACAATTCCATGTTGAATAAATCCATGTAGGAAATTTTAAACTTATTCTAAAAAATTATTTTCACTTTCATTTCAGGCATGCTCACAAAAAGTTTTTTTCAATCCTTTTTCTCTTCTGGGTACACCTCAAACTATGGACACTTTTTTTTTTTTTTCTGGGTATTTTTAGAATCTTGAACTAAAATTCACATTACTTTCTATCTTCGTGCACTGGTCTGAAGGTAGATAAAACCTGTTAGTAAGAAATAGATGATGTACTAATACCATCTTTGTTTGGGGCTGTTGACGATATGAGCATGACTATGTATAAATAACCAATTTTTGAAACTAATGTAGAATGTGACATTCCCCTTCTTCTCATGTAAGTTATTGTTGTCTTTACAGATAACCCCCAGCCCACTGTATAGATTTAAAGAAATTATTTTGTAATTGGTCCTGATGAAGGTGATATAAATTGCCTTTCACCGAAACGTGCGTAGACCACTTTTTAGACATCTGGGAATCCTACCTAAGATACAGACAAGAGAAGAACTAATCAAGAAGAATAAGCCAACTCTTGAATGTTTTATGCCGGAATTTAAAATCATGTTAGAAATTATAATCCTGTAGGATCCCTTATAAGTTTTGTATTTTATTGTCACTTTTTGTGTTGTATGTTTGCCAGTATGATTGAAGAGGATGAAAGGTGAGAATGTAGGTATGATGGTTTTGTGTGGGGGTATCACAATTTGGAGATTTGATCCTTTAATGTACAACATTACTAAAAATCATACGAATTTGTGAATATTTGTATTGTTTTATGACTATATGAGCACAAAAGAAAGAGAATATTTATACACATATAAAAAAGAAAAAATACAAGTGTTTGATATAAAATAAAATCATAACAGAAATTATATGTGATAAGACTGTGTTTATGGGGAAATGTCGTAATTTGAGCATTTGCCAATGTTGAAATGAAATAGGTCAGATTAGAGGTTTCTCACATATCTATTCCTGATTGCCTAAAGACTGGGCAGGTTACCCCTATTCTAAAAAAACCTACTGCAGTTCACACTGACCTACACAACTTCCATCCAATTTCCAACATTCTGACTCTGGCGAAGCTCCTCGAGAAATGTGTCCACGTCCAACTATGTAACCACATAGATCAATTCCGACTGTTAGACAAGTTCCAATCTGGCTTCCGTCAGGGTTACAGCATCAAATCCGCTCTTACTCACATTGTGGATGATGCGCTAAAAATGCTGGATCAGAACGAATCCTGCCTTTTGAGCCTCCTCGACCTATTGTCAGCTTTCGATACGGTTAAACATGACAGCCAAATCGACCTATTGGAACACAGGATGGGGCATTCAGGGCCTGTCCTAAGTTGGTTTGCCTCATTTCTCCACAATAGTATTCAAAGTTTCAAGGTGAACCAGTCCCTGTCCAATCCCTCACCCGTCACTCTAGGGGTACCACAATAGTCCATGCTCTCACCCACTCTCTTCAACTTGTTCATGAAGCCTTTTACTGAAATTTTGAAACTATTCAGCAGCCATTATCACATGTATGCTGATGACACCCAACTGTACTTGAAAGTGTCCTCCCCTGAGGACATCAGATCCCTCAACACATCTCTTCAGAAAACCCCAAATTGGCTGATCCTCAATCACCTTAAATTAAACACTCTTAAAATAGAATTCCTCTTAATCGTCCCACCCAAACAGTCACCCTCTATCGAATAATGGATGAATCAACTAAGAGCTCTTAATTGCGTACTATATATCATTGACTCCAGGAGCTCACTGAGTATAATTCTAGATAAGAGTTTGAACATGCAGAAGCACATCAGTGCTCTTACTAAAGGAGCGAACTTCCACATGAGCATCTTAAGGAAAATAAAACATTCCCCCCCCAATGACTTCAAGTCTACTGTGCAAACTCTAGTGATTTCCAAGTTGGATTATAGAAGCACAATCCTCTGCTGCCTTCCTTGATCTAAGATGGCTCCACTAAGGGCCTCTCTTAACTCTGCTTCAAGGCTTTTCACTGGTTCTAAAAGAAACTACCATATCACGCCTGAGCTGAAATTCCTAAAGTGGCTCCCATATGAAGCAAGGATACAACTATAAATTGCCTGCATGACCCATAAAGCCTTACCCTTCAACACCCCAATATATCTCGAACAAAAACCCGAGATATCTAGTGGCTCCAGATCCTCTAGAAGTGCCAGCACCTACTGCTGAAGCCATAGAAATTCCATAAGAAAAAAACTTACAATCAAGCTTTCTCAGGTATCACCCCGAGACTCTGGAATTCCCTGCCTACTGAAATCAGACTGATCCCCTCAGCAGCATCTTTCGAAAAGGAAGTTTAAGTACTATTGATGAACACATTTCTGCCCTAGGACTCCCACTTTCCAGGCACTCTATGACATGCTCTCCTCACCCTTGTTTACTATTTGACTGTTATGATTGTATTTTGATCTGTTGGTTTAGAGTTACTACTTCCTGTACCTTTGTGATTACCTTATCGCTGGCTGCTCAGGTTTTCTCTTTTCTTGCGCAGTTATAAAGCGCTATGTTACCCCAGAGCATTCTATCTCCAGGCCTGCTATGACATATTTCCCTCACCCTTGTGTATTATTTGACTGTTACAATTGTATTTTGATCTGTTGGCCTAGAGTTACTCCTTGTTATACCTTCTCGTTTACTCAGTAGTCGGCTATACATGCCTCCTCTTTCTTGCTTAATTGTAAAGCTCTCTGATGACCCCAGGGGTCATGTTTGCGCTATATAAAACATTTTAAATAAATACATGAATAAAATAGGTTCCTAGCATGGTCAGTAAGGTAGGAGTAGGTCCGAGTTCTCAGGGCCATCAGGATGCGTCGTATGTAGAACTTTTGTTTCCGAAGATCAGTACCTCTGTCTTGTCAGTGTTGAGCTTCAGGCATTTGTCCTTCATCCAGTTGGCGGCGTCTGTCATGCAGGTGTGGAAGTTGGTTTTGGTGTTAGTGGTGTATTTGGAGAGGGAGAGGATGAGTTATGTGACACTTGTGTAGCAAAGGATGTTGAGTCGGTGGGTTTTGACGATGCTAGCCAGAGGTGTCATATAAGTGTTGAAGAGGGTGGGGCTGTGCGAGGATCCTTCGGGTACTCCACAGATGAATTCCTGGGGTTCGGAGGTGAAGGGGGGAAGGCATACTTTTTGCATTCTTTCGGTGAGGAAACAGGCGTTCCATCTGAGAGCGGCTCCTTGAATGCCTATGTTGTGCAGCCTTGTGATGAGTGTATGGTGGGAGACCGTATCAAAGGCTGCAGAGAGGTCTAGGAGGATCAGAGCTGCAGTCTCCCCTCAGTTAAGTAGGGCTCGGATATCGTCGGTAGCCGCTATGAGGGCTGTCTCAGTGCTGTGGTTGCTGTGGAATCCAGATTGGGAGCAGTCGAGTAGGAGGTTCCATTCCAGATGCGAGGAGAGTTGTTCATTGATGGCTTTTTCTAATACTTTGGCTGGGAATGGGAGCAGAGAGATCGGTCGATAGTTGTTGAGTTTGCTTGGGTCTGCCGATGGTTTCTTTAAGAAGGGCATTGACTTCTGCATGTTTCTCAGTGCTCGGGGAAGGTGGCTGTGGCAATTGAGATGTTGAACATGGTGGTGAGTACGTGGCTGATTCTGGCTTCACCTAGGTTGAACATGTGTTTAGGGCATGGGTCGGATGAGGCCCCTGCATGGATCGAGCTCATAATGGAGGCGATGTCCTGTGGGCCGAGCTGGCTCCATCCAGCTAGTCGGATGTCTGTGGGGGTAGTGGGGTCGATGTGTTATTTAAGGAAGTTAGTGGCCTTAGGCTGCAGTTTAAAGTTTCTGAAGATGTTGGCGATCTATTCGTGGAAGAAGTTTGCAAGGTTGTTGCAGAGTTCCTGTGGGGCGGGAGGGGGGTAATGTTGGTTGTTGCAGCTGAGGGGTTGGAGAATTATTTTACGATGTTGAAGCATTCGCTAAGACACTTGGTGCTTCGTGTCAGTGATGTCAATGCCGGGTGGGGGGAGGCAGTCGGTTGTCCTGCAAGCCAATGTGTTGTAATCAGTACCTTTGTAGTAATGAGACAGGAATCACCAGTTCATGTAGGATATCTCCTTATATTAGGAGACACATATGCCCCAAAGCGGTTCCCTTTTTTGTGATTGGGAGTGTGTTGGCGGCATGAATTAGGAGCACCTCTGTACAGCAAAAGTATATTCTGGAGTATTTGAGAATCCACGTCTTTCAGTCTGTTACTATATGCAACTGAATTCACACAGCAATTCACACCAGCACCCATGGTTCTGAAATTGATAATATGTGCTATTGACGTCACCAAAAACACAGACGCTTGTAAATAACGTTATTACTTTCATTGACATTGAACGCAATTTGTTCATTAGGTGGTTGAGCTGTTGCGTGAATACCCACAGTCTGCTGAGACACGAGAACTGAGACGACTGCTCCGAACACCGCACTTTAAGGCAAGTTTAGGAAAAAAACAATGAGAGTGATGTTCCTTCACCACATCAAGAATACACTGTGCCGTGGGGGGAGGAGTTCTAGCATCACAAGTAGCACAGCATTCTAATATGTAAAACTATAGGCCAACAAGGTGGTATCTTTGGGCTGGAAACAGATGTTTGTTATTCATCTTGATGGTGCTCATTTTAATGGCATTAGAGCGATAAAAGTTTGAGTCAATCCACTAGAATTCAACGGGAGGGCACAATGCTCCAACTGATGGTGAAGGCCTACCTGGACCAAAGACCCTCTGAGGTACCTTGGACGTGTATTGTTCTCAGTACCTTTCTGAATACATTACATTAGACGGAGAACTGATATTCCATCATACATCACTGGCAAATGTGTCCATGACAGGTCCTACTTGTGAGCCTGTAGCAACTTACCCCCCATGAGAGTCATGACACACACATCTCCCAGCTTCTGTTTCATAATGCCCTTTTTCTTGCTCCCAGGCCTTACTTCACGCCCACGATGCTGTGGCGCAGAAAGATTTTGAGCCAATTCTCCCGCCGCTGCCGGATAACATCCCCGAGAGTGAGGAGGCCATGAGGATTGTCTGTCTCGTGAAGAATCAACAGCCGCTGGTAAGAAGACAAGGCAAACTCATGAATTTTGTTAGATGGGAGGTAATCACAGACAGTTGTCCATTTATATATTCAAAATATCGTGTCTCCAGATAGAATTTTTTCTCCTTTTTCCAATTATTTTGTAACTGAAATTTAAACCTGTATTGTCACCTTTTTTGTACTGTGGAAATCCCGTTTTCTCCAGTTTTCAGACTTATCTTCCATCTATGGGCCTAGTCATCAGATGTTATGTGATATTTGTAAAGCACAATGTCTGCCAGTGCCATGGACTCTTGTCACTGAGGGCTGTCCAGGTTAGGTTAATTTGAGGCCAGTATGTCCCTATATTATTGTCCATGTCTCCCTGCTCCACTGTCTTCTTGTCTTGATAACCGTTTCTTATTGTCCACGTCTACCAACCTAGCGCCTGTGTCTGCATTCCATGTCTTCTTGCCCCAGTGAGTTTATTCCTATCCGAGTTCCAATGCTGTGGATGTTTACGCTTGTCAAGATCACTTTCATAGGTCATGTTGGGGATCCATGCTGTAGCAAAACGCATCGTGTAATTGAGAATTCCCTTTTCCAAAGTTTGGATTTTTTTTAGTTTTGTAACTTACAAAACATCGAAAAATTTAGGAGTAAATGTTTTCTAGATCATAATCGCACTCAACATTTGCCAAATCTCATCGATCAGTGCAAAAAGTCTGATGTACTACGTTTTCCATGAAAATAATAAAATGGGAAACGTTTTTCAGTTACTAGTGATAATTTGCATACTCAGACCTTTTGCTTATGCTTAATTGTGAGGTCACTATTTAAAAAAATCCTCATAAAACACTAGGGTGAGGCAGCATGCTGTTAATCAAGGTAGAATCTTTACAATCTAGTGCCTTAGATACCCCTTTTACCTGGGTTTGGGTTTATGCACTTGTTCCTGCTCTTCTACTTTTTCCAAGCCTAAGAAGAGCATGCATACACAGGGGCGATGGCTCTAGAAGGAGGAAGAACCTGTGTTGAAATTACAGAGAGGGAGTTGGCTGCAGCAGTACTTCTTTTTCATTGATTCAATACCTTCTCTTGAGCTGGAGACTAAAGCTTCTTACCATCTTGGAAAGATGGAGAACTTTTGGCCTTATTTAGAATTATGCGGATGGGATACCCTGTTACAAATGTGCAAAGTGACTCGTATGTAGGATTACAGGTGCGTTGTAATCAATGGCACTTATAATATGACGGATAGAATATCTGTCACATTTTGTCAGAGTATCCCACCCACCAAACTCTAAATAAGGCACTTTGGACCAAATGTACGACCATATTTAACGGTCGCAAATGGAGATTCGGGCTGTTTGCGACTGCTAAAAAGAGTTGTAGCATGTATCAACCCTATTTTGCGAGTCGGTAACCCACTACTGACTCGCAAAATAGGGTTTGCAAGCTCCTAATAGGAAGGGGTGTGTCAAGGGCGTCCCTTCCTAATAGCGAATCGCAAGGGCATGTATGATTGTTTTGCAACCGGAATGCGGTCGCAAAACAATTGCAATTTACCGTCTACTTGAAATAGGTGTTAAGCCACTCGCAAACGGGAAGGTGTGTGTAGGAGAGTAGGATCTGCTTCACATGGGTACCCCCACTTTTTGCTGATACTTCACTGGTTTTCGACATTAGTCTGGCTGGGGCCCTGCTATTCAGAACCCCAGCCTAGCGGTTTCCTCTTTAAAAGGGTCTCCATGTGCCTTAGGCACATCACTGATTGGGATCTGGAGTGCCCTTGTAAGTCCCTAGTATATGGTATACTATGTACCAAGGGCATAGGTACCTCAGAGGCCTGCCAGGGGCTGCAGCATGTATTATGCCACCCCTGGTAGGCCATCCAAACTGGCACCACAGGTCTGCTACTGCAGCCTGAGTAAGGTGGTGCATGCACCCCTTGCTGTGGTATAGGTTACCTATATCACTAAATGCATACACACATATAAACCTATAAGTCACTCCTAAGGCAGGCCTTATCAATCCTAAAGGCAGAGTGCATGGTTCCTATGTGAGAGGGTGCCCCTGCATGAGCAGGGCCCCTCTGCAGCGTTCGGAGACCATCTCTGATGCTGTTTGTAGTGCAGCCTGACCATATACTCTTAAACGCATTATATCCTCGCGGTAAAATGCTAACTATGGAATGGCTGCACCTAAACATGTCGTGTTTGGTGTCAAACATCTTGGAATACTACCCCCCGCCAATCCTGGCGGCGGGGGTAGCATTCCACCCTTCTAGAGGGAAAGGCATGTTAACTCTGACGAGTCCGGTAACTTCTTTCCAGAGCCCTGGCATCACAAAATGGATGCTGCTGCCACAGACACGAGTCTGGCCTCCTGCTGCTGGACGAAACTCCGGCAGGGGAGGCCTGGACAATAGGTTTCCTGTCCCAGGGAGGTGTGACCACCTCCCCAGACAGGACAATGTGTATTGGGGCTGGGCGGGAGCACTTTCGGGTGCTTTGAAGTCCTGCACTGGGGGCACATTTGGTGTCCCTGTGCATACCCCAGTTCAAACCGGATCAGGGGCTTGCAGCCCCTGCTTTGGCGCGAACTGGACAAAGGGAAAGGGGTGTAGCCACCCCTCTGCCCTGACCCACCCATAGGTGGGGCCACAGAGTAGTCCATCCCCTATTTTTAGAATAAAGGTAGGAACCCAGTCCTTAGGACTTTAGATTATACCTGGACGAAACTCTGAAACAGAATCCTGGACCTTCGACGCTCTACTCACGATTAGAGGACTGAAGAATCTCCCTTGGGGTCAAGGAGTGACTCCCCTGCTTGGCAGGCACCAAAGAAGCATCTGTCCGGTTCGCATCACTGAAGCTCCCGTCGGACGCCGAAGTCATCGCATCACCAGAGGTGGATTCTCAGACTTCCCGAGGCTACCCTGAGTCCCCAGCAAAGCTGAGGCCCGTGGCTATCGTGGGTGACTTGAGACCGTGACCCCTGGACACCGAGCACACTTGCAAGTGCACCATCTTCTGGGTCTCCCAAGAAGTCGTGCTTTGGGCTCCGAGTAGCCCTAGCCTCCAGCACCACCTGCACCGAAGATCACTGGCCCCCACTCCACGAGTGTCCTGTAAGCCAGCTCCACGTGCGGCGTCACGAGGCTCCTTCGTGGTCGCTAGCCCGTTGGCTAGTAGCCCTTAACGAAGGCCAATCTTTTCTTTACTTGGCAGTCTGGTTGCTCCAGGCCTGCCCTCACTTACCCTCGCTGGGTGAGTTCCCCAGACCTTGCTGGTCTGCATCATCGACGATCTACATCTTACTCGAGACTTGCCGTTGCCAAGGCTTGTTGGGTCCAATCTGGTCGCCGACACCTCTGCACTCAACAGACATCGAGCAACAGCCCGAATCCTGCTCCTGGTTGCCGACAACGCCTCCCGGACCTCGTGGCTGAAGAGTCAAGACGACCGTCATCGAACCTGAAGCACTCGACATCGGTGGGCATCTGTCCATCGCCTCCCTGGTCACTGGCTAGTGACCCAGACTCTGTCCCCTCTGCTTTCAGGTTCTTTAGAACTCCGATCCACTCTTGGATCCACCCGGACACTTTTCTCCTGGTCGCCAGCAGCACTTTGCAGCAGATCGCCATAAGAACCGACGACGAAACCCGACCCCGAAAGGCACCTATGCACCCGGCTTCCCTGGGTGAGGTAACACGAGTACTCCGGTGCTCCCGTGGGTAGAGACTCTTCAAAGTCCTAGATCTCAAAGGGTTTTGTCCTAGTCCTCTTTTAAGTGTCCCTTTCTTCTATTTTCCCGATCCCGACTTTCTCCATAGAAGTTAACGGCGTATCGCGGTTGTGTATATACACTGCACGCGTCTCCCGTGGGTCCCCTGTGTCACTACCTTGGGTGGTTCCTTGTGGTCCAAGCACTTCTAGAGGCTCTAGGCCTAGTGTCTAGTTCAGTCGTGGTTCGCATACCACTTTATTGGTATATGGTTTGGTACGCCCCTAGGGCCCAAACGTGTATTTGTGCTATTACTGTGATTTAAGATCTTATAACCTATGTACTTCGAACTCTAGCCTCATAAAGAGACTAGAGGGGTGTGTTTAGTAATAAATACATATATTTTGAATATATACCTGGTGTGGTGCTCTTTCATTTGGTCACTCAAGAGATTATAGACTGGTAAAACAAGCTGCTTTACATTCCTTCAAGACTTAGCCTGAAGGCTGCTCTCCATAGCTACCACTAGGATAGCTTTCAATAAGGTTGTCTTTAACCTACCTACCATAAGAGTCGATTTGGACTGGTGCACGGTGCCCACTATAATTAGTGGACAGCATATGCCAGGCCAACTTCTCACATTGGTGTGCAGCGTGTGGGATTCCAGCTTGCTATTGTTTTACCAGATAATCTCAATTGAATTGATCAACTGAAAACCACTAAAGGTACCTAAGGTACATATAATTTAAGCTTAGAATAACAGTAAGTTCTACTGAACTTAGAGTTGTGTGTTAAGGGATAGCACAACCCTTTCTACAACTCAAGAGAGTTTAGTAGGCCACACTAGAGTAGGTAGTGCATACACCACACCACACTAGTAATGTCTTTAAAAGCAGGATCCAAAGATGCCCTGCAGGAAGCCATTGAGCTTCCCCCTCCAAGTATGACACACTCCCATTCTTGGAACTGAGAGCTTTGTGTAACGTGAGGAAATTAAGGACAGGCCAAAGTCCCACCACCCAACACCTCCAGGAGTTGTTGGTGGCTTATGATCTTAGTAAGTCCTCAGAGACTGAAGGGGTAGGAGCAGAGGGTGGGCCAGCAGATGAGGAAGGGGCCAGGGGTACTACTACCCCCAGCCCCCCTCTGAAACTGACCAGGAGGGTGACAATGACCCTGACCTGGAAAACCCAATCCCTTCTGGGGAAGATGAAGATGAGGATCTAGAGAACCACACCTTTGTCCCCCAGGAAGGATTATGAGTGTGCTCAGAAAGTCTAGGTCTCCTTCTCAGGAGTCTAACCACTCTGGCACCTCAATAGGGAGCTCTGTTTCTTCTCACAGGAGGGAATCCTCTCATGAGAGAAGAAAGAGACTGGTCCAGTATGAGGAAACTCAACTGGAGATCAGGAAGAAGCAATTGGCTTTAGATAGAGAATCCCTAGATCTCCTTAGAGAGAGAAGAAAGTTGGGACTAGAGTCCCATGGTGGCAGCCATGTCCCTAGAGATAGGGAAAGGTCCTATGACCATAGGAACCTGAGCAAGATTGTCCCTCCCTACCAGAGTGGGGATGATATCCACAAATGGATAACTGCTTTAGAGAGGGCCTGTAAAGTACAGAAGGTCCCTCAGGAGCAGTGGGCAGCAATCTTGTGGCTCTCCTTTGCTGACAAAGGTAGAGACAAGCTCCTCACTGTTAGAGAGGAGGATGCTGACAATTACAAGGTCTTGAAGAGTGCTCTTATTGATGGGTTTGGCCTAACCACTGAACAGTACAGGTTGAAGTTCAGAGACACCCAAAAAGCACAGACTCAAGACTGGGTAGACTATGTGGATTGTTCTGCCAAGGCTCTGGAAGGCTGGTTGATGGGCAGTAAGGTGTGTGACTTCTCAGGATTGTATAATCTGATAATGAGGGAGCAGATTCTTAATAACTGTCAAAACCAGCTGTTGCATCAGTACCTGGTTGACTCTGATCTGACCTCTCCCCAAGAATTGGGAAAGAAGGCAGACAAATGGGTCAGAACCAGGGTGAAGCAGAAGGTACAGAACCAAGGTGGGGAAACCAAGAAGCAAGATGCTAAGAACTCTGACAAGGGTGGGGAGAAGGGTAAAGATCAAAAGTCTTCATCAGGCCCCCAAAAATCTTCTTCTGGTGGGGATTCCCAGTCTACCAAGGGTAAAGGCCAAAGAAAACCATGGTGCAAGGTCTGTAAGCAAAAGACCCACTGGACCAGTGATTGCACCAAGTCCAAAGACTCCAGTCCAGCACCCACCAATGCCCCTAAGGCACCTGTTCCCCCTAGTACAGTTGGTGGAAGTGCTCCAGCAAAGGGTTTAGTAGGGTTCACCCTGGGAACTGAGTTGGGCTCTGACTTAGTCAGGGAACTGACTCAGGCTGTGTTAGTCTGTGATGGAGGCATGGATGTGACCTCCACTGTGAGTCCCAGTAATCTGGGCAAGTACAGACAACAGCCTTTAATCAATGGACGAGAGGCTTTGGCATTTAGGGACACAGGGGCAAGTGTCACAATGGTGACACAAGACCTTGTGCTACCTGGGCAAGTTATGCTTGGTGAGATGTACCAAGTGACCAATGCTAGCAATGTCAGAACAGACCATACTCTGGCAGTTGTTAACTTCTCCTGGGGAGGGGTAACTGGCCTTAAGAAGGTTGTGGTAAGTGCAAACCTACCAGTCGAATGCTTGCTTGGCAATGACTTAGAGACTTCTGCTTGGGCAGAAGTGGAGCTCAGGACCCATGCAGAAATGCTGGGGATCCCTGCAGATGTGTTTGCTGTGACCAGGTCACAAGCTAAACTGTCTAAAACTGAACAGGCCTTGGATTCTGGAAGAATGGACCAAGTGCCTTCCAAGAGGAGGAGTAGTAGGGTTAAGGCAGTGCCTTCCCCTTGGCTCAGGAGGAAGATCAGTCCCTTGAGGGGGATGATCTCAGCCCTGAAGAAGGAACTGTCCCAGAGGAACTTGAACCTGACCAGGTTGAGTTCTTGGGGACAGGGGGACCTTCTAGGGCAGATCTGAGCCAGGAGCAGCAGAGCTGCCCCTCCCTTGAACCCCTCAGACAGCAAGCTGCTGCTGAGGCTGCTGGGAAAGCTAGTGGTCCCCATACAGTGTATTGGGATGATGGACTCCTGTACTCAGAGAGTAGAGACCCCAAGCCTGGTGCTACCAGGAGGTTGGTAATACCTTTGAAGTTCAGGGGCTTCCTATTGACCCTAGCCCATGATATTCCCTTAGCAGGACACCTGGGCCAGAACAAGACTTGGGACAGAATTGTCCCTCACTTTCACTGGCCCCACATGTCTGAAGACAGTAAGGAGTTTTGTCGCTCCTGTGTAACCTGCCAAGCCAGTGGCAAAGCAGGTGGCACTACAAAGGCCCCCTGATACCACTACCTGTGGTGGGGGTGCCCTTTGAGAGGGTAGGGATTGACATTGTTGGTCCCATGGATCCCCAAACAGCCTCTGGGCACAGGTTTATCCTGGTGGTAGTGGATCATGCCACCAGGTACCCAGAAGCTATTCCCCTCAGGACCACTACAGCACCTGTGGTGGCAAGGGCCCTCCTGGGAATCTTCTCAAGAGTGGGCTTTCCTAAGGAGGTAGTATCAGACAGGGGTGCAAACTTCATGTCTGGTTACTTAAAAGCAATGTGGAAGGAGTGTGGAGTTACTTATAAGTTCACCACACCCTATCACCCACAATGCAATGGTTTAGTTGAGAGATTCAACAAAACCTTGAAGGGCATGATTAAAGGGCTCCCAGAAAAGCTTAGGCGTAGATGGGACATACTCTTGCCCTGCCTTTTATTCGCATATAGGGAGGTGCCTCAGAAGGGGTTGGTTACAGCCCTTTTGAACTTCTGTTTGTCCACCCTGTGAGGGGTCCACTGTGCTTGGTGAAGGAAGGATGGGAGTTACCTCTCAAGCCCCCAAAGCAAGATATAGTGGACTATGTACTTGGTCTCCGCTCCAGGATGGCTGAGTACATGAAAAAGGCAACCAAAAACCTTGAGGCTAGCCAGGAACTTCAAAAGGCCTGGCATGACCAAAAGGCTGTTCTGACTGTTTACCAGCCAGGACAGAAGGTGTGGGTGTTGGAGCCAGTGGCCCCAGCAGCTCTCCAAGACAAATGGAGTGGACCCCACACTATTGTTGAGCAGAAGGGTGAGGTCACTTACTTAGTGGACCTGGGAACACCCAGGAGTCCCCAAAGGGTTCTCCATGTCAACAGACTTAAGCCATATGTGGACAGGGCAGACATGGGCTTGCTCATGGCTACTGATGAAGGGCAGGAGGAAGAGAGTGACCCACTCCCTGACCTGCTCTCACAGAACCCTGACGATGGGTCAGTTGATGGTGTAGCCTTGGCAGGCAGCCTCACTACCCAGCAACAAACTGATTGCAGGCAAGTCCTCAATCAGTTTAGACATATGTTTTCACTGACACCCAGTCAGACCACCTGGTGCACTCATGAAGTGGACACTGGGGACAGTCTGCCTATTAAAAACAAGATTTATAGGCAACCTGACCATGTCAGGGACTGTATCAGGACTGAAGTCCAGAAGATGTTGGAATTGGGAGTGATTGAGCCCTCAGATAGCCCTTGGGCTAGTCCAGTAGTCCTAGTACCTAAACCTCACACCAGTGGTGGGAAAAGAGAGATGAGGTTTTGTGTAGACTACAGAGGCCTCAATGCAGTCACTAGGACTGATGCCCATCCAATACCCAGGGCAGATGAGCTCATAGATACTTTGGCCTCTGCCAAATATCTCAGCACATTTGACCTAACAGCTGGCTACTGGCAGATCAGACTAGCTGATACTGCAAAGCCCAAAACAGCATTTTCAACCCCTAGTGGGCATTATCAATTTGTGGTGATGCCCTTTGGTCTGAAAAATGCACCTGCCACTTTCCAGAGGTTGGTGAACACAGTTCTCACAGGACTGGAAGCCTATAGTGCAGCTTATCTAGATGATATTGCTGTCTTTAGCTCCACCTGGGAGGATCACCTGGTCCACCTCAGGAATGTTTTACAGGCTCTGCAAAAGGCAGGCCTGACTATCAAGGCCACTAAGTGCCAGATAGGGCAGAGTCAGGTTGTGTACCTGGGCCACCTTGTGGGTGGAGGCCAGGTTCAACCTTTGCAGAGCAAGATCCAGACCATCATGGACTGGACTGCTCCCACTACCCAGACTCAGGTGAGAGCCTTCTTAGGCCTGACTGGGTACTATAGGAGATTTGTCAAGGGGTATGGATCAATAGTGACACCCTTGAATGACTTAACTTCTAAGAAAATGCCCAAAAAGGTTCAGTGGACAGTTAGCTGTCAAAAGGCATTTGATGACCTCAAGCAGGCCATGTGCACTGCTCCAATTCTGCAGAGTCCTGATTACTCCAAGAAGTTCATTGTTCAAACAGATGCATCTGAATTGGGGGTAGGGGCTGTACTGTCACAATTGAATGAAGAAGGTCAGGATCAGCCAGTAGCTTTTATTAGCAGAAGGCTGACCCCTAGAGAGAAACGTTGGTCAGCCATAGAGAGGAGGCCTTTGCTGTGGTCTGGGCTCTGAAGAAGTTGAGGCCATACTTGTTTGGTACACACTTCCTGGTTCAGACAGACCATAAGCCCCTCTTATGGCTAAAACAAATGAAGGGTGAAAACCCCAAACTGCTTAGGTGGTCCATTTCCCTACAGGGGATGGACTTTACAGTGGAACATAGGCCTGGGAGTAACCATGCGAATGCAGATGGACTCTCTAGGTATTTCCACTTAGAACATGAAGACTTAACTGGGCAAGGTTAGTTTAATGTCCCTACGTTTGGGGGGGTTGTGTAGGAGAGTAGGATCTGCTTCACATGGGTACCCCCACTTTTTGCTGATACTTCACTGGTTTTCGACATTAGTCTGGCTGGGGCCCTGCTATTCAGAACCCCAGCCTAGCGGTTTCCTCTTTAAAAGGGTCTCCATGTGCCTTAGGCACATCACTGATTGGGATCTGGAGTGCCCTTGTAAGTCCCTAGTATATGGTATACTATGTACCAAGGGCATAGGTACCTCAGAGGCCTGCCAGGGGCTGCAGCATGTATTATGCCACCCCTGGTAGGCCATCCAAACTGGCACCACAGGTCTGCTACTGCAGCCTGAGTAAGGTGGTGCATGCACCCCTTGCTGTGGTATAGGTTACCTATATCACTAAATGCATACACACATATAAACCTATAAGTCACTCCTAAGGCAGGCCTTATCAATCCTAAAGGCAGAGTGCATGGTTCCTATGTGAGAGGGTGCCCCTGCATGAGCAGGGCCCCTCTGCAGCGTTCGGAGACCATCTCTGATGCTGTTTGTAGTGCAGCCTGACCATATACTCTTAAACGCATTATATCCTCGCGGTAAAATGCTAACTATGGAATGGCTGCACCTAAACATGTCGTGTTTGGTGTCAAACATCTTGGAATACTACCCCCCGCCAATCCTGGCGGCGGGGGTAGCATTCCACCCTTCTAGAGGGAAAGGCATGTTAACTCTGACGAGTCCGGTAACTTCTTTCCAGAGCCCTGGCATCACAAAATAGATGCTGCTGCCACAGACACGAGTCTGGCCTCCTGCTGCTGGACGAAACTCCGGCAGGGGAGGCCTGGACAATAGGTTTCCTGTCCCAGGGAGGTGTGACCACCTCCCCAGACAGGACAATGTGTATTGGGGCTGGGCGGGAGCACTTTCGGGTGCTTTGAAGTCCTGCACTGGGGGCACATTTGGTGTCCCTGTGCATACCCCAGTTCAAACCGGATCAGGGGCTTGCAGCCCCTGCTTTGGCGCGAACTGGACAAAGGGAAAGGGGTGTAGCCACCCCTCTGCCCTGACCCACCCATAGGTGGGGCCACAGAGTAGTCCATCCCCTATTTTTAGAATAAAGGTAGGAACCCAGTCCTTAGGACTTTAGATTATACCTGGACGAAACTCTGAAACAGAATCCTGGACCTTCGACGCTCTACTCACGATTAGAGGACTGAAGAATCTCCCTTGGGGTCAAGGAGTGACTCCCCTGCTTGGCAGGCACCAAAGAAGCATCTGTCCGGTTCGCATCACTGAAGCTCCCATCGGACGCCGAAGTCATCGCATCACCAGAGGTGGATTCTCAGACTTCCCGAGGCTACCCTGAGTCCCCAGCAAAGCTGAGGCCCGTGGCTATCGTGGGTGACTTGAGACCGTGACCCCTGGACACCGAGCACACTTGCAAGTGCACCATCTTCTGGGTCTCCCAAGAAGTCGTGCTTTGGGCTCCGAGTAGCCCTAGCCTCCAGCACCACCTGCACCGAAGATCACTGGCCCCCACTCCACGAGTGTCCTGTAAGCCAGCTCCACGTGCGGCGTCACGAGGCTCCTTCGCGGTCGCTAGCCCGTTGGCTAGTAGCCCTTAACGAAGGCCAATCTTTTCTTTACTTGGCAGTCTGGTTGCTCCAGGCCTGCCCTCACTTACCCTCGCTGGGTGAGTTCCCCAGACCTTGCTGGTCTGCATCATCGACGATCTACATCTTACTCGAGACTTGCCGTTGCCAAGGCTTGTTGGGTCCAATCTGGTCGCCGACACCTCTGCACTCGACAGACATCGAGCAACAGCCCGAATCCTGCTCCTGGTCGCCGACAACGCCTCCCGGACCTCGTGGCTGAAGAGTCAAGACGACCGTCATCGAACCTGAAGCACTCGACATCGGTGGGCATCTGTCCATCGCCTCCCTGGTCACTGGCTAGTGACCCAGACTCTGTCCCCTCTGCTTTCAGGTTCTTCAGAACTCCGATCCACTCTTGGATCCACCCGGACACCTTTCTCCTGGTCGCCAGCAGCACTTTGCAGCAGATCGCCATAAGAACCGACGACGAAACCCGACCCCGAAAGGCACCTATGCACCCGGCTTCCCTGGGTGAGGTAACACGAGTACTCCGGTGCTCCCGTGGGTAGAGACTCTTCAAAGTCCTAGATCTCAAAGGGTTTTGTCCTAGTCCTCTTTTAAGTGTCCCTTTCTTCTATTTTCCCGATCCCGACTTTCTCCATAGAAGTTAACGGCGTATCGCGGTTGTGTATATACACTGCACGCGTCTCCCGTGGGTCCCCTGTGTCACTACCTTGGGTGGTTCCTTGTGGTCCAAGCACTTCTAGAGGCTCTAGGCCTAGTGTCTAGTTCAGTCGTGGTTCGCATACCACTTTATTGGTATATGGTTTGGTACGCCCCTAGGGCCCAAACGTGTATTTGTGCTATTACTGTGATTTAAGATCTTATAACCTATGTACTTCGAACTCTAGCCTCATAAAGAGACTAGAGGGGTGTGTTTAGTAATAAATACATATATTTTGAATATATACCTGGTGTGGTGCTCTTTCATTTGGTCACTCAAGAGATTATAGACTGGTAAAACAAGCTGCTTTACATTCCTTCAAGACTTAGCCTGAAGGCTGCTCTCCATAGCTACCACTAGGATAGCTTTCAATAAGGTTGTCTTTAACCTACCTACCATAAGAGTCGATTTGGACTGGTGCACGGTGCCCACTATAATTAGTGGACAGCATATGCCAGGCCAACTTCTCACAGTGTTCCCAGGGGACCCCTTCCCCTTTGTGATTGACAGCGGAAATGTTTTTTAAGAGCAGGCAGTTTTCCCAAGGACCACTGCCTGCTCTTAAAAAATGAAACTGAAACGTTTCATTTTTCTTTCTAAAACGCAACCCATTTTCCTTTAAGGAAAACGGGTTAAATTTAAAAAAAAAAAAGTTGCTTTATTTAAAAATCACAGATATGGTGGTCTGCTGGCCCCAGCAGACCACCATCCCAGTGTTATTGCCCATTCCCAATGGGTCGCATATTGCAACCTGCCTCATAAATATTGAACAGGCAGGTCATTTGCGACCCCATTAGGAATTGCAAAATGTGTCTGAGACACATTAGTACATTTCGTTTTGACACTCTCAAATTGCGACTCGCAAAAGGAAATGATCATACACGTGGCCCTCTGTTCCTAGTGTCTTGGCTGAGGGCAGATGAATCTGAACATACCTCCTTATGAGCCCTTTGGATGACCTGTCCTCAGCAGCAGAGTCTACAAAGGCAAATGTCCATTGGATCTGTTATAGAGCCCGCATTCTTTGTTAAGGGGTGGGGGTGTTTACCTCCTTAATATTGACAGAGCTTTACAGTGGCTCAACCAATGAGAGGATGAGGTGGATATCCAGGTGGGAGAGTAAGCCCACATATCAACATTATTGCTTGCACCACCCCTGCCCTTGTCTCCTCTTTCTGGCTGCCACTTGCCTCTGCCCGCTTCCCTGGGTGATGATAGCCAGGCCTCTCTTGAGCTCAGTAGGCGGAGAGTTCTGCTCCCAAACCTTTCTGGATGGACAACATCCTGCGCTACTTCAATCTCTGGCAGAAGCACCATAAAGCTCTCTGGCATATTTTGGTCCTCCTTGGTATTATGCTGGCCGCCTTTCGCATTACAGTGATTCTGACGTATTGTCGGTACCCATGAAATTAAGGTTTTCATCCCTGGCATAAAGTTGGTCAAAGCCTAATTTAGGCATAATTGTCATATTTTCTTCCTCCTGGTCCATGGCATTATTGAGGCCACCCCTGGTATAATGATGACTATCTGAGGCATAGTTTAGTTACTCCTTGCATGATTGTGAGCATTCCCTGGCATGATGATTATGATAATATGGCGAGTATCCTTGGCATATTTTGCAGAGGCATTAATGGCATAATAGTTGTTATCTGAGACTAGTAGTGGTTATATCTGGCTTAAGGATTGACCTGGCATAATGGTGGTCATGCCTGACACACTGCGAAATCCTTGCTTTTTGGTTGACATTCATGACACAGGTGGGCCTCCTTGGCCTAAGAAAACTACCTTGTCTTATAGTTTGCATTCTTGGCATGTGATGGTGATTCATTGGCATGCGGACTAGAATCAGTCCACATGGGGTTGTGGTGCATTTCCATACTTGTTGAAATTACATGGCAAGCTGATTATTGGGGACCAAACTGCAGTATTTACCAAAAATATAAACAGGTATTTGTGGAGAAAAATATATATTCACAGATAGCAAAAATCTTTAGTTAGGGATCATTGACTTTCTTTAATCAAATCTAAAAACTGGTATTTGGTGGCAAGTTGTTCATTTTTGAGGAAAAAATACGTAAACTAGCCAAAAGAAAAACATCAGGCTGGTGGTTGGAGACAAAATAATGTGTTTCCATACTACGTGTATAGTTGATAACTGAGTGATAAGTCATGCTGATAAGATTTCCTGGGTCTCAAATTGTTAATAATAAACTATTGGGTGACCACAGTAGTGTCAGCGTAGTGTCCAAATTAATCGGAAGTGTCCAAAAAGTCTTTAGTATCCTTAATCAGCTGTTCATCAGAGGGAGGGAGCAGCCACTCAAATACTCCCCAAGTTGGGGAAGGAAATCCGCAAAGTTTCAACTACAGTCGCGAGCTCACCCAAACATAACATCAAGGTCTTCATCGTCCATACATGTGAAATCTTTTATTCTCAGGATCTTTTGTGGAGCATGTTTTATCCAGCCGATGCATGTTTTGTCACTTGGTAGTAACCCAATGACTTTTTAAGGGATAGAAAGAATATATACAAATACACAATAAGTCCATATGGGTCGAACAATAAGATAGATATATGTGATAACCTTCACCAGAGGGGTGGGAAGTATGATCAAAGAACAGTCACCCATGGTGCTCTATAAAACGTACAGAACAGTGAGAGTGTATGGTATATACTATAGTAAACTAAGGCCTGTACAGAGATAGTTCATAACAGGCACGTTGTCTGCCTGTTACAATAATTGCAGGAACATTGATCAAACAAAGTATCCCAGGCATCAGAAAAGCAAGGTTAAGTTGAAAGCAATAGAAACAGTGTACACAGTGCCATGAAGACCGTAAAAAATAATACTGCAATAATAATTGGAGACCGACCAGTTCACACAAGGTGGAAGTACCCCCCGTGAAAAGAAGGGGAAATAAAGGTAAGTGTAAGGTGAACGTATATACAAGAAAAATGGAAGAAATCCTCACCTTCCCTGCATATAGTGTATGGACGTAGGTATTAATCAGTAGCTCTTCATATCAGGGGTATGGTAGGAAATCTGATAAAAATGTGCAGGTATAACAGTAAGATGCCAAATTGCCGAGCAATAGTAGAAATATGTACAAAAAAAATTAGGAGTGAGCTATAATGTACATGAGTTCCCATTATAGGGCCCTAATGCTGGAGACAGTAATGCACCAAAATGTGACTACCACTATTCACTGTGAAATCTGAGCAGCTGGGCTAGCATATCCGCACACGTATATGTCCTCAGAGCAGAGTTTAAAGATGTCTTAGAACTATGAAACGCTGTGACGAAAGCGTCACTGTTGCTATAATATCCTGCTACCATTCGGGTGTGGACTAATGCATACAACGAAAGCTGCAGTCGCTACAGATGCTGAAATAAACTACTAAGGGTCCGCCCCCCACCCCAACCACACCGCCAAACCCGTGGTCAGGCCACTCGCCAGATTACAAGTGTTTCTCATGTCTGACAGGCTTTTTTCTTTACATTTACATGTCGGTGCCTCAGAAAATGGGCACCGCAGTGGGAACGCCAAAAAAGTTCCTGCACGGCATGGACTGTGAAGTCCATACCGTGCAGGAACTGGGGTGCATGCATACAGAGCACATGTTGTGACCCCTTTCATGCACCCCATGGCCCAGAGGCACAAGGGGGCCCTGTACGGCCCACTTTGTTTCCTCTCCGCCACGTTTTTTTTATGGAGTAAAAACCTGCTTGAGAACCGTGGCAGAGAGGAAACTCGTAATATGCTTGGGGGGACCGTGGCGGTCCCACCAAGCATATTGCAACCTTAAGACCGCCGCAACTCTGCCAGGGAACGGTGGTCCCCTGGTGGCTGCGGCAGAGCAATGGCGGCCTGACCACCCTGATAGTAATAGGGCGGTCGGAAGACCGCCACCGCCGCGCCCCCGCGAGTCTGGCGGTCCATGGACCCTCAGACTCATAATCGAGCCCTTAGCAGTTTATCATCCCTTAATCCCTTAAAACGCAATTATACAATAGTGGTCCAGAAAAAACTGTGCACTAATATATTGTTGATGGTAATGTAGTCTTATATATATGGCAAATAGGTTATAAAATATAATTTAAAATAATACTTTCCTGTAGAAGTGGTGGAGTTTAACTCAATAATTAAATACAAAATGAGTAGGGGCACACATGGAAGCAATCACAATGTGAGACTAAAGACAGATCAGGAGAGTTAGCACATTTTGGAGTTTTGCAGCACATAGAACAAGCATTGACAAAGCAAATGGGAATTTCCTTTTGGCTTTGCCAATGCAGACCTGTTGGCTATGTCAAAACATTTTGCCACTGCTGTTCAGCATTGGCAAAAAGCAAAAAAAAAAAAAAAGGTTATTGTTCATGCTGAACACTGGCAGAAAAAAGTGAAATAATGTATCTGCGCACATGCATCATCATGCATGCACACATATGCATCATGATGCTATCACGGCTTTAGAATGATAACGTATAAGTGCGTGACTACCGATTTCTTATAAGTTACCATTCCATGATTGCAGATGCTCATCTTGGACCCATAAATTAAAAAACATTAATAACATTTTCAGAAAAGAATGGCCCGGTGGCAAAGTTCAGTTGGGGGATCGAGTAAGCAGGGAGAGGCGGAGGAGCAACATGGGGCTATTAGTGGAAAGTGGGACAGGAAGGATTGGGTTACACACCGGACAAGCTGATGGGGTGGGAGAGTAACACGGAGCACGGGGGAGGATGTGAAGTGTATGAAGCACACAAGGGGGAGGGCGAGAGAGCAAGATAACACATGCTCTCCCATGGGGTGCTAATGAAAAAGGAACAGGTAGTTCATTGAATGTGAGCTGTGAAAGGATTCAAGTCATCCAATCAAAAGAGCGGTAAAGATGATATGCTCCAAGGGAGGAGCAAACAAAGGAAGAGGATGGAAAGCCTTCGAATAAGCAAGCAAATGAGATTAACAAAAAGCCAACGAGTATTAAGCAATGAGCTGACCCAAAGTCCACTGTAAGTATTGGTATTGTGAACAACAGGTTTTTCAACAACAAACAGCTAAAAACTGTCTGTGGGTGAGATCTAAAAATGGGAAGGTGGACCATGTGTTTCAAACATCTCTGTATATGTATATGCAATCCTAAGGCACATTACCATGTGTCAGATGGGGGTGGTTTGCGTTGGACTTTATGGACTTATCCTTAATAATATACATACCTTTGCTGCTTTGCATCGTTGGACACAACAGGCATAGTATCTTAAATATTCTGATGCTGAAAAGTTTTTTTCCAACTAGGGTGCCACCATAAAACGCCACGAGATAACAGGAGAAATCATAGTTGCTCGTGTGATCAGTGGAGGACTGGCAGATCGAAGTGGTAAGCAGTCACTTTAAAAATATCAATGAAAGATGTGGAGAAATAAAAATGATAGCGACTGAATTTCCATAGATAAAAGTTCCACAGCTACAACTCTGCCTGAGATGAGTCCACTTGTGAAATAGCCCAGCCTCCAACAAATATTCTTTGCAATTCAAATAAGTTAACAGGGGCTTGATTTAATGTATAGAAAGATCCTCCTTTTTGTGGCACAAATGCCAACTCCTATGCTGTAGATTTCCTTGTTGGTGGAGAATTCAGCAGCAGAATTAAATCTTCCATAACAACAATGCGGAGAAAGTAATTTTTGTGCAGATTTCAACTAGAAGCGAATCCTCCAGGCAAACATTTAGCATTTACTTGAACTGAAGTTCATCCTCTTCTGCGTCTAGTCGCATGTGTCCACTTACATGCAGAACCAGGCCACTCTTGGCTTTCCGGAGGTCACCAAACCATCAGCAGTTAGAGCATTGTCTCCCAGGGCGTATCTGTAGATGTATAATGTTCTCTCGATTAACATAGACACACTGTCTATTAACCCCATAGGGAAATTTTCCAGTTGGCAGGTGAATTAAAGCCTCCAAGGATGCTCCCTCTTAGATTTAGGGTGGCATCACTGTATGTAATCACCACTGACTGCAGGTGTGTTTGCTGTAGTAAGTTTCACCTGTTTAAATTTGAGCTCCTCGCCCCAAGAAGCATCTTTGACCTTATTACTGGCACCCTTCCATTGCTTTTCCAACAATTCAGTTCCCAAGCCTAAGTTCCACAAGTCTTTACCCCTCCTGAACAATTGCAAGCCACCAGCTCTGAATGTAGAAATGATAAGGTCCTCTACTGGTTCTCAGTCCTTTCAGATCCTGCAAAAGGTACACCTAGGTAGAGCAATTGGAAACGTATCCCGCTCAACTCTAGCCACTATCATATAACTGGCATCTTGTAAAAAAAATTGTGGAGGCAATTCTAAACTAGGAGCTATTCTATGTAAACTTGTGAAACTTGGCACTCTCCACTATATCACCCATGGCATCACAACCCTTGGCTTTCCAACCTAATGTGTTAATTTTCCTAACATTTTCACAGACTACATAACCACCCATGTAGCAGTGCCTGGGGCAGTAAAGAGTGACTTTGATCCTATACAGCACTCAGCTGCCTTTTGGATAGGTTTGCACTGTAGAATTACCATGTGTATACTTATATACATACATACATACATACATACATACATACATACATACATGCATGCTATCTCTCTAGTTTTGGTCAGTCATCACTGCCTGGTGATATTAAGATTATGTCATAGTTGTAGTAATATCACCTCTTCCAACAGGTCCGAATATGAGCTGCCCTCCTCCAGCCACTCATGTGCTATAATTTACAGTTGATCAACTGCATAATACATTAGAATATCAGAAACCAAACTTAGCAAAAGTGAGTTGAATTTTGTGAAGAAGCCCTTCCCTATGTAGGATGGAATACTCTGAACTCTGACAAAAAAACTAGCTATCACCACCATTTTACACAGTGCAGCACAGTTTTGTCATTGTCACCAGTGAACACAAACTGGATTAGTCTCAATTGATGTTAAAACCTGCCACTATGCCAAAGTTCTCAACTGTTTCTAGAATGAGTGGTGTAGCTTTCACCAGGTCTTTCAACCACATTAACAGGTAACCGGTATAGCTATGGATGATAAAATGTTTGTCATTGCTAGGGCACTTTGCTCGGTGCAAATTATAGTTCAATAAATGACCTCTGATAAATCTTTAGTTCCAAATGAGGCTGACATCAAATTCAAAAATTTCAATAACGAGAAGCACATTTGGCCCCACAAGGAACACAGAGAATGTTTAATTTCAAAACCATAAAGGTTTATCAAAAGAGTAGCAAAGTTACAAACTCAAATCATTAGGATTAATTGTAATTTATTAGCCAATGCATGAACATAATAGTCAATATATCAAAGCAATTCAAAATCACATTAGCAAAGACAAACTATTTATAAATCTGTCTCAAATAGAATATTGCAATTGTGTTCCTCCATTAAGGGAAACTCTCTATATTTCTAAGCCAGGGGAAAGTCAGAGAAATCTTAGGAGAAGTTAGGATAGCAAAATTGTGCCAGAAAGTCTCTGAAAGGCTGTAGCAAGCATCTGCTCTAAATGAGGGAATCTGACTCGGGCAGGCCGAAAAGCATCTGAACATAAAGGCAGATAGTGAAAAGGCATTTGAATCTCTAATAGAAAATAAATATCCAAGTTTCACAAGGTAAAACAGCAACTTACATGAGCCATTTTAAAATACAGGACTACATTAGCTACAGGCAGTTTAAACATGGAAAAATACGATTTCAATACATTTGTGGGTGCATGTTAATCTCAATATATGTGCCAAGCATTTAATTATTTAAAAAATATTCATCACATTAATATCCTACCAAACTCCTTAACTACTCTCCTATTGATTTGCTTATATAGACCATACTCAGTCCTCCCACCAGCTCTAGTAATAACCTTGCTAGCATATTAGTCTCTTCGGTTCTTAAAGCCTCCAAAGTAATTTTAATTTGGGATTTTAAAATGTAGATGGACTCTTCGTCTAGATCAGAAGTGAGCTCTATTTTGAAACCTCAAAATAATTTCTATCTAGCCTAAAGTCACGCATCCACCTAGACTTCATTTTTTTTCACCAGAGTCGGACTTTGGTAATATATATATATGTAAAATTCATTTTCTAATCATGTCGTTTTTCATCATTTAACTTAAAGACCCCAGGGTGTATCCAAACCTTTTTATTTCTGCTCATGAGCCAAATGTACTTGCAGATCATCCAACATATAATCCTCGGGATAATCTCAATCTCAGTAAATGTAAATCCAGTACTTGTATAGCGCACAAATCACCCCCGAAGGGGTATCTCGGCGCTGGGGGCCGTTGGGAAGATTAAGCGAGCTATTGCCCAGAGTCGCATGGTGCTGGGCAGACCTCTGCCGCCGGAGCCAGGGATCGAACCGTGATCCCCAGCGTCCAGCGTCAGTCGCCCTGGCCGCGGCGCCACACCTCCCTCAGTAACAAGTGCTTACTTGACAGCAATAATGTCCTTGCACCTGTTAATCCCTTTTAGTTTTCAAGGTTTCCTTCTCTGTAGCTGGGTTTACGTGGAACTACACGCTCTGAAAGGTACATGCAAGCACGCAAAGCACATCTGGAATTAAAATTATGCAATTTGAGCCAGAGATGTATGATTGTTTTCTTGGCCACTATAAAAATGCCATTACAGCCCAAAGTTGTATTTCCAAAACTGCTTCAGCTAATGCTGCTAGAGGTATTTATGAAATCACTCGTAAAGAATTTACCGAACCTACTTGTAGCAACACCACCATCCCCCTGCATCAAACCCTCTGCGACCAGCTATCTTGGTTCTTCCATTCAAAAAATGAAACCATTCTCCAGACTTTTAGACCTACACTTTTGTCTTGCTCACCCTTAGCTTTGAGCACCAGCATAGAATTCCACAAACAGGCACAATTTCAGCATATCTACTCCACATCCTCAATCATTTAAGGACTGAAGCACAGCTGCACCCATGTCCGCCCTGTGCGTCCATCCACGTTTAGCCTTAGATGAGCATGGGGGTTGAGTAAATAAAAACAATCCACACAGCATCACAAAAGTGTTAAGGTACTAATAGTAGCCTCCAATAACCATAGATCAAAAATCCGCTATGCCCTAAGAGTCAGACTGTAAAAAGCAACTACAAATCAGAACAGCACACACACACCACATTAACAATTTAGGGCTGGAGTTCATCATCTCTTTGATCTCCAGTTGCCTCATTTTCTCCTATTGTTTGCTTCTTTCCCACTGTAAGGCTAAAACTTAGTCTCTCTCCATCTCTTCTCTGTTCTTACAGGATTGCTCTATGCCGGAGACAAGTTGGTGGAAGTGAACGGCATTCCAGTGGAGGGCCTTGAGCCAGAGAATGTCATCCAGATCCTGGTATTTAGGAGATCTATTTTTTCTTTCTGTGGCATATTGCTGAGTGGTAGCCATATGATTTTTGTCATCTTTCAACAAATTCTTCTGCAAATCTCTGTTCGACTAAGAATAGGACATTCTCTACTTGCAGTTTACTTAAAATGCAGTCATCAGCCTGCTCTGTGAATTTTATGGATGCTTTCAGGGCAAGGCAAGACTAGTTTGCTACATAGGGCACCACCAGCAGGGGGCAGCTGGATTGCCAAGAGAGGCAGCAAAGGTTGCCCACATGCCAGACAATACAATGTTTCTTCACCAATGGCACTAAAAATCCTTGCTGGAGTCCATAAATGGGAAAATAGCGCCAAGTCATTGGATAGATAGACTGGCTGCCTATCAACGCCCCTGTCCTCTTTCAAAGACCTATATTGTCCACAGGATGCTGTACATCACTAAAACATGTCATTGGCTGTTGTGGATTTCCAGCCATCTGCCCCCTCCAATTAAAAAACTTTCATCTTTTTCCTTCAAAACACATCACTGAAACCCCTTCGAGCAGCAATCCCTGACTAACCTCAGCTGCAAAGAAGGGAACTTGATCTTCAAACACCTTCGACCAATGGAATGAATGTATCCATTTAGGATACAACTGACGACTCCCTATTCTCACGGAGGCACTGACCGTACCTACTCATCATTCTCATGGAACCTCGGAGAACCTGCCCATTCGGACTCTGTTGGATCACTTGAGAAACATATTGCATTTAATAATAACTATGCACTTCATACAAAGCCACTTGCATATTTGGTATCAGGTGTCACAATCTAGGCTGCCGATTCAAAGAAGCATTTATTAGTACTGAAGTAGTCCTGCAGGCTTACTCTTTTACATACATTCCTTCGTGAATCAGCTCTGAAACGTCCAGCTCTCCATTAGTAAAAATGCAAAAAGGGCACAGTCCTTTTTATTTGTGTTAATTGTGCATGAATATTTCCATTTTATTACCATTTTAGATGTTTTGAAGGCAATTTACAAAGGCAGGTGAGAGTACATAAAACAATACTACTTTACATACTCCAAAGCGTCTTCGTGAATACGCTCCTATGCTCAGTACTTAAGTTATAAAACATAAGTGCCCAGGGCCCTTGTCAGGAGGCTACTGCAGCTTGCACCACCAATTGCTCCTGCCACCGCTGCCAATGACTGGACAATCACAACTATCCATCACACTCAACCATCACACTCATACAAATGTGACAATTCAGACTTTAAATATACATAAAAAATGACAAATGCATGCCGCCCCCACTATTCTTTTTTTAATACTCACATTTTATTGGGTTTACACAGTCGAAAAACAAGACAAGACCTCGTTGGTACCATAAATGTGGATGCATATTTCTGATCACACATGGATAACCCCTACCCTCACCCGAGTTCGAACAATTCTCGGGTTCTATGAGCTACCCCTCCGAAGGCATGAGATCAAAATAAACTTAACAGAAGACCCTCACAGTCCATTTCCACGATCAGTCCAGCAGACCCAGCCATTTGCCCCAAATGCGCCTGTATTTCTTTGGGCATCCCCGGGCCAGATATACCGGTTGCTCCTGCGAGGCGCACCAGTCTACGCCCCTGTGCCTTTGGGTCATCGTGGGGGGAGAGGAGCTTCTCCATTTGGTGGCAATGTCCCTTTTGGCCACCATCAGGGCCGTGCCCAAGAATGTCTTGTCTGCTCTAGAGCCTCCCACGCCCTCCAGGATCCCCAAGAGCACAACCTGGGGCGTACAAAGCAATTCCGTTTCCAACGTTTTGCTCAATTCTTCCAACACCCTCGCCCAGTAATTTGCCACAGGGGCACAGGACCAGGTCATATGAAAAAAGTCAGCGGGTTCTGTTGCACAACGGGGGCAGCTCAGGCAGGCAGACAGCCGGCGCAGTGTAATCTAACAGGGGTGAGGTATGCACAGTGGAGGTAGTAAAGTTGGATTAGCCTCAGCCTAGCTGAGATGGTGATCACTCGGGAGGCCATAACAGCGTGCCTTCAGTTGTCGTCCTCCAACGGGCCCAACCAACCCTCCCATTTGGTCCGCAAGTGGTCTAGCGTGGTGGGGGAATTTATAATGAGGGATTTGTATATCCGGGAGACCCCTCCTTGACATAATTCCCCCATAAGTATCTTCGCCTCCAGGGGGCTAAACTTGTGGAGCGTGGTGTTCTTGGCAATATGCGTCACGAGCGCATGTTGGAGCTGCAGGTATTTATGAAATTGTGTGGTGTTAAGCGAGTATGAGCGCTGGAGGTCTTGAAAAGTTCGGAGGTGCCCTCCCTTCCAGATGTCAACGATTTGGGAAATACCAATCAGATCCCATTTTTGGAAACCTTCTAATCGTGACACCTCCCCCAACCACGAGCCCTGCCATAAGGGTGTTTGCAGTGTCAGCTTATGATCCCATCGGGTGTAGCGAAGCGCGGATCGCCAAGCCCCAAGGACAGATCTGGTAACGGGCAGGATCCTCTGAGGGACTGGTGAACCGTATAGCATTGCTTGAATCTGTGGGAGCCCCAGCCTATCGAATTCCAGCTGGTAGGCCGGATCTGCCCACCCTCCTGACATCCATTCGTTGATCATCAGTAAGTATGTGGCTATGTAATATAAATTTAGGTTTCCCATTCCCATACCACCATCATAGGGGGTCAGCTGACAGAGGGCCAACACCATGCGGGGCCGCGAGTTGCCCCACAGGAACGCAGTTGACATTCTGTCGAGAGCCTGGAACCAGTGTCTAGGTAGGTGCAGCGGAGTATTTTGTAGGACGTAGAGAAAACGGGGAAGGATCATCATTTTGTACAGTGCTATCTTTCCCATTGGATTCAGAGGAAGAGTCTGCCAGTTCCGCAGCTCATCTTTGGTCCTCTTAAGTAGCGGAGTGAAATTCAGGGACCAAGTGAGTTACAGGTGTAATGCTACCCATATCCCCAGGTATCGGAAACTCAGACGACGGATGGGGATTGTAGTCTGGCAGTCGTAGCACTCTCGGGACGGGTGAAGCGGGACCAATATGGACTTGGCAGGGTTGAGTTTTAGACCTGAGGCTTCTCCAAAGCGCTGAAGGATCTGCAAGCAACGAGGGCCCGAGCGGGCAGGATCCGCCATGTATAAAAGCACATCATCCGCATATAAAGCTATGCGGTCTTCGTGAGATGAGCCCCACCTCCATCCCTGGAGCTGGTCGTCTGATCTAATGAGTCCAGCCAAGGGTTCAATGGCAAGGGCAAACAATAGGGGAGAGAGGAGGCATACCTGTCGTGTGCCACGTCTTATGTAAAACTCTTCCGATAGGATACCATTGGTCATGACCCGGGCCGAGGGGTTGGAATATAGCACTCTGACCAAACCTCTGAAGTACGGGCCGAGGCCCAGGCAGGCCAGTACGGCTTCCAGGTATCCCCAGTCCACCGTATCAAAGGCCTTCTCAAAGTCTATTAATAGGAGAGCCAGGTACAGTGGGAGCAAGTGTCTGTGGGCCAGCGCGACCTGTAGGCGTCGCAGACAGTGTCTCGTGCTCCTGCGGGGCATAAACCCTCATTGGTCAGGGTGCACGAGGGTCATAATTACCCCTTTGAGTCGCCTCGCTAGGATTGAGGCGTATAACTTAACCTCGGTGTTAATGAGTGAGATTGGGCGGTATGCCGAGCACTCGGTGGAGGGAGTATCAGTTTTGGGGATTACCACAATCGTCTCGACGTCAGTGTCACGCGCGAAGCCTCCCCTCTCCACTGCCTCCTCATGCAAAAGCCAGGAGGTGTGGAGTCAGGAGGTCTCTAAAGGCCAGCTAATACTCCACTGGGTACCCGTCGGGACCCGGGGTCTTATTTGTGGCCAATGACGAAATAAATGGCCTGTTCTATCTCTTGCAAGGTAATTGGCTGCTCCAGTGAGTGGGTCTCCACTTCGGACAGTCTGGTAAGTGGGGTCTCTCCCAAGAAGTGTGTGATAAGATTGGCCGTTGTGCTTGGTGTGTCCCTTCTCCGGACGTGTGGTGTGGGGTCTGCGGAGCTGGGAGCACGGCCTGGAGGGTAGACGGGGCAAGGCCTGTCGTGTTCTGTGCCTTTGGGGTCGGGCCAACGTACACGGCCATCTCTTCGGGTGGCATTCTGGGGCCCCCCGCGTGATCCCCGATTGACTGCCTGGTTCTCTCGTGCGTCGGCGGGGTCCCGGCCCCCTGGCAAGAATTCCGAGCCTGAGGTGGGTTCCCTCCCTACATCTAAACCCCATTATTCAACCGGCGACTAGAATTGCCGACAGCCATGGGGAGAGACAGGGCCTCCAAATCCGCGCCGGCTCCTACGCAGACCAAAATGGACCGGTTCACGACCTCGGAACAGGATCCCCCGGGAAGGGCTGAAGGGGGCCTCCCCCCTCCCCAGGAGAGGGATCTCGCCACCATTCTTCAGGCCATCAGTACCTCACAGGCGTCCGTTGAGGGGAAGATTGGGGAGGTCAAGGTGGACGTGTCCCTCCTCCGGCAGGATCTCCGTAATGCTACTGCGAGGCTGACGGAGGCTGAATCCCGTATATCCACCACGGAGGACGACATCTCACAGCTGAAGGAACAAGTGGCCCACCTCAGCACTCACACCAAGGAGCTCCACCGGCGGGCCGAGGACGCTGAAAATCGTGCCCGCCGTAATAACCTCCGCCTGGTGGGGTTTCCCGAAGGGGTCGAGAAGGGACAGGTGGCCACCTTCGTCGAAGATTGGTTCACATCCTGGATGCCTAAGGACGCCCTCTCGTCTTGGTTCGTGGTGAAAGAGCCCATAGGTCCCTGGCGCCCAGGCCTCCTCCAGGGGCTCCACCTCGCCCCATCATCCTAAAAGTTCTAAATTTTAAAGACCGGGACGCTATCCTGCGAGCGGCACGAGAGAGGGGGCCACTCCAGTTTCAAAATCATACCATTATGGTGTTCCCGGACTACACTAGGGAGGTGCAAGAACTCCGGCGCTCATACGCAAATGTTAAACAAAAGCTGCGGGCCCTTGGCCTACAATATCAACTTCAATTTCCTGCGCGCCTACGAGTTATTTTCCAAGGCCAAACTCAGTTCTTTGACTCACCTCAGGCTCCATGGACATGGCTGACGGAGGAACACCCTCTCCGACAAGGGAGTGCCCCCGCCCCGGGGCCTGAGGGCTCCCGGCCCCGGGGGCCGGGGTTGCCGGGACGCCGGCGCCGAACACAATCTCGCAAGGGGCGCCAATCGCAGACAACACCTAGATCCTTGAGCATGGCGGCCCGGGGGTCCCGGGACTCCTCCAGCCAATCGGACTCTCCGCCACGCGGCAGGCACCGCTCTGCCGAGGATCTGCCTGGACCGCCCTCGTCGCCGTCTCGGGTGGGCTCACCCAAACCAGACTCGGTTCTTTCCCGCACTCCGACTCTTTGAGGGCCTGGTGGGCCGTCCACTGAATATCAGGGCGGGTCGCTGCCACACTGGGGCTCTCTGCCACTGGTAGATTTACTAGTTTAACATTCAGTTCTAATGCCGATTCATTGCTTATCCGATCTTCTGGAGGGGTCCTCCACGCACTCAAACACGAACGTTGTAGTTTGGTACTGTTCATATGGGGGGTCGACAGATGCTTCCGTTCTCGAAGTGTAGGGTGGGGGGGGAGAGGGGGAGGTTTGGGGAAGTTTTTATGTTATGTTTCTATTTGTTTATCTTTTTGTTTCAGCATCCACGAAATGACACATGTTTCCTATACAAGAAACGGGTATGCCCTTATTGCAAGCGAAGGCCCGTACATTTGCAGGTTCCCACACACGCTCACGCACCCCTGTCAGACTATGCACTCCACAGTAGTGACCTCCCGACCTGACCGCTAACACTACACCTAGGGCATCTCTCCACGTGCTGTCGTGGAACGTTAATGGTCTCCTTGACCGACATAAGCGCACGGCGGTCCTGCGCTATGCACAACGCCTCCATATAGACATCCTCATGATTCAAGAAACACACCTCCTTGGGAATCATTGCCCCTTCCTGGCGCGCTATGGATACGATAGAATATGGCACTCCGGCTTCTCCAGGGGTTCCCGCGGGGTGGCAATCCTCCTGAGGCGCACTTTGCCCTTTGTCCTCTCCCAGGTGACTCACGACCCGCAGGGGGCCTTTGTATCAGTTTGCGGTTCCCTAGCTGGTTCCCCCATCAATCTGATATCTGTCTACGCTCCCCCATCGATGCTCACGCCTACACTCACCCACACCGCTGCTCTGATGAATAATATGCCTTTGGGCATCACGATTGTGGGAGGCGATTTTAACGCTGTTTCCTCCCCGGCCCTTGACACCACAGGTCCTCCTTCCATCTCCCGTAAGGCGCAAGCGAAGCAACTCACGAACTGGTCCGAGTCGCTGGGACTCTGTGATACATGGCGTATATGGCACCCCCACACCCTGCAGTTTACACACACTTCCGCGGCCCACCAAACACAGGCGCGCATAGATGCGATCTTTGTCTCTGCACCGGAATGCCCAGAGATTGTAGATGTCCGCATCCTACCGCGAGGTATCTCTGACCATTCTCCAGTGATTCTTAGTACAGGGACTCCCCCTCCCTCAGCCCGCCAAACATGGAGAATGAACGCTTGGTTCCTCCAAGACAAAGAATTTAAACAGGTGGTGGGGACGGAACTTAAGCATTACTTCTGCACCAACGATGGCTCCGTGGCATCGCCGGGTATCTTGTGGGAAGCCGGAAAGGCGACTATCCGGGGGGTCGCGAAGGGACAGCTTAGGAGCCAAAGACAGGCGCAAATGCAAGAAATCTCCTCAAGGGAAGCGCAGGCGCTTCGCTTGGAACAACTAGTATCTCTGTCTAATGATGCCGCCCAGGCCCGACAAATTGCTCACCTTCGGGACGAAATTAAGCAACTATCTTTGGACGCTGCCAAGCTCTTATGGAGGTCGTCGGTAGCGCGAATTTATGGCTGGGGGGACAAGAACGGCACGATCCTGCACAGGCTAGCCACCTACCCCAGTGCGAGCCGCATTATCCCAGAAGTGGCGGATGAGGCAGGAACGGTGCACTGCGCCCCTATGGCGATGGCCAACACCTTTGCCACCTACTATCAGTGTTTATATGCAGCGCGAGCCCCGGACCTCCCGCTTTCTGATCTCCTTGAACGGGGTAAGGTGCGTCTTCCCTGCCTGGAAGCGGCCGCCCAGAAGGACTTGGAACGGCCCATTTCTCTGAAAGAAATCGAGGAAGCCATCTCCACTACTTCTTCGGGCAAGACCCCGGGCCCCGACGGCCTTCCGCAGGAATACTACGCGGCATACCGCGAAATTCTAGTGCCCCGTCTGGCTGGTTTGTTTCAGGAAGCAGTGGAAAGAGGTTCCTTTCCGCCAGAAACTGATATTGCCACCATCGTGGTCCTCCCGAAATCCCAGCCCCCCTCGCGTCACTGTGCGGAGTATCGTCCTATCTCTCTCCTCAATACGGAGATTAAGCTGTATGCCGCCATTCTGGCTCAACGTTTGAAGCCCTACTTGGCTTCCCTGGTCCACTCAGATCAGTGCGGCTTCATGCCGCAACGCGGGACCCGTTATTGCCTCCGGAGGCTGCAATTGGCTCTAGCCCACCGGCACCTGCTAACTCCATACTTGGCTCTCCTGTCCATTGATTTCGAAAAAGCATTCGACTCGGTGGATTGGACGTATTTGCAGGATGTGCTGACCGAAATGGGTTTTGGGCCTCAATTTTGAGCTTTGGTTCAGGTCCTTTACGCCCACCCGCGAGCGCGTGTGCTGGTCAACGGTGTATTGTCGGAAGCCTTCCCTATTAACAGGGGCACTAGACAGGGATGTCCTCTCTCACCATTGCTGTTCGCCCTGGCTATGGAGCCCCTGGCCGCTCTGGTGCGGGCTGAGGACCGTATTCGCGGATGGGAGTGGCCGAGTGTGGAAGCGGACAAGATCGCACTTTATGCGGATGACGTTCTGATTTTTCTGGCCGATCCAGCCTCCTCGGGGCCTCGGTGCCTCCAGACCCTAGAATACTTCGGGCAGGCCTCTGGGCTTAGACTGAACCCTGGGAAGTCTGTCCTGGTTCCACTGCACCTCTCTAGGGAATGTTACGATTGGCAATCCACCATACCGCTACGGCGGCAATCCTTTAAGTACTTGGGGCTGTGGATCACCCTCCTTCCCGAACTGGGCTGGGCGCTCAATGTTGCCCCATTGGTTAAGAAGGCCAAGGAGGACCTCCATAAGTGGAGGACTCGTCCCCTTAACCCTTTGGGGAGGGTCGCCCTTTTTAAAATGATGATAATCCCCAGATTCCTTTACGTCCTCCAGAATACTCCCTTCTGCTTCCCCAGGTCTTGGTTCCGGGAGTTGGACAGTATTACCACCAAGTTCCTTTGGAATGGGGGCAGGGCACGCCTGGCACTGCCTACTTGCCGGATCCCCTCCTTCGACGGGGGAATGGGGATGACACACTTATACCTTTACTTCCTGGCTGCGCGTCTCCTGGTGGTTCACGATTGGTTCAACGAGGGCTGGTCCGATCCGGCCTACCGGCTCGAGCTGAGCGAGCTGGGCTTACCCGCCATCCAAGCAATGCTGTACGGGAGGCCCATCCCATCCCAGCTACCCGATGTCACACGTTCCGTGTTCCTGGCCTGGCGGGCCTCGTTGCGTCACACTGGGTGGACGCGTAGGCTCACTCGATGTACACCCCTTTGGCATGGGTCTTGGCTCCGGGAAGTTAGTGGGTTGCAGGGGTTTAAATCATGGGATCTCATTGGTATTACCCAACTAGGGGATATATGGGCTACAGGCCACCTGCTTTCCTTTCAGGAACTTCAAACCCGTTACTCCTTACAATCCTCCCAATTTTACAAGTACTTGCAGCTGAGGCATGCACTCCGGACGCACATTGCGGATGACACGCGGCTTCCCGAATACAGCCCTACAGAGGCGCAGACAATGCTGGGAGATTTAGGCAAGGGGGGCATTTCCCGCATATACCGCACCCTAGTCAACAACACTTCCACCTCCCTGGATAAGTTGAAGGACCAATGGGTTGAATGGGTGGGCCCCCTCGACGAGGTGGACTGGTGCGACGCCCTTATGGCACCCAAGACAGTCACCACTTCTGCTAAACTTAAGCTGATCCAACTTTACTATTTACATGCCGCTTACCTTACTCCCCTGCGCTTGCACCGAGCGGGCCTGCGTCCTGATGCGTCTTGTGCGAGATGCACCCATGCCCCTGCTGATTTCTTCCATGTGGTTTGGTCCTGCCCCCAACTGGGGAGATTTTGGGGGGCAATTGAGGAAGAGCTAACGGAGGTCCTGGGTTGGGAGGTTCCTCATGACCCACGGCATTCAATACTGGGAATCCTGGACGGGCTGGATGGGTCCCGGAATGACAAACTATTTTTCAATACAGCCATGATGGTGGCAAAGCGGGACATAGCGGCGGCATGGATAAATCCTGAGCCGCCGGATATTGGGCGGTGGCGACGGGGGGTGGACTGGTGTGCGACCCAGGAGAAAGCCCTTTACGTGGCGAGAGGGTGCCCCAAGAAATACCGAAGGGTGTGGGGGAAGTGGCTGGGTACGGTAGAAGGTTCGGACTGATTTGTCTCGTTATTATTGTCTGTGCAGGTCTTATGGAGTGCGGAAATGTGGGATACTTTAACTGCAAAAATGTCATTGATTCACTGTCCATCGTGTATTTGCTGATTTGTTTCATACGCTGTAAAACAATAAAATTTGATTATCAAAAAAAGATTGGCCGTTGTGGACTGGGTAGTGGAGTAGAGCCATTTGTAGTAGGATGCAAAGGTCTAGGCGATTGCCTCTGGGGCCAGATGTGTATTGCCTTCCAGGTCAGTAACCTCAGGGATTATCCTATTGGCGAGAGTGCGGGTTGCGAGTCAGTAGAGGAGTTTCCTGCTTTCATCTCCCCAACCATAGACCCGTGCCAAGGAGGACCTCCACATTTGCTTAGCCAACTCGAGAGAGATGTGTCGTATTTCTTTACGAATGAGATCGAGCTGGCGGGCCTGAGTGTCCCCGGTCTCTGCGCCCCAAGCTCCCTCCAAAAGCATAGCCCGTGCTTCCAGGTGGGCGAGACGTTAATCCCTGGCCTGGTATTTCCTTCTGACATACCCTTTGGCAGTGCCTCTGACCGTAGCTTTACCGGCTGCCCAGAGGTTGGTCACAGAGGCCACCGATCGCTTGTTCTCTAGAAAGTATTGGCGTACCTCCCTCTTGAGCGCTTTCATACAGTCTCTATCTTGCAGGAACCAAGCGTTTAGACGCCATTTGGGGCGGAGGGCGCCGGTGGGCACCCTATGTCTAATAGTAGCGGAGAGTGGTCTGAGGGACCTCGGGCGAGTGTGTGGGCATCAGCAATCTGTCTAAAGTCGGGGGCAGGCATAAACAGCATATCAATTAGTGAGTGAGTATGGTGGGCAGCTGATGTGTGTGTGTATTGGTGGATGCGAGGGTGCCATGTTCTCAGACATCACATAGCCCAAGACGGGAGGCCCAGCCGGTGAGTTTCTTAGCGGAGCTAATCCGCTGTGGGGAAGGGGTGCCGGAGACATCACTTTCTGGGTTCATGACTGCGTTAAAATCGCCTCCCACCACTGTAACCCCCTGGGGCAGAGAAGACAATAGGTTTCCAAGGTTGTGGAGCGAGGGGCTGAGGACTGCTGGAGGCAGATAGGCAGAGATCTTGTTGAGATGGAATCCCCCCACTACGCCCGAGAGGGCAAGAAAATGCCCATGGGGATCGCGGCTTATTTGATTCAGTACAAATGGGAAGGAGCGGCGGAGGAGGATCGCCACCCCGTGGGAGCCCCTCGTGAAGCCTGCATGATACACGCTGTCATAACCCTGTCTCTCAAGGAATGGACATTGATCCCCTGAAAGATGAGTTTCTTGCAACATGAGCACATCAGGCCTAGAGCGGGTGGAGGTCTTCAGGACCGCGGCACGCTTCACCTTATCTAGGAGCCCGTTAACGTTCCAGGACAGGATCCGCAGGGATTGTAGGTCTTGACGGGCGGCGGCCATGAGTGGGAATGCCAAAAGGGTGGCTGCTTATGGGCCAGGGTGTGTTGGGGCCCTGACGGGAGTGCACCATGTGGGTGGGGTGCAGAAACAGTGCGCATGGGGGAGTAGTGTGTGATTGGTACAGGTCTGCCTTGTCGTGTTTTACATAAATCCTAGTCCCAATTCAATTCAAAGAACTTTATTCGGTTACTATGAGAAAAATAACCATAAAAGCACAATTGATAAATCCCACAAAAATTCCACAATCATAATAAAGAACTATGCACAATAGCTAAAAACATTTTAAAAATCATATCAAAATTGATGTACGAAATTTAAAAAATTTTTTTTAAAAGGCAATAACAGAAGCAATAATAAATACATTATCCAGAAATTGCAACGCTAGGAATGCTGGGCGACATTGTCTCAGTCCCAATCTTTTTAACACAGGGATAATCCATTTTTTCCTAGGTATAGAGTAGAATGTGCAAAAGAACAATATATGTATAGTTGACTGGGCGGACATGTCATCACATGGGCAATTACAAAGTGTTCTCGACCAATCATTAACTTCGGGAAAACTTAACAATCTGTGCACTATATTCAGTCTAAAACGTGTTAGCAGGAATCTGTCATAGTCTCTGATAATTAACAGAATATACGGTTGTATAGTTACTGATGTCAAAGTAAGGTGATGTGCTATCACCGTAGTTTTACCCATTTCAATCATAGTTCTGGTTTCACTAAGAAATAGCATACAGCTACCTTTAAAATCCTTCCTAGGCACGCCACACATAGTATAGGGGTCATTATAATATTCTGGATGGCCTATTCTAAATAAAAATGTTTTAACATATTCTAGCCATCTTATATATTTGACCCCATCAATTCCCAGTGCATCCTTCAGAATATGGCGATTAAAATCGGACTCGTCCGTGGTCCAAATCCTGTGCCAAAGGAGTAGAGGCTGTAACTTAATCACGTCTTCTAGATATGGCATGCCAAGTTCTGTATGACAGATGAATGTTGACGTACTATCTGGCACTGCCAAAAGAAACCTGAAAAAGTATTTTCTGCTATCTGCAGTGAATTAACATTAGCATAGCCCCAGATACCTGCTCCATAAGTGGCAATAGCGACGCATTTTGCCCTATAGATACACAACATTTCCCCAGGAGAACGTCTGCCTAGTTTCCTGCTAAAATTTGTTAGTGCCATCAGTGATTTAATAAATAACAGCCTTCTGGCTTTAATTGCCCGACTCCAGGAACCTGATTGTTCAAATAAAATCCCTAGATAAGAAAAAATACTAGTATTCTCTATTGCCTTAGTGTTAATAAAAATGGTATTTTTCTTTTTATTTGACCCGATCCCGCAGTTCATTGAGAACGTTTTTGTACAATTAATTGCGAGACCCAAATTAGCCATAAAATTTGTAAAAGAAGTTACTACTCTTTGGAGACCGAGGGCGTACGGGCCATCAGGACCGCATCATCTGCATAAAGGAGTGCAGGGATAGGACGAGTTGCTACTAATGGTAAGTCCCTGCACTCCTTGAGCAGGGTGGATTCCAGTCCATTTATATATAGCGTAAATAGGAATGGGGCAAGGACACAGCCTTGCCTCACTCCTCTCTGTACTCTAAAATTCCTGGTGCATTCTCCACCCTGTCCAAAACGGACCCTCGCCCTTGCCCCAGAATAAAGCTGCCTTAAAAAGGAAATAATAGAATTATCTACCCCCAGCCCCTCTAAAATTATCCAAAGCTTCTCATGCACAACACAATCAAATGCTGACGTTAAGTCAACAAAAGTTAAAAACATCCTTTCCTTTTTCGCTTTAGTATATTTATCTAATAAAATGTGTAAATTAAGGCCCTGATCAATTGTACCCAGGCCCTTGCGAAAACCGTATTGAAGGTCGCTTAAAATTGAATGCTCCCCTGCCCATCTCTGTAGTCTATCTAAAATCACTCGCCCAATAATTTTGACTGTAGAATCCAGTAAAGAAATCGGACGATAGCATACTGGATTCGCCCTGTCACCCTTTTTAAAAATAGGGACGATTGTAGATTCATACCAAGACGATAAAAAACCCTGGAACAGCATGCATTAAAAGTTGCGTTAAAAGTGGTCCCCACAATGCCATATTAGTTTTAAATAGGTCAACCGGGATGCCATCAGGCCCGGGGCCTTACCACCCAAGCTGGCAATTATGGCCTCGTTAACCTCACTCAAAGAAATATCCAATGCAAATTTTTGAAAGGTAGGAGAGAGCTCTGGGTCAACTTCAGTCTCCGATGTTCCCTGATCAGCTAACAGTTGATTAGTGTAAAGCTTTGAGTAATGTGATACCCACTCTAATTCTGATATCGCGATCTCTATCGTAGCTTTATCTTTCTCAACAAAAAATGGCGCATTGACCGCCTTCCAGAATGCAGCAGAGTCTCGATCGATTGAAGCCTCATGTAGGGCATTCCAGGCTTCCTCTTTTAGTTTTTCCTTCCTTGCATATAATGTCCTTTTATAATTTCTTCTGGCTTCCCTAATTAAATCCTGATCCTTCTCTCTGGCCTTTAATGTGTATTTTAGTTTAGTATAGGCCTTAGTACATTGAGAGTCAAACCACCCTTCGCTATGGTTATTCTTCCTTTTCATATTTACCCACAGCGTTTCTTTAATTTGATTTGAAATAACTAAAAAGCTCTCTATGATTTCTAAATGAGAAGAATTTTCATCGAGGCAGGCAAGAAACATATTTTTACACTTTGTCACTAGTTTGGTGACAAATTCCTCCTGATTCAATTTCACCCATTTTAGTGCGTACCCATTTTGCCTACTCAAGGTAATATTCTTCAGATGCTGCGTAGAGTTACCTTTTGTATTAAAATCCTGTTTATACACCATGACATCAATACTTAATGGAAAATGATCGCTTAAAGCGATATCATGGGTAATAAAATCCTTAAGTCGAGGAAAATATCTACTCGATATCAAAATAAAATCTATAGTAGAAAAGGTACCTCGTCCATTGAAGGTCGGGCTAAAAGGGACCACAGGTAAACATAAGTTATTAGCAAACCCCATATCGCATGAAAACATGATATCATTCAGGAGATCTCCGTACAATGTGTGCGAAAAATGAGGAAAGCTGGTACCTTTTTCATAAGTTATTCCACAAACCCCCTTGTCACAATTATTACACAAAAAACAATTAAAATCCCCACCCCATACAACAATGACATCTTTGGTTGAATGAGTCTGCAAGTTATTCACGTCTCTATTTAAATTTCTCAATGTTCCCTCCAGCATTTCTGGAGATGCATTATTGTAAAAATTCAATATTATCAAGCAGAAAACCTGATCTATACATATACTAATAATTTGATAATATTGATTGCTAACAACTAATTCAACTTTCCTCAATTTTAGATAGTTAGAAATATAAGTACAAAGACCCCCTTTTGCTCTGCCATGGGTCGAGCTTACTGCTGGGGTATGAAATGTTTTATACCCACACATGTGGATTGGCTCCTCTGCCCATGTTTCTTGCAGACTAAATATCTCATAATTACACACATAGTCAATCCACACTTTGTTGGTCACTTTAGATTTTAAACCAGCCACATTCCAAAACATAATCTGACAATTAGCTTTCCTACTTATATTATTTTTACAACCAGTCCCTCCCCCGCCTTCTTCCACCGACGGGTGTATGAGTCCAGTTAGGGACATAGGGGTTTGAGCCGGAACACCCTCTGTATCTAGTGTTGTAATGTTAAGTATCTCAGTGATTTCCGCTATTACTTGGACTGGTGGTTTGACTATTACGATATTAGATCTAGTCATTAGTAATCCCATATTACGAGGAACATCCATGCTACTGGATTTCACATCTAAAGTTTGATCCTCTGATCTCAGTCAATCAACTGCTTCGAGGGTACTGAATCTATCAAAACGGTTTTGAGTGGGAATATTAAACTGTCGCCTATCGAGCGGAGTGTAGAATTCCTGGTTGATCCTGAGATCATTGCTATTCATAGGTTGATAAAAGTAGCCTAAAGGAACAGCACTGACACCGGGGCCAAACATGGCATTGTCACCCATTCTATTCAATATCGATCTTACTAAAAAGGGGTTTTAAATGATAACACTACGCAGTCCCCTGAGAGTTTTTTGGCCCTCTGCCTAACCATCCCACTCTCCTTACCATCTTAAATTCGTCAAATAATTTCTCAGTTAGACCTGTCCTGGTGCCAAGCCACTGTAAGGACTTGTTCCTTAAATCCTCCCACGGTTCTACTGTCCCATCTGCTAATGTGGGAACGTTAACTAACACCACTACATAAGGCGTAACAGCTGGTGGTAAATCCAGATATGTAATATTTCGCACCCTCTGATTCGTATGCACACAATTAGAATTTATTGATGGTAAAATAGATGTGGGCATAGTTACAGCTGGTGGGATAGGTGGGATAGTAAATGGATGAACCTCAATATTTACAGGAGAAGTTTGTTGAATTATATTAGATGACACATGTCCTACTGCGTTATGGATACCTAGGGCAGGGCTAGTGATATTTGGTCTTGTGCCATTAATATGATGGTCGTAATTAATCGTTTGGACAGGCATACGCATACCATCAGGCACTGGGGGCTGAAATTTATCCAAACATTTAGCTAAAATTGCTTCCATACTGTCTATTCTAGATGTCAAACTGCTTAGGCTCTCTCTAATTAACAAATTCAGATCATCCAGTTTTATTTTTAGTTTTCCAACCTCACTTTGAGTACGCATATTGCAGCTAATTAATGATTTTTCCCAATTTTCAATTTTATTAGCTGATGTGGACTTTACCTTTACCTTTTTAGTGGCCCTTTTACGAACTTTAGGGGAAGACCTTCCAGTCAAAGAACATAGTTCATCAGGAGTACAAGGGCAATTATCAGGGTTCCTGGCGCGCTTATTCGGTGGTTGTTGTTGCACGTCATACTCCTGCTCGCTACCTGATAAATGGTCCGAGATATTCACCACACAACCATTTGTGCCCAATATACTTTTCTGAGACTCAAGTTGATTAGAACTTACTTCCACCAAGGCACCCTCACCCACTCCCGGTTTTAAAGCCTCTTCGACCGTTGTAATCTGCCGTTCTATGGCACCCACGGCTCCAGTTAAATAGCTAAGTAAGGATTGACGGGAATGCTCCCCTGATTTAGCTATCTTATTATTCTTAACGCTCGCCATTTTTCTCTTCCCCATACTATCTATATCACAGTAAGGACACAAGGAAAAACCAAAGAATATGTACCGAAAATAGGATACAGCACCCAAGGTTTAGCAAACACAGAAAGTAAAGATATCTATTAACAATACTACTCAGAGCGCCTTATACCCCATATAATTATTTCCTGCCAGATACGTGATGGAAAAGTCAAAATCAAAGTCAAGTAACTACAATGTCCTTAGTCAAATATCTTCTTTATCGCAGTTAGCATCGAATCACGGTACCTTGATACGTAAATGAAAGAGTTATGGCCCAGCCCAGCCTCTGACCGTCTATGACGGGCTAAGACGGGCCCGTCTTGGCCCGGTCTTGGCCCGGGCCGCGCCCGGGCGCGTCCGCGCTGCGAGACCGCGGGGTGGCTTATCAGCGTGTTGCAGCCCCTCCAGGGGCTGTGTGCAAAAGAGCAAGTTCCAGGGACCAGGGGCAGGGATAGCAGCAAAGTTACCGGCGAGGTGCCGAGTCAGCGCGGTCTCCCGCTCACCAAGACCGCGGGGCGGCTTATCAGCGTGTTGCAGCCCCTCCAGGGGCTGTGTGCAAAAGAGCAAGTTCCAGGGACCAGGGGCAGGGATAGCAGCAAAGTTACCGGCGAGGTGCCGAGTCAGCGCGGTCTCCCGCTCACCAAGACCGCGGGGCGGCTTATCAGCGTGTTGCAGCCCCTCCAGGGGCTGTGTGCAAAGAGCAAGTTCCAGGGACCAGGGGCAGGGATAGCAGCAAAGTTACCGGCGAGGTGCCGAGTCAGCGCGGTCTCCCGCTCACCAAGACCGCGGGGCGGCTTATCAGCGTGTTGCAGCCCCTCCAGGGGCTGTGTGCAAAAGAGCAAGTTCCAGGGACCAGGGGCAGGGATAGCAGCAAAGTTACCGGCGAGGTGCCGAGTCAGCGCGGTCTCCCCTAGTCAAAAGAACCCTGTAAAAAAGAACTGAAATAACAGCAAACATTGTAAAACCCGGACGGAGTGATGGACCCCTCCATAATGACGGATGTTTCTAATTTCAGGAGTCTGGAGTTCTTTGCTTGTACGAAGGCCTTAGTATGTTGGTTTTTGCTGCACACAGGGCCTTAGTTCAAATCGTTGGGCTGCGTGAAAGCTCTGAGTCAGGGATCTCTACCATTACCGGTGTCGGGGATCGGGTCACAGGCCTTTCAGTGGTGTACTCCTGTTCATCCGAGGGAACATGCGGCATCCCTCCAGCCGGAGACCCCGAGGGGGATCTGGCCAATGGTTCTGGTAACGATGATTTCTTCCTGCTTGCTGCACGTCCCCAGCGGGACCGATTGCGACAGCCTGGTGGTCTGAAAGCCCACCTCTTATTATTGTTGGATTGTCCGCTCGCCGCTGCGGAGGGGGTCTTGGCCCCTCTAGTCAGGGGACGTTCTTCTGTGGCCCAGCTCCACGCCGCCTCCGGGGTGTCGAAGATAAATCTCTTGTTGTCGTGGATCACTCTTAGTCGGGCTGGGAACAGGAGTCTATACGAGAGGCAGAGCGCGCGTAGCTTTTGTTTAACTGCAGTGTATGATCTTCGCTGCGCCTGTACCTCTCTGGTGTAGTCCGGGAAGATCATAACTTTATTCCCTTGGAAGGAAAGGTCGGCCTGGCAGCGCACTTCCTGCAGAATGACATCCCTGTCTTTGAAATTGAGGAAGCGCGCTATGATGGGTCTATGCGGTGCTCCTGGGGGAGGCCGAGATGCGAGTGCGCAGTGCGCCCTCTCAATCACGAACCATGCAGATAGGCGGCCCTCAGGCATCCAGGACTTAATCCAGGTTTCTATGAATGGGGCCACTTGGGCGGGCTCCGTGCCCTCTGGAAGGCCCACCAGACGGAGGTTGTGTCTGCGTGAGCGATTTCCTGCATTTTCAGCTTGCCTGTGGAGCTCCGATGTTTGAGAGAGAAGCTTCGCAATCTGGGACTTCATGGTGGTAACTTCGTCCTCTACAGAGGACAGCCGAGATTCCGCCTCTGTGATTCTAGCTGTGGTGTTGCGAAGATCCTGGAGTATGCCATATCGACTCGTACTTCCCCAATTTTAGTCTCCACTGAGTCCTGGGACGTACGGATCGCTTGAAGGATAGTGGCCAAGTCCCCCCGGGTGATGGGACAGCACTGCTGGGAGCAGCATTGGTGACCGCGACATTTGTTGTAAACTGTTCCATTCGTGTCTGGGATGGGGGGTTTCGCTGGTCTATCCTTGCCCATGTCTATCCTTGGGCTACTGAATATTGCTGCTGTTAGGGAGTTGAACAAGGTCTGCTAGGGGACAGCGAAGGAACGGGGGGGGCGTTCTCACCCGCACCCAGTGGCCAGCACGGCTCCGGTCACCGAAATGGGTGATTGCAATAGATCATACGCCGGATTGCCTTGTGTCTGGGCCCTCTATCCCCCCTGGGACTGCCCTGTGGGCGCTGGCCCTATTGGGGTCACTGCCTGTTCAAATAGGGGCTCTTCGGAGACTCCTCTGGATATTTCCTTTTCCGTTTACGCCTCTTTGGCTGTGAAATTACCTTTCCCACTCCCAGGTGGGGATCCAGGACTGAGGGAGTCAGGGTGTAAAGGTGGTGTATGTCCCTGTTGTGAGTGCGGGAAGTTCGATCCACAGTGCCCCTCTTTGGCTTCTTGGCCCACACTCCTCACTCGCTTTGCTTGCCCAAGACCGCCAGGCACCGTCTGGCTTCTTCCTTGCCGCCTTCTTCCTGGCTTGCAGGTACCGGTCATAGTGATTCCTGGGTTTGGGAGGGTGAAGCGTAGTCCACATCTGCATTTGGATGTCCCCATTCAGGCAGATGGGGGCCTCTCCTGGACTCAGGTAGGTACCTCTTACCTATGAATTTTGCTCCGGTAGTGAAACACAGTGGGATCTGATTCCAATGGAGGCCCTGGGTACCAGGCAACGAGTGGGGGTTCCCCCACTGCAGGACCAGCCACGGCGGGGCCGCTCCCCAGGCATCTTCGCACTGTTCCAGGCCTCTGGACTAAGTTACGCACATCGGGTCTGCTCCTGTCCTTCCTCCTCCAGGCCACCTCCACGGGTCCACCGGGTCACTGCTGGTCTGGACTGCAGTGGCGCAGGTCAGGGTTCCAGGCGCATCTCGAGGCCGCCATCATGATTATGTCTGACGTGCCAGGGATGTTCAAGCCGGGAGGTCCTGTGCAGAGGAACCCCGGGGAGTCGACCTCCGCAGACGACCCTGCCGTAGGCCCGGACCCCGGGCGCCCACCTCAATGCTACGTCCCTCCCTCTCCACTTGCTTGCGGCCACCGAGGTATTCTGCACAGGGTGGACCCCGGTATCTCCGGCCCCCGGGTCTCGATTCAGGCATCCGGTCTGCTTCCTTCAACCCCTCAGGCAGTCCAGGTGCATCGGGGTCCGGAGTAAGAGCAGACCCAGGCCAGGTAACCGCCTCATCCCCGCGTCGGCTCCCACCGGGGCAGTCCTCGTAGGTGTGGGTCTGGGTTCTTCAGCGCCCCAGATCTGCCATTTTGCTTGCCACAGGAGATGTCCGACCTTCTCCCTCGCGGCAGAGGATGATTTGCCTAGCTCAGCCGTCAGCCGTCCTCCCCAGTTCCTCACCGCTCCCGCTTCACTGACCTGGGGGTTCAGTCGACCCCAATGCGGGCGGGGGTGGGGAGTCACCAGTCTCCGGGTCGCAGTGCAGTCAACAGCAGTCCTGCTTCCAGGGGTCTCGCCGGGGGGTCCGCTGGCCCCAATGCACTCCAGCGAGGGGGCGGAGGACGTCGCGGTCCGGAAACCGCTCTGCGGCTCCACCGTGTTGCGCAGGATCGGACCCTACCAATGCGGGCCGGGACTCCGTCAGGAGCACCGGTCCCCCATCTTAGTTGCGGGATCAGCTGCCCGTTTTCGGCCCCGGCAGGGCTCAGAGTCTCAGCTTCAGAGGGTCCCCCGGGAGTACTTTGATATGGTTTCAGCTCCAGGGATTGGCGATAGCAATGAGCGGATGACCGAGGGGTCCAGAGCGCACTCACAGTGTGACCGCCATCTTGACGCTCATAGCCATGCCCTCCCCACCCCCGCTATTCTTATAGCTTTGGGTGGCAGGTATTGGTGATTTTGATGTATATTTAATTATTAAACAACTTTTGTTGTGTTCCTCACAAAAGCACCACCATGTGGCAGGCTGTTATAAAAGCACATATTGAAAATAAAGTACAGCTGCCAAGCATCAGAAACCACCTGCTCAAATTAAGCACTGCCTATGCTTCATTAGAGTGTGTTTTGCCTAAGCTCATTGAATCAATTGGAATAACACACTGCCCGCATTTTCCCGTTTGAGCAAATATAATATTTGTGAGTAATTAATAAGGGTGCGAACATGGAACATTTAAGCTTGTTAAGCACACTGTGCCTCACCCTGAACCAGGCAAAATCAGAGAGGTCCAATAAAGCAATAAAGATATGTCTTGCCAACAAAAAGCGCCACTAGTAATTTTCCCACTAATAAGGATCTGTATGGCTGCTGTACATCAGATACGGATGAGCATTGATTGCTGCACTGCTCATCACTTCCAGGAAGCCATCACACGCCTCTGCCCTGGATATCTTGCCAATGACATCTTTGCAAAGTGGTATAAAGGAAGCTGGATGTCTTTCTTCAATGGTGTGATCCTTAATGACCATACCTACAGTGTTACTGAAATATTAGAAAATCATGTCCTAATCTGTCTGTGTTACCTCTTGATGTTGTTGTGTCTCCTTAGACTCAGTCGCATGGGACAATCATGTTTAAGGTGATCCCGGTGTCTGATCGTCCAGTCAACAACCAAACAATGGTAAGTGGCACTTGTTCTTTCTTCCACCATCACACTAAAAGTGTCAGTCAAAAAAGTGACTCAAACTTTTGTGTGAATGAGTATCAGAAAATCATTTACCAGTTTTCCTGTTGTTGGTGAAAAAAGATCAGATTTACAGTGTAACGCAAGCATTATATACCAACGAACATGTATTTTAGGTGATGACAACTTTTTAAAAGCCATGGTTATGTGTATTGCAAATAAAGATCACACAGGCCTAAATTAGAACCATGTATGAGGCCGATTCATATTGGGTAGTGTGCTGTTCTCCGAAGTTCTTTTCCTTAACTTAATACTGTTCTTGTAGGTTGCGTATGTGGAATGTTTCCCACTCTTCTTACTGGACTAAAATGCATTACATTCTGTTTTTAATTTGACCTATTTATAGGGCTGCATTGATTGTGACACCTACTCCCAGTAGCATGTTTCAGCAAATCAGAAATGAGTGCTTCAGTTTTGCCAATGCCCTCATGGAACACTAGTTCTATGTTACCAAAATTAATGAATTGGGAGCGATTTACATAAATACGCCTCTTCTCAGCTGTGGGTTTGAGGAGGGTGATAAGCAAGGAGAACCTATGGAACAGTTTTGCCGGAGAGCATTTCTCTCGGTCCGTAGGCACTCATTGATTACTGAGTAGTGTCCTTGGTTGGTACTTTAGTTTATCACTTGTGTCTTGGGGCCTCATCATTGATGTCTATTAGGGATGCATATGAAACTGCTATTCTGTCAGGGAAGTGACACAAAAACGTAAGCGTCTCGGGCCTGTCACTTTATTGAGTTTGGTACTCTGTCAGTAGAAATGAAGTGCCAGACAGAATGCTATACTGTGCCAAGCATGCTATGATACGTGTGCCTTTTGATCTAGTTTCTCAGTGGCCCTGAGTGCAGCGGGGATAGGCCGGTGGGTATTGGTGAGGGCACTTTAGAATCTGCTAGAAATATCACATTGCCACAATATGTTTCCGACATCCAAAACTCATTGCCCAAAATGAAATTGGGATTTCCAACCACTGAAAAGGTATTGTTTTGGATTGCCCAAGTGGCCTGGTCAAAGTTCCAATGCCCATAACACAGTCAGTGATCCAATTAGTCTCAACAGTCACAGCTCAAAGTAGGTAACTATGGCTGTTGAAACTAGCCTAGCCTCAGTAGGTGCCATAGGAATTCCAAATTCTAGGGGCTCATATATTGTGAATGGCTGGTTGCTGTCAAAACCTTCAGCTGGCTGTGCCAAAGGACCCACCAGATACCAGTAAGATGAAGAGACTGGGATTTAGGGTTAGGTTCCTGACCTGTATTTAAACCACAAAGGCTACAGCGATGATAAAGCTAAGCTGTAATTCGGGTGACCAGCTAAATGTCATGGAATACTAACCTTCGAGTTAACAGTGAAAAAGAAAAACCAATGTGCCTTCCTTCGGCTGGTAAAAGGGCCTTACAATGTCAGGGTGGCACAGCACGGGTAGAGTGATGAAGTCTGACCACATTTGCAGTGTTTCTCTTGCAGGCTCTTAGTGCATTTACAAAGCTGATATATATTTTTTTTTTGTGAAGTTTTATATAGCGCTAACTAGACCCGGAGGTATCAGAGCGCTTTACATGAGCACCAGTTACGTTGCATACAGACGCATTCATTTTTGTTAGGCACGGGGAGATTAAGTGATTTGCCCAGAATCACAGAATGTTGAGCGTCCCTGCCGAGACTCGAACCCGGTTCCCCAGCTCCGAGGTCGACCGCCCTAGCCGTTAGGCCACATTCTCTCCCCAGATTCATGTTTCCAGAATTATTATTATTATTATTATTAATTCATTCTTAGTAAAGCGCATGGCTACCCTTAGGCATCCCAGCGCTGGTTGCAACCACTAGAAGATTCCAGTCTCACAGCAATTTCTGGAAGAGCCACGTTTTTAATTGCTTCCTGAATGCTAAGTGGTGAGTCGTTGAACGAAGCTGGATCGGTAGCGTGTTCCATAGAGTGGACGCATTATGTTATGTTATGTTATGTTAAAGGGACTTCTTAAGCGCACGTACACCAAGCGGTTTCATGGCGCTGAGGGCGGAACAAACGCAGTGTTGGCGGGCAATCACGTTACTGATATGCTTGGGAGAATAGCCAGGTTTTAAGCTTTATTCTGAACTGAGCATAGGGGGACGCTGTTCTCACTTCCGAGGGGAGCGAGTTCCAGAATTGAGGGTCCAGAACCGCGAATCTGAGCCCTCCATGCTTTTTGCGTTTGAATGGGAGAGTGGACAGTAGGTTGAGGTTGGAGGAGCGCAGATTTCGGGAAGGGATATAGCATTTTATCAAAGAGGAAATGAAAGCAGGACCATTCCCGGCAAGGGCTTTAAAGATGATACAGCCCAATTTGAAGGCACAGCGTCTGGCCACTGGAAGCCAGTGTAGGCTCTTCAACAGGGGTTTAACGTGGTGGCTGACGGGCGATTAGTCTGGCGGCAAGGTTCTGCACCAGCTGCAGACGATGTAGTTGGTAAGCTGGTATACCAACATATAATGAGTTAGCGTAGTCAAGACGCGAGATTACCAAGGCTAACACGACCAGAGTCAGAGCCTCAGTAGTCAGGAATCTGCTGATCTTCCGGATTCTGCGCAGATGGAAAAAGCAGGCAGATACCACAGAGCTAATCTGGGCTTTCATGGACAGATCACTGCTGATTACGATCCCCAGACTTTTGACCGAGTCGACTGGGAGTGGAGGTTTACCCAGGGAAGGAGGCCAAAAACTAGAGCTCCATGGGTTGAGAGGGCCCCCAGTCAGAATGAGCTCGGTTTTATCAGGATTGAGTTTCAATTGGTTAACGTTCATCCAATTACTAATGAAACACATAATGGACTGGAAATTGGACACTGAGGAGGGAGAGGGGTTGATGTCAAACACCAGCTGCATGTCATCAGCATAGTTAAAGGTTTCAACCTTCATTTCACGAAGTGAACGGATCAGGGGTAATAAATATAGTTTAAAGAGAAGGGGAGACGGGGAAGACCCCTGCGGTACCCCACAAGTCAGTTTCATTTTTTTGGATGAGAAATTAGCCAGACGGACCGCTTGAGATCGGTTGCTGAGGAAGGAGGAAACCCAATTCAGTGCCATTATATGAGAACATACGCCCGAACGTACCCTCAAAATTTTAGGAACATTCACTTGGAATAGGTTGGCCGATCTCAAGCTGCGAGAGGGCCGATGAAAGGACATCAAAGAATGATTGATTTTTGGACCGGTTCCCCAAAGGGTTTTATGTGCAATGCAAAGAGATTTGAACATTATGCGTTCTGTGATGGGTAGCCAATGCAGTGCCTTCAGTGCTGGTTTAGCCAATTGTTTTCTGGGGATATTGTGTAGCAGCCTAGCTGCGCAATTCTGCACCACCTGAAGTTTCCTAGTGGTGGTATTTGGGGTGCCCAGGTATAATGAGTTACAATAGTCCAACCGAGGCAACACCAGTGCTTGCACCATAGTTCTGCGTGCTGTAACCGGGAGCAGTGGGTGGGTCCAAACTGGGGTGGTGTGGTGAGCAAAAGAATGATGGATTAAACCCAGATCCTTGTGACTGGGGGTGAATGTTTGCATTGTCCAGCATTCCGTCCATCAACTGTCCACTACACCACTGGATTCAAGCTAGCCTGGCTGAAGAAGGGTGATGCCCTGAAACCGGTCCCAGGATGCTTGTTTCCGGTCCAGGGAGGACATGGCTTGGCAGTTCGGGCTGGACTGTTCCCACAAGGAACAGGGTCAAGACTGATTTGCATATGGCTGGGTCCAAACTGGGGTGGTGTGGTGAGCAAAAGAATGATGTATTAAACCCAAATCCTTGTGACTGGGGGTGAATGTTTGCATTGTCCAGCATTCCGCCCATCAACTGTTTCTTTTGCATATGTCGCCCTAAGTGGGAAGGGTATGCCCAGATGTGGGTCCCGTGCTCACTACACCACTGGATTCAAGCTAGCCTAGCTGAAGAAGGGTGATGCCCTGAAACCGGTCCCAGGATGCTTGTTTCCGGTCCAGGGAGGACCTGGCTTGGCAATTCGGGCTGGACTGTTCCCACAAGGAACAGGGTCAAGACTGATTTGCATATGGCTGGGTCCAAACTGGGGTGGTGTGGTGAGCAAAAGAATGATGGATTAAACCCAGATCCTTGTGACTGGGGGTGAATGTTTGCATTGTCCAGCATTCCGTCCATCAACTGTTTCTTTTGCATAAGTCGCCCTAAGTGGGAAGGGTATGCCCAGACATGGGTCCCGTGCTCACTACACCACTGGATTCAAGCTAGCCTGGCTGAAGAAGGGTGATGCCCTGAAACCGGTCCCAGGATGCTTGTTTCCGGTCCAGGGAGGACCTGGCTTGGCAGTTCGGGCTGGACTGTTCCCACAAGGAACAGGGTCAAGACTGATTTGCATATGGCTGGGTCCAAACTGGGGTGGTGTGGTGAGCAAAAGAATGATGGATTAAACCCAGATCCTTGTGACTGGGGGTGAATGTTTGCATTGTCCAGCATTCCGTCCATCAACTGTTTGTTTTGTAACCGGGAGCAGTGGCAATATTTTCCGCAATTGCCTTAAGATTCCAAAGCATGTAGCTGCTACTTGTACTGCTTGGTGGTCACGTTTTAGTGACCTGTCTAGCCAGATTCCTAAGCTTTTGATCCTTTCTTTAGGTTTTGGAGGTGGACCCAGGCAGTTGGGCCAGTTCACAGCTGGAGAGCTGCTCGTGTGATTGCCAAGAATCATTAGCTCAGTCTTGTCCCCGTTAAGCTTAAGGTATGATTGGTCCATCCATGTAGCCACCTTTCCTAGGCAAGTTTCAAGGTCGACTGCGCTCTTCTTAGATCTTCACTACTCTTAAGTGGCTTTCTCCCGCAAGACAAGCTCTATACTGGCTTCAGTCAGCTGGGCTTTGCTTTTTGTTCTCCTGGTTATGGGTCAGCACATATACAAGCACCAGCCAGTGCAGCCTGTGCTTCTTCAGTTCATAGTAGCAAGGCTTCCATCAGAGAAATACCTTTGCTTCCAGCCTTTTTGAGAAACCAGCAACTTAAGAAGTTACAAATACCACCTACTGGATTCGGGGGATCAGCATTGAAACTCAGGGTGCTGGTGGGTAGCCAGGGCCAATCAAGTCAGGGATTTAAAAAATAACGAAATAGCGTTTCTTTACAAACATTCTTTCCAGGTATTCACTAAAGGGGTAAAAGCAAACAAATACCAACTGCTCAAGAAAATGTGGATTCTGAACAGGTTGTTCAGATGCCGTGAGGCGGGTCTCTGTGGTTTCTAGACATCCCTCAGCAGAGCACAAATGATGGAGGCAACAAATGGTCAAGAGATGTGCTCTGTGTCTTATACAATTCAAATAACCAGGGCACAGGTCAGCTATCCCTAGGGAGATCTGCAAGGTGGTCTGGTTAGTTTAGGGAAGTGTAGGCGCAGTATGTGGAAAGCCTGTAGGTGGGTCGCCAGATTGTCGACGAGGTGAATAATAGTCTGCTTCAGGTTTCACACTGTGCGGCTACTTGCTGCAAAGAGGATTTTTCTCAATTCACTTCTTTCCATGTGTTGTATGTGGTATTTCTATAGTAGGAACCCAGCCAAAAGGCAGCAGAGCGCTGAAACGGTGTGATAAACTTGCAGTACACATTGATATTGTATATGCAATTATTTTACATGTAGGAAGTATAGCTACAACTCTGCCAGCATGCAGTCACCATGAATCCCAGGAGATAACTGCTTCTCAATTGAACCTATGTACAAACATTGGTAAATATTCTACTTATCTAGGAAAACGCATTAGCCTCCCACAGAATGACCTCACACTGCACAGGAAAGCACCGTTGTGTGTTGCATGCAAAATGTGCTTGCAGATGACACCGTTCATACTGCACACAGTTCCTGCACACAACTTGTAGGCCCAAATACATAAAACAAAATTACATATAGAGATATAAAAGGGTCCTGCAACCATGTTTTGGATGAATGGGGTGATGTCTGAGCTATTGGAGATAATGCAGGCCACCAACAGAGATGCCTATTATTGCCACTGCTGTTTGTCCTGGCGATTGGATCTCTTGCTTGTGTTATACGTGAGTACCATTTGCAAAGGGACCTATGGTTCTCTGGGAAGCGTATTGTGATCTCCCTCTATGCTAATGATATCTTTCTTTACGTGGAATATCCAGAGGTCAACCTATCCCTTATTTTGTGTGAGGTATTTCATTTAGGGGAATTTCCAGGGTTTGACTCAATAGGAATAAGATCCTGATCTTCCCATTCACAGCAATCATAATAGGGGATGGAGTTCCCTCGGCAATGAAGAGAGGATTTGGTCCAATATTTAGGATTAAAAGTGCATTGGGATACAAAAGTTGTATTACAAGATAACTATGGGGTGGCAGATGTTAACGTATGAAACTTGCAGAGAGGTGACTAAAACGAACCTTCTTCCTGGCTGGGTGTAATGCCCATATGAAAATGGAGGTTCTCCCTAAGTAATTGTATCCATTTATCAAAATACCTGTTGCCTAGTTTTAAATCTACCTCATGCCTCTTTCTTACACCACCTTCCACTCCCTTGCTACTAAGCATATTCTTTTAATCTGTGCCTCCTACCCTTGTCACCATGTTCGTATATTTATCTTCCTCCTTCTTTCATCTTCCTTTCTTTCTCTTGCTCTGGGACAAATATGACGAGATAAGATAAGTCCAAGTCCCCAAAAATAAGTGCCGTGCTCTCCACCTGCACAAATTAGGCACTGGTTATGATGCCCTTTTTTTGCTTTTTTGGTGGACTAACTCATATTTTAATGTATGTTATTAGGATGTGCTGTATTTTGAGATACCTTGAAGAAAATGAGTAGTCTCGCTTTTTTATTTCATCTGGTTTTTTTTTTTGCTTTTCTGAGTTTTGGTGATGATTATTTTTGGAATGATTCGGATATGACTTCACAACTTGCTCAAAAGGACCCTTTAACTTTGGCTTTCCTTATGCTCTGACCCCAAGTCCCTATTCTGAAATGTAGAAAGTCCTATAGCACCTATAGGAAAAGAAACAAAAATGTTTGAGCAAATTTTCTTTGATTGAACTGCAGACTTTGGTGTGTTGGAGACAAGAAAATTAACCAGAAGCAACATGTCAACACTTAAACTGCTAGTAGTACATTAAACGCTTTCCACCCTCTTTGCGTGCATCAGGTCTACGTCCGAGCAATGGCAGATTACTGCCCTCAACAGGACCCTTCTATCCCCTGTGCAGATGCTGGCCTGCCCTTCAAGAAGGGGGACATCCTGCAGATTGTTGACCAGAATGACGCCTTATGGTGGCAGGCAAGAAAGGTTTCCGACTTCAGTGTCTGTGCCGGGCTTATACCATCAAACCACCTCCTAAAAAGGTAAGAACATTCGTCCATGCCATCACTCGGCTTTGCAACCGATCCCTAAAGGTATAAATACGTTCTCTCCTACACACCATTGGTTGCCAGTGTCATTTTAAGGATTATTGGGGCCCTGAGCAAGACATATTTTGAGGGACTCTGTTCAGAACAACTATGAATTGTATTACCCAGTTCTCGCTATTTTAAGTCCAGTCCACATGAAACAGGATAACACAAAAGCGGTTGAAATCTGTCTTGTTCAGTGCCCCAAAATCCTTAAGATGAAACTGGGCAAAGATGTTGTGATAGAGAAATAGAAGAGACCGAGGTGTGATAGAAAGTTTACCTTACCTGGGCAATTGCCTACTTTGCCCACGCCTTAAAACGTCTCTGTTGGTTGCAAGTCAAGGCTTGTTTTCCAGGAATCAGAACACTGGAATGCTTGCACGTCTGTGGTTAGCTTCTAGGGTCAGTATTTCATTGCCTGGTGATTGTGTGAGATGAAACACATGACCTGTTGATGCGATGCAGTGAGCTGAAATGGAGGCTTCAATTCATTTCATGGACATCCTGCCACTGCAGTAGGGGGAAAGACCAGGGGATTTTGTTATTTCGAGCAAAAAATCCTGACCTTTGAAATATGACTACCAATCCTGAATATTGTTGACATTTATCAATCAGTAGCAGTAAGCATGAAATATTAGGGACAGTGTAATGTTAGATTTATAAAAAACCAACATAGCCCCAGGATGCAAACTATCGGAAAAGGTGGCTGTAGAATAGATGTAGATGGTTGAAAATACACATGGTATATGACCAGTGGACAACAACAGGCTTAGGGGTTGGAAGATGACTTATATAATAATTGAATGTTTACTTGCTTGTGAAATTGAGTGGACGATACACTGGTGTTGATTAGGTCACGAAATTCCAAGTTAAGGAGCCCCATGCAGCCAGGATTTGGCAGCTGTGAATGTTCTTATAAACACAAGCAACATGGGGCAGGTCACAGATTGTCTGGAAAGGTTTGTCTTTAAATAATGTTTAATGAGCGGGCTTGCATTGTGAAGAGGTCTGGAAATTGATCTACTGAGCTATAGGAGCACCCCCAGTTTGATCTAACATGGTAAGAGCATTAAAGGATATTGGCCTTTGAGATAGCTGATGTACAGCATGTTACAGTAGCCGAGGGGTGAGAGGGCATTTAGTGGCTACTGCAGCAGAGGAAAATACAATGTAGTAGTGGAAAGGTTTTGCTGAAAGAGCAGAGTTTTAAAAATGTAGTTTGTGTGATTGGACGTTTTGTGTACAAAACAGTGATTTTGATCAAATGTTGCTGATGTGAATTATGCACCTAAGATGACAGTCAAAATGGATTTTGTGAAGGACTGGTGAGAAACATGACTTATTAATGTTTTAATGCACATTCAACTCAAATGAACAACTGTGTGATTGCTGAGGATTGTTTTACACCAATATCAATAAAAAATAATTGAAAGATAATTTGGAGACTTGTTGGATGGCCCTGCCTCTAGTGAGGCGAGCTGAAATAAGGCTTTGCTTTTTAATGAAGTATGGAAATAGGATTATTTAAATAGGAATAGGAAATGGGATAGTGCCAATATCCTTTTGCTAGCTTGACTCTAATGAAATCCCTTGCTTTTTAATGTCCAACTAATAACCCTGTGCAACGGGCATTGCCTTTTCCAAAAGGGTATTCTGCATTCCTAGCCATTCCTAACCCGTGAGCTAGCCCATGAGCTAACCCACGAGCCAGAATCCCTGACATACAGTCTATGCACTTTGCTCTAATTTATGAGACAAGACTTTATAGTAAAGATCCATGTTGATTAAGGGATTAAGAGTCATGGTTGTAACCACAATCCCACCAAAGGAACAAAACTACAATATTTTGGGGTGCATGTGCGTGCAGGCGGGCATGTTTCCCTTAATATTATGGCGTCTGCTTCGGTGAAACCATCAGTGGAGCTGCACCTTGCCTGGCTATGGAGAAAATCAGACGTTTATTTCAAATTAGGAAAACTCCTCTCATATGACACTTTCCTCCCGTACAATCTCTCATTAAAAATCTGCAACAGTAAAAGAGCTGATTGGCATTCCCATTTTACAGCGACGACACTGTGTGGTAAAGCCGGAGATAAGGTCTCACTCTCTATGCATTCTAAGGCTAAATCAGCCTGTGCCATTGTGCACCTGCTAGTAATGCATAACAGGAGTTCTGTATCCTGACATGCAGCATTACATACCCTCTGTTTTCCTTTTGTCAGTGCCTTGACTGTGCCTGAAAACGTCTGCATGAAATAAACTTTAATGATGGGGAATTACACCTTGCTGGCAAAGCGTTCTGTCCTTTTCATAATGATTAAACAGTATCCACACTTATTATGGGTGTAAAGCTTTCTATTTTTATTAACTTTTACTGTATAACTGTATGCCCCAATCGCTGCTGGCCTGGTTTAACAAGCGTGTGGGTGTAAATCGAATCAGCTCACACCTAATGAAACTGTTGCACCTCCAATGTACGGTTCTTGCTCAATGTTTAACCAGTAGCATTGGATCTTTGTGTTACATCCATGTGAGAATTTCTCACTTGACATTTTATACTGTTTTACCTTCACAATATTAGTGAATTGTTCTGCAACTGAATACTACTTGGGTGGAAGTTATCCCTTTGAGTGATCGGGACCTTCCCACCACTTTCTGTTGACTAGTACACAGTGTCTTTTTCACTCATTAGCATCCGGTGCAGTCCAATCATTCTTAACTCTCTCTCAGCCCGACATCTACGTCGTTTGCCTATGTCAAGCAAATGGCGCCATTACCTCAATGCTGCCAAAAATAGGGCGGCCAGATGGGTCAACTGGACACTACTTATTTCAGGGTCCACCTCTCAATTTGCAACTTTAAAACTGCGAAAGGGACATTAACTCACTTTGTGCTGGCAGCCTCGCTCTGACTTCACATGTACGCTTCTCTCTCCCAACCCTCCAACTGTCAGAGCATTCTCGTCAGCTCGGCGCCATTTCCAGTATTCCAGTGATGATGTGAGGGGAGGCGTCAGCTCTGGCTGGGACTGAAGCATGCAGAACTAATGAACCATATATGAATGCCTTACAGATAAACTGCTAAACACTGGCAAATGCTCTCTCAACACATTGATTATAAACTTCACGAAGGCGACATGCACACGGGGTTTCTGCAGTGGGTCAAACCTATGCACGCTTCAGCAAGAGGTGAGACCTCTTACACAGAGGTATGACTGTGACCCCTGTCGAGAAGCTGTTCCAAACGCCCTATAACTTGTATCGCTTGGTTTAGAGCCACCTCGAAATTTTCTGTTGTGTGAATGGCACACATCTATGAGTGAGTAAACAGGGCCTTGGGTTTTTGAGGTAAATGGCTATCTCACCCAAAAAATGTCCACATTTCTTATTGCATATGGCATTTTAATACACGTTATTATGAGAAGCATTTGACATGGTGTGATGAGCTAACAAGAACAGAACACTGAAATGAAGTAAAATGCCATGTGTTAAAATGACATGTGAAGTGGATGACCCTAAAAAAAATACTGCTGGCCATATGACTTTGATGTGGGTCCCAAGCTTATATGACATACCACTGCTCAGCCCAGTTAAGGGATTATTGCTACCATTAAAATATGAGAAATCAAAGACGAAATATGGGCATGCTTGGAACAAGTGAAATCGGGAGAACTTCATGGCCGGTCACTGCCTCTTTGGCCAGGTGGGAGAGGGGCGATTATGCCCTTTCCTCCAGTTCTTTCAGAGGTGATAAATGCTTTTGTTGGCCACTGGACCAACACATCCACAGTGATTAATGTTTATTGGGAAGGTGCGTTTTTGGGATGCCCCTGAAAATATGTGCAGAGGGCTCGAAGAGGAGCCACCAGCTGCCACATTTTTGACATCTTGTACATTAAAGCACGAACATAAAAATGTATGCAGATGACCTTTTTACAATCATTTGCATTTTTCAGAAAGCAGCGTGAATTTTGGTGGTCGCAGCCGTTCCAGCCCCATGCCAGCCTGAAGTCAACAATATGTGAGTGACTGAATTAAAGGGGTTAATGTCTAACCTTAATGATCCTTCCCTTAGAGGTAAAATCAGAAGACTGTTTTGTCAGCGGCCTGGTCGTCCATTGCTTGGGATTAAAAGCTTAGCTTGAGCAATGAGGATTGTGTAGGGAGTAAGTGTTCAAGGGCAGCTTCCTTCAGGGGTGGGTGGTTGTTTGTGTTTGATGCAGCCTTGTGATCAGTACTACATGCCGCATCAGACAGTTTACTAGTTTATGACGTCTTTCACCTCCTCGCACCTGGTCAATTAAGGTCTAAAATCGGTAGCTAGAAGTCTATGTGTGAAAATTTGTATCCTTATTTAGTTGCCATTGGCAAAGTGTAAACATCGCATCAGGTCACTTTTCAGTTGCCGTCCTGGATTGAAGAGTAGCCACGGATTGACTCAACGTGGTGTTTGCATCATCAAGTTCTCCTGGACTTGAGAGTGTGCTTCACGCGGCTGAGTAGTGTGAGAGGCTGAGACTTCTGTGGAGGTCTTCAGCCTTTTGTGCTTTCTAACCGTAGCCTTACAGAAGCAGAAAACTGGTACAAGGGACTAGAGGCAATTTACTTCTGTGCACAAAAAGGTTCACTGAACTCATGCACCTTAATGCACAGTCATACCACTTGCAACAAATAAAAAAGGTTTTGCCAAATTCATTACTACTTACGTTCTCAATAAAGGAATGGCTAGTATGAATAATATTGGAGAATTCACCAACCAGGAGCTTCTGAGCAAACCCTCAGAGTGGCTGATGGCTCCACACAGGAGTTTCAGATAGACCGAATATGAGCCAGGATGGTATTACAGACTGGATGTAGGTTGTAGACATGAGCCCAGGACAGCGTGAAATGGATAGGCAGATAGAGGGATAGACAGGGAAAATTAAATACAAAAATATGAGTTTTGATAACTTTTTTTGAACCAGCCTCCGCATATTCTTAGGTTACAAAGCATAAACGTTTTAAAGACTTCTTTTTAGATGTTATTGAACAAACCAACATAAAAATAGCTCTTTGTGACTTCAAAAGCACATGGGTATGAATTACAACCTCGTAGCAGACAATTTTTGGTGGCTCAAAAATTGTATCAAACCAGTGGGTTTAGAGGTTTTTTGACTGGGCTAGCAAGTTATCAAACTCCTTGCACAGAACGATATAACAGGCAAACATGCATATAGGTAGGCACATAAATTGTCGATAGACAGACAGATAGCTAGAATAAAGCAGAGGTGCTGGGAATTCAAGGGATGATGTCTGGCTAGTAGAGTCGATGTGTACTCGTCCTCATCAGGTTTTGACCACACATGAAATGAAAGTATTAAGCTAAAGAAGTAAGGAGGGGTCTCATTTCAATTAGTGGTGCTTTCAGTCTGGCCACATTGCTATCCTGAAATAATGTTTAGAACACACTTTCTTGAGAAACATACCATGATGAGACAGATATTTTAGGAGCTTTCTCCAATGTGCTCCATTAACTTATATGTTGTTGGCTATCTCTAAAATCCAAATCTCTGCATTTTATTTTTACTTGCTTCTTTCGGTTGGTTGTGTGGCAGTGACTACTGTGGAAGAAGGTAAGAAATTGTGTGTAGTTTATTTGCAGTTTAAAAACTCAATATCTTTGTTAGTATGCATTGTTGGTGATTTTTATAGTGCCACATGTCACATTGAGGCCACTTCCAGACGCTCTATAAAGCATGAAAACAAGTAAATGAAAGCAAAACAAAAGCCTGACATGAGAATATTACATATGGCCTTATTTGGAGTTTGGTGGACAGGTTACTCCGTCTCAAACGTGACAGAAATACCACCCGCCATATTCCAAATGCATTTTATTTGGTGGCGCTTGTAATAAGGTGGACATGATAGCCATCGCGTTTCTGCCGAGTAACCCATCTGCCAAGTTTTAAGTCAGCCCCATAGTGTCTTACAATTCTGTGAATAATCTATGGAACATACTAACAGAAGGAGATCTGTTACAAGTGAGTAACATTTTATTTTTCGTCTCCAACATTGGATCCTCTTTAGAATCATTAGCTTGGTTGAACATAAAGTGACACCCAGGGAAGTTTGACTAAGAAAATTAACCTATGGAAAGTTACCAATGCAAGTTATGGGACATCACCCTTTTCTTTTTCAGCACCAAGTATTTCATAGATTCATACGCTTGTTTGAACATCCCAGCATCCGAGTAAGTTTGGACACGCAAATGAATACAAGAAAGATCCCGACCAAAGCTGGTTGTGATAGTCAAGCAGAGTTTTGCGGTACATTGCTGACTCTATAAGGTTGATACATTTGGTTGAACATGGCCCCTCCCAGTAAAATGTTTAGGTTAAATGATATAGGCCATACTTTGCGTGATAGCCCTACAAAGCATAAATCATGGGCTATAACTTATATAAATTAAATTCCCTCCAAAGGCATAGGCCCAACATGAAGAACGGAATATGTCTATTCGTGAAATGTCAGGCCCGCCGTGCCAAACTGCACTTATAGTCCAGAAAGGGGTGAACATTAAACTGCACATGAAGATTGGCCAGAATAATTGTGGACTGATTTTACAACTAGTGCCGCAGCACTGCCTGGATTTGGGATGAATCAGGAAAACACAGAGTTTGCAGAGCTCCATTCTGTGGGTTCTTGTTGTGGCAATATGTTTGTTCGACGTCGTGTAGTGTTTCAGCTTCTTATTCTTCCATTATTAAAGTAGGCCCTAGTATGCATGCCAACTGTGGCAGAGTCTTTGCGAGTGAAATGACTGAAGAAATGGAAATAGGTGAAAGAAAGCAGGAACCACCCGTTATACATTCCAGGGTAATGCGCAAACAGAACTCTTCAACAGAACTCTATAAGACATTCTGGATATCCTCTAACCAGGCCAGAAACTGAAGAGGAACTAGCTTGTGCCCACCCCTCTGTTTGCTCAATCCCACTCAACGATTTTATGAAACAGCAGGTAAACTTCAAACATTTGCTTCATTGTCACTATTCGTGTTGAGGTAGGGAGGGTGATGGAGCACCACATGATGCTTGATATTGCCATGGAGATGTTGGACTGTGATCCATTGACCATAGAGTTGAGGTATTCCCCTCTCGCTGCATGCCCATCCCTCCACATGAGCTGTCATTTTGAAGTCCTTATTCATCTGACATCCATCATAGATACTAACTACTCCCTTCACCATCCAGGTCATACTAAATGGAGTATGGCCTTTTTGAGCCTTTGGCTGTTGTCTTAACGTACGTTTTTAGGTCTGGCTTGACAGTGAATTTGTTGCCACGCCTTATGTGATCAACCTACACAACAGTTTTCAAGAGTACTAAAGAGAGGGGCTTTGGCTCTGCCCACGTATTGGTGGCAGGAATACATGTTTTGATTGCACAGACGTTGTGTGCTTCCACAGAAAAAAAGTGCTTCCCTTCCACACAGCTGTGATTATTTGGTTTATACAACTACCTGAGACTGCAGCAGTATGGCTGCCTAGAGAAGTCTCACTAATATGCATAAAGGTTCAAGTGTACAGTGGGATTGACCTTTCGGCAGCACGCACATGCACCTGTAATGTTTTTTAAGCGTCTTACATAAGTAGATAATTTAGTGTTTGTTTTTCTCTGGCAGCAGCACAGATGGTAGGTGGGCAGCCATGATAAATGTATTGCTGTTTTCCAGTCCCAGCACCCTTCCCTTTCCCTAATCAACTTTAGACTTCAGAGTGCAGTTGTTCTTTTTAGAGCAGTATGGGATGCCCAAGACTTCAGTAATCTACATGCATTTTTAGATCTGGCTTGACAGCACAGCTGTCACCTTAACTTATACGATCAACAATAAAGAGCTTTCAGAGTATCAGTAAGAGAGGCGTTTAGGCTCCAACCACATGGTGGTTTTCTGAAGTACAAGATTTGATGTGGCCGAATTTTTGTACTTCCATTAAAAAGAGTGCTTGTATTGAACTTTTTGGCTTGCGGCAAATCTTATTCTCCATTAAGAAGGACTAAGTTCGTTATGGTGCAAAGCCGCTGATCATGGCTACAGACATGATCTTTTTATTTTGAAATGTTACAAAAAATGCAGTAATTTAATTTAGTAGGCATGGCGTATTTATTGTGAAAAGCATATGTTAAAGTCAATAGGTATTGAAGGGTGGATTGTTATGTCTCTTTATTAAACCCTACAGATAGGTATTTTGCTAAATGAAATCTAAAACATAAGCGTTGTAGGGAAGGATTTTGGTGTTGGTTACCCACTCTGACAAACCCAAGGAGGAGAAGAATTCCACTGTAACAATTCTCACTAGACTCCATTTGGAATGCCTGGCAGGCTTAGCAGTATGCCAGGATCTTGTAATAAAAAAATCATTAAATAATACATCCATCCATGTTGATAAATATATATCCATATAGATTCTTAGAGAGCCATTGGGTCAGCTATCTTCTGCCACTGGTCTGTCTGATTGACATTTACACTCCGCTTCCATCATGACAGATTACTGCATGGGCAAATGGTTCAGTTTACATCAGTCATTGGCTCTCTTGCCCTGTGAATGAATGCATGTTCTGATCAGAAGTGCACATCCATCTGAAAATGAGTGCACTTCAGTGCCAGGGCTCGTTGGCCCGTCCTTTAGTTTTCAGTTTTCTCTTTTTATAGTTTTCCTTTCATTTCTTTACTTTTCTTCTTTAAAAAAAAAGAAAAAAAAGAATATGGCACAGCTCTCTAGGCAGTGCTAACGGGTCACTTGCTTGCAGCTCATTTCATCTGCAATCACAGATGTCATTTAGGGGTCGCCAGGGGTTGCAGTTGCGACCCCTGGCAAAGTCACTGCGACCCCTGGGCTATGGACAGACTGGCCATGGCTTGCATTGAGCATTCCCCCAGGGTGCTTCTTGAAAACATATACAGAAAAGAAAGGCCTTTGCGCTTGAAGGGGTTAAATCGTTTCAGAATGCATGTGAAGTCATTCTGTGCAAACAGAAGCAAAGAACACGGGTCGTGGAGAGTTTCATGCAACTACAGTTGGATCCTCATTTTAGTCAATATGCTCGCGGTTCCTATTGCAGGACGCCTGGTTGTGCCTCTCGCCTCTAAATATTCAGGTAAACTTTTAGCATGCATTATTCATCTAAAATGTATATTATCTGATAGTGATGCGTCCCAGCGGATTTCACACACCGCCCAGCAGTGCCAGGCACTCAACAGGCCATCCTGTCTGAAGCCCCCCGATTTCCCTCGCACAACACAAGGCTGCCTTCCATATCCGACTCAGTCCAAAGTGGGGCCTTGCTTTGCTTTCCTTTCAGTCCTATGCCCCCCTTTGCCCCTTTTTAAACTCCTGTAAGAACCCCAATAGAACACAGTCAAAACAGCTACTAAAGACATGGAGCACACAAATTACCCTGGCAGACCTGAATACAAGGACAGCTCAGGTAAAGGGTAGAGCGGGCTCTGGGTGATCTTAGCTTACAGGGAAAGAAAGGGGACATTATTTATGTACAACTGTGAAACCTCAACTACATAGAAAGCTTCTAGAAGAGTTTGGCTCACTGTCTTAAGCCAGCTCAGTTGGGCAATGTGCTCGCTGAAAAGAACTGATGGCAATACCATTTTGCCAATTGTTAAAATGTAAACATTAGTGATTTATGTATTTTATTTACTCATCATGAGCAGAAATTGAAATTGTGTTATTGCACACCAATGAAACACTTCTGGCACTGGCAAATAAGGATTATGATTCTTGCCATATTAAGAAAGTCCATGCAGGGAAAGATGGTGGCCACACCTGGTTTATTACTACTGGCCCTGGCAGTTGTAAACATGGAATATGGTACCTCTTTTTTTGTCAACACAGAATGTTAGAAAGCATGCCCCCTGTTGCTGGATGTGGGCTTTACATGTGACTCTGCTAGCTTGCTCGTCCACTCTTTGGCGTGTTCGGAATTTTGGAATATGCAATTGTGTATGCTGCCTAAAACCAATGTTTACAGTGTAGTTAATTATCTAGTATAAGGTACATACTGATATCAAAGCATTTCTGACAATGCATACACTAGCCAATTCACATTATAACAATTCTCCTAAGATGTTCATATGCTTTGCAGCAGAAATGAAGCACAAAATTGAAGGCACAGTCCCATTATAGCATAGCATAATTGCTAACAAGTGCAGACACGGTACCACTGTATGTATAAACACTGATAACAGGTACTGTTGCTGCCCCAGAAATATTAACAAAGATGTAAGTTGTGACCAATTAATTAAAGTTCCGGGAGCATAGTAAGACAAGTCTGAGGTAGGTCTGTGGAAAATGATGCATCACTGTAGGCAAATACTACCCCATTAAATATTAGGATTGTTAACAGGTGGTGGTAAAGGCCATTCCTGATAAACTTGGATACCACCTGTTTATTGACAGCACAGGCTTTAGGAAGATACACAGTTATATGCCCTCAAGAAAGTAAAGCACATAGAGACAAAAAGGATGGTGTCTGCTAAATCTGGATAAACAGCACTCGCTGCAGTCTACTTTTATATCCCTTGCCTCAACATTTTCTGCATTTTAACCCACACATGATGTTCAATGTAGAGTTGCTGGTATATGGATATTGATAGGTACTGATCTGCTGAGGAATATCCATTTGATTCCAGTCATACTTCAAAACTTGTTCCTAATGCAACTTGTTTTTGTTGGTGTCTGCTGGCGTTTATTGGTTTCAAGTTGCTGTTTTCATTTAGAAAGCAGAACGTGTCTGATATTTTCCTGCCTGTCATTAAAAAATTGCAGCAGGTATTATGGCTCACCTCTCTATCCATTGCCTTTATTTACTCACCAATTTTATGTTGTCTCCAGATTTACCCTTGCATTTTTCCAATAGAGTTCCTCCCATGCGAACTATGGCACTGTTCATATTGTCAAACTCTATATGGTCATCAAATCCACCGTTCCTTATTGGAGAGCAGGTCTGTCAAGCACCACTTCTGTTGCTAACTGCCTGTGCTTTTAATGGTTTAGAAAGGAGAAAGAAGTAACAGGAGACAGGAACTGAAAGTAAAAGGAGGTAAGATCTGAGGAGGGACGAGGAGGGAGGAAGAGAGGGGGGAGGTAGCCAGAGAAAGAGAGAGAAATGGAGAAAGAGCAAGAGAGAAAATAAATAATGGTGAAAACGATTCAAAATCATAGTGCATGAGGAGAGAAAGTGATGGGAGCAATGGCACGGATACTGAAAGATTGAAGAAGTTGGAGGCAAAAACAAGAGAGTGATAGAAAGAAGGAGAGAGAAGAAGAAAGAAAGGCTGCGAGAAGAGGGTATAGAGGTGTTATAGTTAGGGAAGAGAAGCAAGGATTAAAAAAATGGATGAGAGAGTGAAAGCAGAATGATCTGAAAAGGAGATGGGGCCATTAGTGTATGATGAAACCTGTTGGGTATGATACACCATTTTCCACATTTTTGTTTCGAAAATTTCTTTGGTGAGAACTCTCCCCAAATTCCATTTATAGTTGTTGGGATAACTCACAGCGCTCACCCAGAACAGTATGGTGGCTGGTATCTCATCATTTGCAAGAGCTGCTTTTGGTTCCCAGTCCAGCCTTGACTGGCCTCATAGGTGGAAAATTCGATGCCAAGAACACAGGTGTAGCTTGCCCTTTTGGGCATCATGGTGCCTTCCTCCATTTTTTTGTGTGTTTGCAAAAATAAAAATGGACCTTCACTGGCAGCTGAGGTAAAAAAAAATGCTTTTAAATGTGTAATATATATATATAATATATTCAAATTTTTTATTTGATTCAGACCTCACAAGAGATCAACAAATACAGATATTTAAAATTATTATTCTTGGCGCTTGAATCAAACTGTTGAATTTCTAATTAAAAATAATTAATTAGTACTATTTATACAACATACAGTTAATAGAAATACTAAAATTAAACGTTTTTAAAAAAACATCAAAAAACTTTTAAAAAAATTAAATAAGAGATAACATACAAATTCATTTGCGGGAGAGTTACACAGCATAATTAGATCTTGAGCTAACATGGCATTGTATCTTAACTGAATAGGCGATATAAACCGTCGTCTAGCCTCTACCAATCTCGGGTTGGGGCAAATTAATAAAACATGATGCAGATCTTGTTGGCCGCCTTTGCATAGATCACATATGCCTTTAGAGTTATTTGTGCCTTCCCACTTAGCAATAAAAGTTACTAAAGGGAGAATGCCCAATCGTAAGAGGAGGATACAAGGCCTTGCCCCATGCTCTAATTGGAGCTGTAAGTAAGGCTGAGGTGTTTTAAATACTATTTTCTCAGCAAAGATTTTATAATGCTTTAGTTGAATATAGTATTCTTTATCCCTTTCATAACTGATTCTTGGGGCCATATGTTTTAAAAAGAGCTTCAAATGAGCTGAAGACCAATCCTGTAAAAGTGCTAAAGTGCATTGTGAGACCTCAAGTGCTTTTAGCAGGTTCCTATTGAAAGTGTACCGGGACGCCCTCTCTCTAAAAGTCTCCAGTTTTATCAAATATCTCAATGTGTCTGGCGCTGCATGCAAGAGATTATATGCCCACCTTATGATGTTAGAAATTACTCGGACGAATATTCCCGTTATAGATAGTTCAAGGCGAAGAGCTTGAATTGGGACAGATTGGGGAACTTTTACCAGTTTTCGTAGTATACTACCTTCCTTTATTTTTATCTGCTGCCATGTTTTGATTTGTGTATATTCCATGGCATAGGATAATATCGGGGGATTTTCATGCCATAGACCTCCAACAACGATTTGAAGTGTCTGTTTCCCGTAGAACGATAAAATCTCAGTAATGCCCCAACATGTGATTCTGCCTTCCGCCCTAGATGTTGAAGGTGGGCTGTATCTTGTAGATTATGCTTAAAAATACGGCCCAAATATACATATTATTTTACTGTCTCAATTTGCTTACCTCCCAGTGACCAAGTGAAAGATAAAGGTTTCCTTCTGCCATTGAAAGTAGGTTGTGCATGTTCTTGTGGGTAACAGTGTGACCATGAAAGCGAAAACTTTAGTATGTGTGGGCATTTGTTTCTGTGTGTGTCAGCATGTGTGTGTGAGTGAGAGTCGCCGACAGATAGTGAGTGAGCATGAGTGAGAGTAGGAGTGACGGCAAGTGAATTAGAGTGGGTGAGTGAGAATGTATTAGAAAGAATACATGTGAGGGAGTGTTAGAGATTGTAAGTGAGAATTAGTGAGTGACAGTAAGTCATAAGTGAGAATGTGTGAATCAGTGAGAGAGAATAAGTGAGAGCGACTTTGAATAAGGGACTGGGAGTAAAAGAGAGTGTGAGTGTGAATGAATCAGAGTAAGAATGGGTGAAGTTGGTGGAAATGAGTGAAAGTAAGGAGTGTAAGAAAGTGAGAATGAATGAGTGCAAATGAGTGAGAGCAAGTGTCAATGAGTGAGAATGAGTTTGAGTGAGTGAATGTAAATGAGGGAGACTGGGAATGTAAAGTTATGCATGTGAGTCTTGGATTTGCCCAGGCATGCCCAAGACAGTCTAGGCTTAGAGAGGCACCCATGGTAAAATGCTTGTGTCAGTGTATTAAAACCAATTCTGATCACTACAGACACCTTTGATGAAATACTTGTACTGGCATATTAGAGGTAAACCTTAGTATAATTGGTCCATGGTGAAATACTGTTGTTGGCATACTTCATGTAATTCTTGATGTATGGGGCACCCTTAGAAAAATCCTGGTGCTGGTATATTTGAGGAATGTATTGGCATAAGGGGTAGCCATGGCAAAATGCGGGCGCTAGCACATTTGAGGTAATACCTGGCATATGGGAGGACAACAGTGACATATGGGAGGGGGGCAACTATGATAAAATGCTGGTCCTGACATGCTAGAGATAATTTTTAGCATATAGGGGCCCCAGAGCACTTTTTGAAACAATGGGGTGGAATGGCTTAGCACACCATGGAAAGACATGAATATTTAACTAGAGCCCCTTCAGAGCCTGTGACTTTTTAGCTAATCTATGTACAAAATGTGCTTTACAATGTACTATTTGACCAATATGTAAAAACATTTTCTCAGTTTCGCAACCCCTCTGCACACTCCATGGAGGAGGCCTGGCTCATTTGCTTCACTTGCTACAATTCAGATTAAGAATTGTTTCCCACCACGTTTGAAGATCATGTGAGCACCATAATATAAGTGGTATCTAAAACAGACATTTGTTTGTGTTGTATTTTCATATTAATGATGCAGTTATTATGGAAATTCAGTGATGTCAATTATTGTGATGTCCTCAGGATTAAGGTCACATGAAATCACCTCTTGGAAAGATTCAGGGTCAAAGGTCATATGATGTCATTTCCTGTGATGGCATTAAGGTCAAAGGATGTGTGATGTCACTTTCGCTACCCCAGGCATTTTGGTGAATCGACGTCCATGTCTGCAATGCGCAGCATCCCATGTGGCCACTTTCTCTAAAACAGGAGATCATTATGGAATACTATTGTCGATAGTGTATCATTGTTTAACCATTCCAAGATGGCCAACATGGTTCTAAATGTGGCAGGCAGGCTGAAACTTAAAAATAATGATAGACTCGATACAGTACCGTAGCAAGATGGACACCCGTTGCCATGTTAAGTTTCTTTATTGCAAACTTATGCAGATGAATGCATAAATGAATCAGTGGATGACTGAATGGATGCATGAGTGCAAAGAGGAGTGACAAAGTCCCTTTATCATGACTTAAGTGCCTAAACCCACCAATGACACAAAAGGTATTTGTCCCATAAGCCAGACCTATTAGCGTTGCCAATGCTTGTTTGAAACTGGGGTTCCTCACTCGATTATCGATCTAAGACTTTGGTTCACGCACTATAATTTTGATAACTTTTCTTAGTTGCGATTATGTATTTATGAATCTTATTTCATAGTTCCAGTAAATAAAGTGACATTATAGCAGACAACATAGGGGCCTATTAGGATGGCGGTCGGAGGCACCACCGCGGTGCTGGTGGTGGCGGAAAATGCCATTTTCCGCACGACAGCAGCGATTCTCACGCCCGCCATATGACGATGGGCAAACACAGCCCATTTCCCTTCCACCGCAGTGCGACGTGAACCGCCATCAAAATGTGCCCGCCACCGTGGCGTTGGGAGCCAATAGAGACCCACCGCCGTGCGGAATGATGTCCCGACCGCCGTACAAATCAGGATGCCCCAAACAGCCAGTCACACCGCAGCAGAGAAACCACCCAACCAGAGACGGCGGAAGCACGACAGCGGAGCGCGAAACCAGACTCCCGGTCCTCTCCACCCGGTCCCGACCGCAATGGATCCAGCTCTACACGCCTTTCCGGTGCTGTACCTGCTCCACCACCAGCAAATAATGGCACGTCGCAGACAACGCCGCAGGTACGCAATCACACAACTCCACACACAACCACAACACACAACTCCTGGGCTGACATACGGTTCCTGTCCACATCAGACACGCTGGTGGGGACAGGAACACATCCCCAAGTGTAGCCACACATGTCCTACCTGTCACTAAATCACCCCTCCGCATCCGGGCCACCCATCAACCGCGAAATCACAGCAATGTCCGGGTCACGTCACCTCAGCGGTGCAGATGCGGGAAAACATGCGCACAATGGAGTAGGCAGGGCCAGCGCCAGGCATGGGCAGTCCACAAAGATCATAGGGCCACACCTCCACCCTCCACACACTAGGCTCCCCACAAACATTAGGGGACATGCTGTGTGCTCCTCCTGTGCACCCCCTGCACAATAACCAGCCAGGTGACCCCAGGCCCTGCACCACACACACCAAACAACCAGGGAGACAGCCTCAGCAGGTGGGGCTGAAGAGGAACACACAGCACAGAAGCACAGGGCCAGGGCAACCCTCCTCCCCACACCCACACTCCACACATGTCAAGCAAACTGAGTCCAATCACAAAATGAACACTCACACTGAATATGAACAATACCCTAACTGTACACAATGCCTGTCAAGTCACCCAGACACACCCCACACTGACACACAGCCACATACACAGATGGCAGCAGGAATGGAGGAAAAGAAATGGGCAAGACAAAAGTGAGGTGGACAGTGATGGGAACACAAGGAGCTAGCCACAAAGCATATGCACATCACATGCAAGAGAAGGAACAGATCACAACACCCTTAGGCCAACCAATAACACATGGCTGGCACAGTGAGTGAAATCAAACCACAGTGATCTCTGTGCAACAACTCAGGGAGACAACAATGCAAGCCATGCATAGGCACAGGGATGATAGGAAGTGTCTGAAGTCAAATAGTGATCAGCACACATCTGTACCTACTTACTTGACATGTGTATGTCATCAGCACAGCACACAGGGCCCAGTGACACACTCCATGACTGTCAACCACAACTTGGACCCTTCACACATACCCCTCCTCCACCCACCTCACACCTGCACCACCCAATACTAGTGTCAAACACACAGAATGGTGCAAATAATGTCCTGTGAATACACTGACAAAGAATCACACTCCCTGGGGTGCATCCACAAACATCACACACACTCAGGGATGCCTGAAGCAATGCTGGCACAAATACAATAGCCAAACACAAACTTCACAAACAACAGACACAGAAGTACAACAAGCCCAGACATGTGCAGACAAACAGTGGAAAGGCAATTGGATCACAGACAGAACAGGAGTACACAACACCATCACTCAGGACTAATGCACAGACACCATACACCAACACAGACAAGAAGTGCATCATCCCAAAACAATCATGGACACAAACTGGGAGCAATGGTCCAATAAGAAAACACAGACAGACACACCACACCACCCATCAAGTCAACATGGTGTAATAGTGTACCACATGCATGCACATGCACAATGCTGACAAGTGACAGGTCAAATATGAGAGGAGAAACCACCACTGTGCACTCAAAACAAGCTCAGGAACAAGAACACTCCTTAGTGCATGTGACAGACACACAAGTAATGCACACTACACTTGCAACACACATCTGAATGTATCACAATACACAAACAACACACACAATGACATGCAAAGAGAACATCACAGACAGAGCATCTGTCAGCTGAAAGAGACAACACAGGCCAAACACTGCACACATCCCCAGCAAACACACAACAGATGCACATGCCAATCCCTCACATTGCAAACACAGCTGCACATCAGCGGCTGCACACCAGGCAATTACAAGGCAACATAGACTCACAGCACTGCATGCACAACAAGCACACCCAACCCAACCATTAGCACAGATATCTGAGTGCCACAACATGAACCCCCACAACACTAATCACCACAGCACACAGACAACCTCACACAGGAAGGGTAGCAGTACCACAGCAATCACACATACAGCTTACCCATCACCCACAGATGCACAAGTCTGGGACACCGAGGTGCAAACAACATGACCAGAGGACTGTGCAGCACAAACAGTTGCAATGCACATGATCAACCATGACTGCAAACCAGTACAAGAAAATCACACATAACCAATTCGGAAACTGTCCTGAGTGGCACATTGGTCCTGTGCACAGATCAGCACCACAAAGCATAGTGTAACAAATGAAGTGGTGGGGAGGAACACACACTGGCAATCCAAGGGGATAGCTGACATGAGAGTGAAGTGGTGTGTACGTCAGTAGTGGACATGGCACGAGTGCACCATACACAAATAGATGGAGTGTTCACTCACAATGGGTAGTTAACATAAGCACAGATAGGGGATGGTAAAACTCCACATCCCACATGCCATACTGCAGCAAAAAATTGCTCAAGTGACAGCAATGCATGAGAAAACACACCCACAATGCCAGTGTGGCTGAGCAGGTCTGCACAGTGAGCACAAACAGTATCAAGACACATGGCTGATCAACAAAACACAACACTGACTTGCCAGTCACACACTCTGCATACTCACAATTGGCAACAACAACAAGTAGGTGTCTCCCAGAAGTGCAATGACACACCAACACACTGCACAGTGCACAACCTACAACTCCCACATGTTCACATAATCACAAGCACAGGGCTGACCAATCCAAACAACAGGCACTCAAATCCAGGTTGACACGTGTGCAGTTGCCATCACAGGGGCACACACACATCAACACTACTGACAAAGTCACCCCCTTCACACTGCACACTTCATGACCACCCAAGTGCACACATTGTAATTTACACATGTGACTAGGATGACTGGCCATCACAAGATGAGCATACACCAACACTGCTGTTCACACATCAAGAAAGATCACACAGACATGATGGACCCTGGCCACCCTGCCTGCAATCCTGTGGATAGAATCCCACTCTGTGCTGGCAGTGCATCCAAACATGACATGTGTACAATTTAGCTAACATCACCATAGATTGATTATGATAACAGTAGTTCATCACAAACAACCATCATTGCACCCCCAAGCATCAGAGTCAAGAAGAACTGAAGTGCCTGTTACCTCTGCAAAACCCTGAAAAAGTGAAATCAGCCATTGGCAATGTTAAAGTGGCATACAGAGCATGTGTCACATCAAAGCATAGCCACACATAAAACCCTTTATTTAGCAAGGACACTCACAAAGCAGACAACTGGAGTAACTGTCTTTATTCACATATTACACAGATAGGCATCAAAAGTAGACAAGAGCAAGACCAGTGGCCAGTACAAAGTGCAAAGTAGACACATGAGATCCTGCACAGGGAATGGGCAAACACAGTAATGAACAGCAAGGCCAGTGGCCAGACCAAAGTGCAGAGTAGGCACATGAGATCCTGCACAGAGAATGGGCAAACACAGTAATGAACAGCAAGGCCAGTGCCCAGTCCAAAGTGCAGAGTAGGCACATGAGATCCTGCACAGGGAATGGGCAAACACAGTAATGAACAGCAAGGCCAGTGGCCAGTCCAAAGTGCAGAGTAGGCACATGTGTGCATGAGAACCTGCACAGGGAATGGGTGAGACGGTACACTGCCATGGTCAGCAACACAGGTAGGGGGACAACAATGGGCAGTCCAGCCACCGCTGTGGGAGAGACAGGTGTGTGAGGGGGACTTTGGCTCAGACTTGGCTGTCAGTCTGACTGGGAGCTGGCTGAGTGTCGGGGCCAGTTGGATGACTGGACCTGGGAGAGAGAGGACCAGCTGAGGTAGAGGCATCAGTGGCTTTGGGTGCCGGAGGGCTTGCTGGACCGGGTGGTGTGGTGGCACGTGGAGGTTGATGTGGAGTAATGCTGCCGTGAGACACAGTGTGGGAGGGAGAATGTGGAGGGGTGCCTTTCCACTTCTTGGGTAGTCGATAGGGAATTATTGTCTTGGGCGGAGTGGTAAGTGGGGCGGGCACAACAGGCACGCTCTCCACCAAAGCTGCATCAGGTGCAGCCGGTGGGCCTCCCTCTGGGGACCTGCTGGATCTGGAGGTACGCTTGGCCTGGCCTTGCCTTTTCCCCTCCACTACCTGTTTACCAGGTGGACCCCCTACACTGACCTCCTTTCCCTGCTTCACAGGGGTCTGGATGGGAGTAGAGGTTGTGGGTGAATCTGCCTTAGCGGGCTTTTTTTGTTGACCCTTAGCAGGCACCAGCTTCACAGCAGGAACGGGAACTGACTGCTTTTCTTTGCGAGACGCTTTTGGGACAGGAGAGTCCTTGGCTGGGGATGCCTCTGAGGCATGTGAGCTTGAGGCCTGCTTCTTGGCTTTATGCCCCTGAGTGTCACCTGAAGGGCCTTTGCCTTTGAGCTCTGGGGTGGCTTTGGATTTAGGGGGGGATGGTGTCTGCGCTCTGGGCCGCTTGGGCTGCTGCTGTTGTGTGCTGCGTGTGCTGTATCTTGAGCCTGAGGTCTGTGGTGTGTGGTCACTATCTTCAGATGTAGCCACTGGCAGGGGGGTGGCCAAAGGGACTGGATCTGGACTCTGAGCCTGTGACAGCTGAATGGCTGCCGTCACTGAGGAGGACAAATACTGGACAGTCCGGTGTAGCCCACCCACGTCTGAATGAATGCCCTCCATGAAGGCAACTACCTGTGCCAACTTTTTGTCATGGTCTAGGAAGGCATTGAGGAGAGTTGTCTGACCCACACACAGCTGGCACAAAAGGTCCACAGCCTCAACACTGAGGGCAGCAGGGGAGACAGGGGCAGGGGTGCCTGGGGTGAAGGACACTCTTCCCTTCTTACTGGTGTGAGCACGTGCAGCACTAGTGAAGTAGTTGGGAGGGTGGGCACTGGAGGATGTGTGGTGGAAGAGGAGGCAGAGTTCCCGCTCCCTGTGCCCGCCAACATAGATGTGTCACCGCTGGCATCGGATGATGTTGAGGTTGGTGTCTCTGGCTGTGATTCCTCAAGCAGACTCCTGTCCCCCTCCGAGGCGCTGGTCACATCAGTGTCAGTGTGCTCGTGTGTAGCAGTCGTGCTTGATGCCTCACCACTGGTGTCCGTCCCCTGTCCTTCTGTGCCCACGGTAGATGCTGCAAGAGACAGAGACGTAGGGTCAGTTCAGTGGCATTAACACATACATCATATGCAAGCAAAGCACTAAACAAGATGATTATATCCCCATGTTGCACAACACCCTGTGCAGTAACATTGTGCAACCTCAATTCCTAACTCGAATTTTGCGTGTTATCATGCAAACTTGGCATAAGTGACCCATGTGATGACCACACAGCCAAATAGATTGCCCGTGGCTCCGTGTAACCAGACATACAGATCCCTCTAAGCATACCTAGGGCCCTGAGGGGGGAAAAGATGTACCTCCCAACATGTTGCCACAGTCGCATCTGGAGGCAGCAGAAGGGGACAACACAGATACCGACTCCTAAATATCAGTCCACAATGGCCATGAGGTCATGCCATCCACCATGTCGTACTTTGGGGCACAACTACAGTTGCACATTGGTGTCAGATGTGTAGTCCTCACAATTCTGACGTCAGGCAATGCACACATTGATGTAAGCACACTCAGTTGAGGCACACTGCCGTTCCCTTCCATGGGATGTCCCTGACTTCCCCAATGCAGACGATGCCAGAAGGCCACAACTCAGAATGCAATGTCAAGGGCCATTACTTCAATGACATGATAAAGTACAGGTAGGGAAAATGGATGACAGCTGCACCCAACACAGAGGCCGCTTACAAGCCATTGCATCACACTGGCAACATCACAGAGTTCAGCACTGGCTCAGGCTTGGAACACATGCAGTCACTCACAACCAAAGTCACCCTTCCCAGAATACTCACCCCCAGCTTGCTGCTGATGCTCCCTCAAACGTGCATCCAGCTCAGGCTGTGTCACAGCTAAGATGCGGGCCATTAGTGGTGTCATGCTCCTGCGCGCCAACCTTCCAGTCCGAGGGAGCAGCCCCAGCGTCATCTCCGCCACGTTTTTGCTCAGTCGGCAGATGTCATCCCACCTCTTGTGACAGTGTGTGCGCCGTCGGTTGGAGACACCCAGAGCCCGCAACTTGCGTGCAATGGCCCTCCACACGGCCTTACGCTGGTGGACTTTGAGCTGCAGGCATGGGAGACAAGAAGGGGAAATTTCAGTGACACTGGGTTATGTACCACTATCTCTCAGTACAGGAGCATGATACCAACTCAGCACTACTTCACAGATATGTCTAGCAGAGACAATACAGTATCTCACATAGTACATAAGCATGGGAGAAACATACAAAAATGCATGCAGGTATGAGGGTGGACACAGTACCTGCCCATCTCATACACATGCAGGATGCCAGCACAGAAAGCTATGTGTAGGGGCCCACATCTGCTATCCAGTTTGTGGGTGAGCAAGACATACATTACATTGGAAAATATGCTTTGGGGCAGACTCACTGTGTCCAACACTGCTCAGCCCTCAATGTCCTTGCCCTGTGTATGGCTCACTGTGTCATGGAGGTCACATTTAGGGACATGATCTTACAATCTCACACCCTTCTCACAAGGTCTGTCGTGTGCAATTTACAGGGCTGAGATAGCTCTTTGATGGATAGTCTAGCAGACAACCCATATGTTTCACTCTGTACATTCAGTGATGTGTCCTTGTAAGATTGGGCAGTGACTGTGCAGGACAGGTGGGCTCAAACTGAGGTCCAACGTGGGGCATCAGAAATGTCACATGCAGGGATAAAATGAGAGCATAAACAGTGCCTACACATGCAAGTCAGTACACATGCTGATGAAAATGGAAGGGGCTCTGTACAAGAGTACAACAATCTGCTGTGTCATAGGTGAACTACCACCAAGAGTGTCACCCTTTGGCATTTAAGTCCTGTGCATAGTGCTGACCTATACATGGTGGCAATTTTGAGTCAGACACACTTCCATCAGTACCCTTTGGACGTATACCCTTGGTAATGTCACAGATAAGCCTCTGAAGAACCTCATGGACCCACACATCCCTTCACACAGGCAATTTCTGTCCTGACTCCCGCTTAACCAACTTGCTGTGTCACTGTATGGCAGAAAACACAATGCATGTCCCTCCCATTCTGATGTGCAGCCAGGGAAACGTGGAAGATAGGCTACACACCCCTTTCCCCTGGAGTCAGCCTGCTAGGCAGTGTATGACACAACCCCACACTCTCAGGCACGTACTGCAGCAGATCAACTTCATGTGTGCACTCCCTGCACTCCCCTACTTCCACTCTGAAACACTTACCATGACATCTGGAGCACCATATAGCCTCCAATACTGTGTGAGCACCTCGTCCACCAGGACCTCCAGCTCCTCGGTGGTGAAGGGACTGGCCCTGATCTTCTCAGTCCTCGCCATCACTGGGTCCAGGAGTTAGGAGCAGCAGCAGTTGATGGTGAGGGGTGTCAGGCAGCAGTGTCTGGAGACAGGAGCAGCAGCAGTTGGTGGTGAGGGGTGTCAGGCAGCAGTGTCTGGAGACAGGAGGAGCAGCAGTTGGTGGTGAGGGGTGTCAGGCAGCAGTGTCTGGAAGCAGTGGAAATGTGAGGCTCTCTCCCACACATATATAGCCCCCTGGGGTAGTTTCAGTGGTTCTAAGCTGCTGCAATTGGTGTTCCAGGTCCGCTTTTTTCAAATGCATCCAATGACCGGCTCCGCGGTGGCGGAGCACACCTACCGCGATTTTCAAAATTGCATTAGGCTCCCACGATTGCGGTTCCCATTGGCTGTAAGGGCTTGGGCATTGGCGGTGACACACCGCAGGGGCCAGGCGGTCGCTACCACGGTCGTGCATCTTTCAATTGCATCCAATGACCGGCCCCGCGGTAGCGGAGCACGCCTACCGTGGTTTTCAAAGTTGCATTAGGCTACCACGATTGCGGTTCCCATTGGCTGTAAGGGCTTTGGCATTGGCAGTGACACACCGCAGGGGCCAGGCGGTCGCCACCGCGATATGGCTGCTATACATTTGAGCCAGTGACCGTGATTTGTGTGGCGGAGCATGCTAACCGCCATTTCACCATTAACATATATGTATCACCACCGCGAGTGTGGCTTTGACATTGGCAGTGACACACCGCAGGGGCCAGGCGGTCGCCACCGCGATATGGCTGCTATACATTTGAGCCAGTGACCGTGATTTGTGTGGCAGAGCATGCTAACTGCCATTTCACCATTAACATATATGTATCACCACTGCGAGTGTGGCTTTGGCATTGGCAGTGACACACCGCAGGGGCCAGGCGGTCGCTACCACGGTCGTGCATCTTTCAATTGCATCCAATGACCGGCCCCGCGGTAGCGGAGCACGCCTACCGTGGTTTTCAAAATTGCATTAGGCTACTGCGATTGCGGTTCCCATTGGCTGTAAGGGCTTTGGCATTGGCAGTGACACACCGCAGGGGCCAGGCGGTCGCCACCGCGATATGGCTGTAATCTCTCTACGGACCTAGAGGCCTGCCAGCTGCGTCAATTGGTCCATGGTCCCACTCACTCTGCGGGCCATTTACTGGACCCAGTTTTCTCTAACCTTCCAGGTCTCTCTGTCTTAACCCCCTCTCCATTGTGCTGGACGGATCATTACTTGATCTCTATGAAGCTTCCTGGGATGGTGTCAGCTCACCGGCCCCATCAGAATTGCACTTTCCGCCGCCCCTGGCATAAATTAAACTTCAACCAGCTCTGCACCTCTCTTTCATCTAGTATGCCCTGCTAGCCAGACGAGCCTAACTTGGCCAGTGATGTCTTTACCGATTGGCTAAGGCTCCCGCTGGATGCTATGGTCCCGGCTAAATGGTCGAAGGGACGTAGCACCAAGTCCAACCCCTGGTATAATGGCAACCTTTCCACCATGCGCAAAGCGTGTAAACGGTTGGAACGGGAATGGAGGCGAGACTTCGATATCACTCTGAAAGGCCATTATCAATCCGCCATAAAAAAATACCACAGAGCTGTTCAGAAAGCACGGGCTTCCTACTTTTCGGAGGAAATCAGAAATAGTCAGAACCCCAGCAAGAAGATCTTTTCCATCATCTCTAACCTAAAAAACGCTGGGGCACCAAAGGCACCCACAGTCAAGTCGAACGAGTACTGTGAGGACCTAGCCACCTTCTTTATAAACAAGGTGGAAAACATCTATAAAACCTTCCCTTCGACGGTTTTGGGTAGTGAGTCCGAGGGTCCATCTCCCTCTACCCAAACATTAGCCACCTTTCCTCCCATTACTGAAGAAGCACTTACTACACTTTGCGGGAAGGTTAAATCTGGTTCCCCGACTGACCCTATGAAGCAGGAACATCTGAGGAGGCTACTATCTGTTCTACTCACACCACTGGGCCAGATCATTAACCTGTCTCTGGCCAGGGCCATTGTCCCCAGGGCATGGAAGCAGGCCGTTGTCCTGCCTCTTCTAAAGAAGCCTACGTTAGACCCGACTAAACTGGAGAACTTCCGCCCAATCTCCTTGTTGCCGTGGATCTCTAAAATCACCGAAGCGCATGTCAATTCTATTCTGTCTAACTACTTGGAGGAAAATCACATCTTGGATTCCTCCCAGTGTGGCTTCCGTCGCGGCCTTAGTACTGAATCAGCCCTCCTAGCTGTATCTGAACATCTGAGAGCAGCTTTGGATGAGGGACGGACCTCGGCACTGATCCTATTGGATCTGAGTGCCGCTTTTGATACGGTCTCGCATCAGATCCTGATTCAAAGACTAAAGGAGGCCGGCATTGTAGGCGCTGCTTTGACCTGGCTTACTTCTTTTCTCTCAGACAGGTCTTTCCAGGTCTCGGCTCCCCCTTTTTCATCTAGGGTGTATTCCATCAAACAGGGGGTCCCACAGGGCTCTGCGCTAAGCCCGACACTTTTTAACTTATATGTCCAGCCGCTGGCTAATCTAGCCAAAAGGAGAGGGCTGACGATTGTGTCATATGCAGATGACACTCAACTTGTAGTCGCCCTCTCCAATGACTGTCAAAATGATGCGGCCAAGTTTCAGAGTGGTTTGGCGGATGTAGCAGAGTGGTTGACTGCCAATTGCCTACAGCTCAACGCCAGCAAGACTGAGGTCCTGCTGGTCGGGAAGGATCATGAGCTGTGGAGCGAGCACTGGTGGCCCTCCTCCCTGGGACCTCCCCCATTCCAAAAAAGGTGGTGAAAAATCTGGGTGTATGGGTTGACTCGGCGCTGAGCTTCCAAGCTCAAACCAAGAAGGTGGCGGCGACATGTCTTGGCATTCTGCGTAGTCTTAGACCCATGTTGGGTTTCTTTGACCCCTCCATTCGGCAGACTATTGTGCAAGCATCTGTCCTATCTAGACTGGACTATGCCAGCGTGCTCTATCTTGGGGTCAATAAGACCGAGATCTCAAGACTTCAGAGGGTCCAGAATGTCGCCGCCAGAACTCTCCTTGCCATGCCCAGCCGCTGTCCCACCTCTAGCACCATTCGACGGCTACATTGGCTGCCAATGGAGAGGCGGCTGGTGTTCAAATCTCTCTGCTTTGCTTTTAAGATCTTGAAATCTTCCACCTCTGGTATAATATCCGGCCTGCTCTCGATCTACACTCCCTCGCGTCATTTGCGCTCTACTGGCAAACATTTTGTTTCTATACCACGGGTTAAGAGGGCCCGTGCTGGTGGTCGCTCGTTCCGCGTTCTGGCTGCCAAGCTCTGGAACGATCTTCCGTCTCACATCCGGAGTATGGACAACTACTTATCCTTTCGCAAAGCGCTAAAGACCCATCTGTTCCCTCATTAGGTTTCCCCCTCTTTTGTCTTACTTGTCTTTCCTGGCCCTTCCTATCTCCTCTTAGGTTGGGATACTCGCAGTTTGAGCCTCTCTTTTGCTATAGCGCCGGGATGCCCCGTAGCTGGGGCAGCTGCGCGCTCTACAAGTTATCTTAACATAACATAACATTTGAGCCAGTGACCGTGATTTGTGTGGCGGAGCATGCTAACCGCCATTTCACCATTAACATATATGTATCACCACCGCGAGTGTGGCTTTGGCATTGGCAGTGACACACCGCAGGGGCCAGGCGGTCGCCACCGCGATATGGCTGCTATACATTTGAGCCAGTGACCGTGATTTGTGTGGCGGAGCATGCTAACTGCCATTTCACCATTAACATCTATGTATCACCACTGTGAGTGTGGCTTTGGCATTGGCAGTGACACACCGCAGGGGCCAGGCGGTCGCTACCACGGTCGTGCGTCTTTCAATTGCATCCAATGACCAGCCCCGGGGTAGCGGAGTACGCCTACCGTGGTTTTCAAAATTGCATTAGGCTACCGCGATTGCGGTTCCCATTGGCTGTAAGGGCTTTGGCATTGGCAGTGACACACCGCAGGGGCCAGGCGGTCGCCACCGCGATATGGCTGCTGGACATTTGAGCCAGTGAACGTGATTTGTGTGGCAGAGCATGCTAACCGCCATTTCACCATTAACATATATGTATCACCACCGCGAGTGTGGCTTTGGCATTGGCAGTGACACACCGCAGGGGCCAGGCGGTCGCCACCGCGATATGGCTGCTATACATTTGAGCCAGTGGCCGTGATTTGTGTGTCGGAGCATGCTAACCGCCATTTCACCATTAACATATATGTATCACCACCGCGAGTGTGGCTTTGGCATTGGCAGTGACACACCGCAGGGGCCAGGCGGTCGCCACCGCGATATGGCTGCTATACATTTGAGCCAGTGACCCTGATTTGTGTGGCGGAGCATGCTAACCGCCATTTCACCAAAACATATATGTATCACCACCGCGAGTGTGGCTTTGGCATTGGCAGTGACTCACCGCAGGGGCCAGGCGGTCGCCACCGCGATATGGCTGCTATACATTTGAGCCAGTGACCGTGATTTGTGTGGCGGAGCATGCTAACTGCCATTTCACCATTAACATATATGTATCACCACTGCGAGTGTGGCTTTGGCATTGGCAGTGACACACCGCAGGGGCCAGGCGGTCGCCACCGCGATTGGCTGCTATGCATTTGAGCCAGTGACCATGATTTGTGTGGCGGAGCATGCTAACCGCCATTTGACCATTATCATATATGTATCACTACCGCGAGTGTGGCTTTGGCATTGGCAGTGACACACCGCAGGGGCCAGGCGGTCGCTACCGCGGTCGTGCATCTTTCAATTGCATCCAATGACCGGCCCCACGGTGGCGGAGCACGCCTACCGCGATTTTCAAAATTGCATTAGGCTACCGCGATTGCGGTTCCCATTGGCTGTAAGGGCTTGTGCATTGGCGGTGACACACCGCAGGGGCCAGGCGGTCGCTACCTTGATATGGCTGCTATACATTGGAGCCAGTGACCGTGATTTGTGTGAATGATGGATTTAACCCAGATCCTTGTGACTGGGGGTGAATGTTTGCATTGTCCAGCATTCTGTCCATCAATTGTTTCTTTTGCATTTGGAGCACCTTGACAGCACCTATGGACACATCATGCTGTGTGAATGGCCAATGGCCAGTTCGCAACAGTGCACAGTAGACACATGAATCATGGCACAAGATTGTGCACACAATGCCAATGTAACATTCACCCCACTGCTGACTACACATACCATGTTGGTGTATATGATTGAAAACATTGGCATGTACGCCCTCACATGTCACTTGTGATATTGCTGGGCATGTACACAGAACAGTGTTGTGATGGACTCCCCAATGGGTACACATGTCAATGTGTGATAGGGCTGAGCAACTCACAGTGATGAATGTCTGACTACACAATGTGCATATTTCACTGTCTACTTTGCTTGGCTCATGCACATACTTGTTGTTTACGCACAGACTGTGCTCATTGTGTTGTTGATGTGTGCCCTGTTTGACTTACGCAAGTAGGTGTGGCAGGTACAGCAGCTAGGTAGGAGACAGTAGTGTTGCTGTTTCACACATATGCTGTATGAACTACTCTCAGGCCTGCTCATGCAAGATGTGGCCATATCCCTTTGGGCATTCACATAGTCAGATATTGTTTTGGAGGTACTCGCTGTGTGAAAAGTGGACAAGTGTACGACTAGTGTAGCTGAAGGTGTCCCTACATGTAAGTTGGGCTGTAATCTGAACTGTGATGACAGTCATTGTTGGAGTTGTGTCAGTCAAAACGTAAGATGTCGGACACATCTCATGGTGTATTGCATTGACATGTGTCCCCTTTCATTTCACCTAGGAGGAGACCAAATGTGCATCGTCCCTTCACAGTGCTGGCAGACATGGAGGATGAGGAGGTCATACAGAAATTCCGTCTGGATCGACCCACCCTACAAGACCTATGTGCTATGTTGGAGCCCCACCTGCGGCCTCGCAGAACATATCCGACTGCATTCACACCAACGTCTAAGGTGATGGCGGCCCTGCATTTTTTTGCTACTGGAACATTCCAGTACACGGTGTCCAGCGCTGGTGGGATGTCGCAACCTATGTTCAGCATGGTGCTATGGGATGTCCTGTCCGCTATGGTGACCTACAAGGACAGATACATCCATTTCCCCAGGAGGCATGAATTGGCGGATGTGAAGGCTGATTTTTATGCCCTTGGCCACATCCCTAATGTTGTTGGTGCCATTGACTGCACACATGTTGGCCTGGTTCCACCACAGGCACGGGAGCACATCTACAGGAATAGGAAACATTTCCATTCCATCAATGTGCAAGTGGTGTGCCAGGCCGATATGATCATCTCACACGTCTGTGCCAAATTTCCTGGCTCGGCCCATGACTCGTACATCATGCGTAACAGCATTGTGCCACAGCTGATGGATAATCTGCTTCCGGAGCGTGCATGGATTGTGGGTGAGTACGCAGAGTCAAGTAGCGTGCTGTGTGTGTGACATGCTGTCCTCTGCCACAGTTATATTACAAAGTTGGTCTGTGTATCTCCCACCTAGGTGATTCTGCATATCCCAACCGTCCTTGGTTGCTGAGCCCACTGCGGAATCCCAGGACCCCAAGTGAAGTCCGCTACAATGATGCCCATGGGAGGACACGTTGTGTGGTGGAGCGTACTTTTGGTCTCCTGAAGTCACGGTTTCGCTGCTTGGACAAGACCGGAGGTGCACTGATGTACTCGCCCAAAAAGGTGTGTCAGATTGTAGTAGCATGCTGCATGCTCCACAACCTGGCCTTGCACAAGGAGATACCCCTGCTCCTGGATGCTGATGAGCAGCCGAGGCCCCCGCCTGCAAACCAACCCATGTCCAGTGACGAGGATAGTGGAGAGGAGGAAGGTGTCGACCTGCATCAACAGCTCATCAACCGCTACTTCACTTGAAGGTGAGTGACAATGTACAACGGGGCCATTGTCTGCTGATGTCATTGTTGGTGAAAAGGTCTATGTGAGCTTTGTGACTGCAGCCTGTTGTTGACTCAGTGCTGGCTGCCAATGTTTCTGGGACAGGGTAGTTTGGCACAGTTCCAGGATGTCTATGTCGGTACTGTTGCTCATTGTGATGTGTGCAGATTGGAGTACCTTGATGACAAGTGTTGTGTGATGGCTGTGATGCCACCGCCTGACTAGTGAATACTGTTATGTTGTGTTTTCCTAGGTCCCATCAGCCTCTCCTTGCCTACAAACAATCCGTGCTCCTGGTACATTGTACTCATGGTGAACATTGCACATCCTGTGATTAAAACACGGAGCAGACACAACGACTTAGGTGTGTAAGGAGTGTTTATTTACAATGGGTACATGTGACAGGGGAGTGAATATTTACAAAAAGGTGAGTAGTGAAGCAATGAGTTGTCAGTGATGTAAGATGAGACAATCGAGTAGTCACCACATTGATGTGGTGACCCAGTCCAACAGACGGATACCATTAACATGGCAGTGTGGGGAAGGACCGTCAACAAAGTCAATGGCAAGGTGAAGAGGGGTGCCATCATGGCTGGCTCCTTTACTGGCTTTTGGCAGGTGCTTTGCCACGGGATCCTCCCTTGGATTTCTTTGGACGGCCCCTTGGTCGTTTGGCAGGGGTGGCCTCTGCTGCAGGGCCAGTGGGGTCTGAGGAGTCCCCCTTCTCCGTGGCCGCAGGGGAGGATGTGGAACTGTCATCCTGCGGGCCACCGGAGGGAGGTGGAGGTGTTGTTTGTGCCGCAGGCCTGTCCCTCAGAACCGCCACTAGCTGGCCCAAGAGGTCCACGATTTGGCCCATGCGGGTGTCTATGGACCACAGCAGCAGGCGGAGCTCACGGGAATCTTCCAGAGCCTGGCCCGTTTGTCCCTGGGCCCGTTCATCCCTGGGCCCGTTCATAGGCCCCAAGGACTCTGGTGATGTTGTCCAGGGCTTCGGTCCCAGTGTCCGGTTGGCTTAGCCTCCCCCTTGCCCTCCCACCTGCCCTCACGGACCTGTTGCCTCGCCACTGTACGCACCCGCCTACTCTCCCTGCCCTCCTCAGTTGGTGGGGTGGGGTGGTCATCCTCTGGGGCAGGGAGAGTGTTGCAGGCAGCACTGGTGGTGGTGGTGGTGGAGGCCGCACAGGTCGTTCCAGCAGGGGTCAGCGTAGTTGTTGTTGTTGCTGATGTGGTGGCGGGGGGGACAGTGGGGTCCTGGGACCTGTTGCGCCCTGGCATGCCAGATGGGCCGGCTTCAAGCTCCGCATCCTCGAAATCCAGGGAGTCATCATCAGTGAGTCCATGTTCCGGGGGTGGAGACTGGCTCTGCAGGTTGGTGTTGTCATCCTCTGCAGTCAGTTCTTGGTCACCTGTGGGACAGAGGGGAAATGGTCATTGACGTGAACCCCTCAAGCTTGGTGTTCGATGTATCTTATTTACAGGTCATGCAACACACAGTTTACTAGTTCTCACATTGTATGTCTGCACAGTAATGTGCATCATGACATGATGTGGAGGTACATACATTAATTTTCCATAGTGTGACATGTCAATGGATACCATGCCCAACATGCAGATTTTGTGATTACGAGGACATGTTGTCATCTGACAACTGGCGGCAATACGACTTGATGTGAAGCATCTTTGCTGATTACTCTGCCTGGCATGTGTTACATCTGCGCATGAATTAGCCATTGTCATCTCATGCATACCTTTGTCATGTCCTGTGCTTTGATTTATTTGTTCTACAGACCATGCTTGCTTTGTTTTCATATGGTCCTTCAAGCTCAGCCCCCATGGAACTTACAGATAGCATTCAGTGCTGTGCATGTTTGTGCCCTGATTTACTTCAACATGGGATTTGGTGAGTCACACTTTTGTTTCTGTGACAGTTACATACGCTTCGCTGTCTGCACACTGTAATTTGATATTGTATCTGTGTCAATTTGGGTGGGATGTGAGGGCTGGTGTTGTCATATGGCTCCATGCTTTTTGAGAGGAATGGTGGGGTGCATGCACTGTCTACTTACCTGTTCTGTTGTCACATTGGGGTGGACTTTCTGACACATCTCTCTGGGTGTGTTTAAGTGCTCCATCCTGCTCAGGGGTGGGACAGGGGTGCCTGGTGGGAGTTGTAGTGCAGGCCTCCCACCCCCAAACAGCCCTCCCTGGGAAGATGGCTACCTACCTGTTAGATGGAGGTGAACATTGCAATGGCTGCCACATGCTTCTGGGTGTGGGGGGAGTGCTCCATCTTGCTGAGCTGTGGAACAAGGGGGCCTGGTGGGAGTTGTGGGGCAGGCCTCCCACACCCAAACTACCCTCCCTGGGAAGATGGCTACCTACCTGTTAGATGGAGGTGAACATTGCAATGGCTGCCACATGCTTCTGGGTGTGGGGGAGCGCTCCATCCTGCTCAGGGGTGGGACAGGGGTGCCTGGTGGGAGTTGTAGTGCAGGCCTCCAACCCCCAAACAGCCCTCCCTGTAAAGATGGCTACCTACCTGTTAGATGGAGGTGAACATTGCAATGGCTGCCACATGCTTCTGGGTGTGGGGGGAGTGCTCCATCCTGCTCAGGGGTGGGACAGGGGTGCCTGGTGGGAGTTGTAGTGCAGGCCTCACACCCCTAAGCAGCCCTCCCTGGGAAGATGGCTATCTACCTGTTAGATGGATGTGAACATTGCAATGGCTGCCACATGCTTCTGGGTGTGGGGGGAGTGCTCCATCCTGCTCAGGGGTGGGACAGGGGTGCCTGGTGGGAGTTGTAGTGCAGGCCTCCCACCCCCAAACTGCCCTCCCTGGGAAGATGGCTACCTACCTCTTAGATGAAGGTGAACAATGCAATGGCTGACACATGTTTCTGGGTGGGGGTGGAGTGCTCCATCTTGCTGAGCTGTGGAACAAGGGGGCCTGGTGGGAGTTATGGGGCAGGCCTCCCACCCCCAAAGAGCCCTCCCTGTGAAGATGGCTACCTACCTGTTAGATGAAGGTGAACAATGCAATGGCTGACACATGCTTCTGGGTGGGGGGGGGGGTGCTCCATCTTGCTGAGCTGTGGAACAAGGGGGCCTGGTGGGAGTTGTGGGGCAGGCCTCCCACATCCAAACTGCCCTCCCTCTGAAGATGGCTACCTACCTGTTAGATGGAGGTGAACATTGCTATGGCTGCCACATGCTTCTGGGTGTGGGGGAGTGCTCCATCCTCCTCAGGGGTGGGACAGGGGTGCCTGGTGGGAGTTGTAGTGCAGGCCTTCCACCCCCAAACAGCCCTCCCTGGGAAGATGGCTACCTACCTGTTAGATGGAGGTGAACATTGCAATGGCTGCCACATGCTTCTGGGTGTGGGGGGAGTGCTCCATCCTGCTCAGGGGTGGGACAGGGATGCCTGGTGGGAGTTGTAGTGCAGGCCTCCCACCCCCAAACAGCCCTCCCTGGGAAGATGGCTACCTACCTGTTAGATGGAGGTGAACATTGCAATGGCTGCCACATGCTTCTGGGTGTGGGGGAGTGCTACATCCTGCTCAGGGGTGGGACAGGGGTGCCTGGTGGGAGTTGTAGTGCAGGCCTCCCACCCCCAAACAGCCCTCCCTGTGAAGATGGCTACCTACCTGTTAGATGAAGGTGAACAATGCAATGGCTGACACATGCTTCTGGGTGGGGGGGGAGTGCTCCTTCTTGCTGAGCTGTGGAACAAGGGGCCCTGGTGGGAGTTGTAGTGCTGGCTGCCTGTACACATGCCACCCTGGGAATGTTGAAGGCTACCTTTGTGGTGATTTAGATGGAGTGGATGTTACATCTGTGAGACCTGTGTTGGGTATTGTTGTGCAGATGAATGGACTTGGGCCTAGGAGGTGTAGCTTTGTGGTTGTGCAAGACAGTACATAGCGGTGTAATGGTATACATGTGTTTGTCCTTACCAGCCTGCACTCCCCCGGCTATTCCTGTGAGACTCTCTGGATGCAGTTTGGCAAGCACCTTCTCCTCCCATGCAGTGAATGTTCTTGGTGGAATGGGAGGGCCACCGCCAGTCATCTGAGCCAGCTGACGGTTCTTGTTCTTCTTCTGTTTCACCACCCTCTTCAGGTCATGCCACCGCTTAATGATTTCCTGCTTGGAGTGCGGGGTGGTCCCTACTGCATTGACCTTGTTGACTATCCTTTGCCACATTTGTGCTATTGGTGTCTGTTGGACCAGGGTACCAAACAATTGTGGTTCTACTCTGATTATCTCATCTACCATGACTGACAACTCACTCTCTGTGAATGTGGGCATTTTTTTTTGTGCCATGGTGTGTGCTGTGCAGATGTTTTGAGGTGCAATTGTGAGGGGGTGGGGGTGGTGTGGGGGTGTGTATGTGTGTTGTTGTGCTGGTGAGATGTGTGGTGTTTTGCCTATCCAATGTGCTGCAGGGTTTGGTTCCTTCAGGGCTGGAGTGGTGCAAAGGATTCTGGTCAGGGAAGGGGCTGGTTTTATGCTCAGCTATGTGGGTGTGTCAAAATGGGGTATTGCTGTCAGGTGTGTTGTGTGGGTTGTCCTGGGATTTGTATTTTTGAAGTTGCCATGGGGGTGTGTCATTGGGGTGTGTTAGGTGTTTTTGGGGGCAGGTCTAGTTTGATGTGTGCACTTATTGGCCTTGTTGTGTGTTTTTTTTGTCGACCGCCATATTTGTCACGGAGCGTCTGCAGCGGTGGCTATGCAACAGCCCTTCCCCCGGCTCTTCCATTCATCTCTGTTTGCGATCGCGGCGGTCGGAAACAGCGGAACGTCCCGCTGTCACATCGGGGCAATCCTAATTTTACGTGCGGTCACTCCGCGGACGGATTTTCACCAGCTCCGCCCGCTACCGGCGGTCTTTCGTGGCGTCGTTCCGCCGCGGACAGGATTTTTTGGCGGTTGATCCTAATCGGACCGCCGGTTTTGCCGCGGTACCAGCGGGCGGTTGATTTCCGCTACCATGGCGGTCGGGGTGGTTTTCCGCCCGCCATCGTAATGAGCCCCATAGTGTTCATTCAGAAAAGTGAAAATCGATACAAGAAAGAAGAACACTGTACAGAGCCCTTGGTTGATGTTAATCTTCACAACCTGTTGTGCCTGTTATCAATTTCACACTTATACCAATATGTCACAATAGCAGTTCAACCAAGGGCTGGTTGTCGATGTTTCAACTGAATAATGAATAATGTTGCAAGATAGACCCCAGGCGTGCGATCACTGCTAACCACTGCATCTCCTGCTACTGTCAAATCGAATAAAATGGTGTCATATTGGTAGACGAGAAGTGGGCGCTTATCACAGCGCGGAGTTTATCCTTTCGGCAGGGGTCAGCCAGTGAGATCCACCATCAATCTGGAGATATATATAACTTGCACGGTATCTCAAAGCTGGCTCTCTTGTTTTTAAAAGTGAAAAAAGTCCGACATTCCTCAGGCGAGAGCAACTCAACCCTGCACACGAGCCTGGAATGAAACTTTGCCCATGTGAATACCCATTTGCAGTACACTTTTTTCACATACGTTTAGTACATGTGCAAAAACATTTTTTTCAATTCCAGATCTTTTATTACAAATACAACAAAGAACAGAGATGACAAGCTTTCAATTGTTCGCCTATAAACCAGATTTCTTTTGATACATGAACCAATCGGTTGTTTCATAGTGTACGTTCCTCCTGTATTACTGGTACGGGTGGCATTTTTGCCCTAATGAGACCCGATTTTTCTTCTACATTGGTTAAAACTATAACTATGAAGCTGCGTACAGAGTTATATTTTAATAGGCTACTTATTGACCAAGTGTTCCCCTCACTCCAGTGGTTCACAAAATGTATACATACTGTGTTTCACGTATCTGCTCAGTATTCACAGAGCATTGCGCCGTGTGCACATTTTTCTGATTGTTTTATTACGGAGTTTTTGTCTGTTTAAAGATAAATACAAATATATATATATATTTTTACTATTGGGTTCTATGCTGTATAACGTTTAAGTTAAGCATGTTTCAGAGTGAGTCTGATGTTAAGCAATAAATTATAGAAACGTTTTTTTCCTTGGCACTGTTTTTTAGAACAAAAAAAGAAAAAGTTTTGAGTGAATGATTCCTGAGGAATCAACTTTATATGCTTCTTTGTTCTACCTAGAGTCCTTAGGTTTAAGGTCGAGTCCTGGATTACATTACCCTTTACCTGCTGTGAAGCAGTCAGTTTAAGTCTTCTGTCGAGCCAAGCTTCTCAAGTGCGTGAAGCATACCCAGAATGAGCTTACCCTCCTCAGTAACTATAAATACTACCGCCATGTTCTCCATTAAAAAAAAAAAATGGTTTCAGATTATTAACACTTCCCTGCAAGCTCCACAGTCAACACAATCCCTAACCACACTATCTTTTTAAGGACAGTTTAGAGGCCACGGCATTTGTCCTCCAGTGCAAGGATTAAGCAGCCTTAAGATAAGGCCTGCCTAAGTACAGACTTCAGTCATGCCACTCCTTCATTATTCTTTGCAGACCTCAAGGTTGCCCTTTACCTGTGGATAAACTGTTTTATCTTACTCCTGAGGCCCCGTACATAGTACAACACACCATGAGAACCTTGGGTTTCCCTTTTAAACCCTCCTTCACCAAAGTGAGAAAATCACAGTTTAAAAGGGAAATGCATTCTTTAGAGACATGATTTTTGAAGTAGATGTTGGAGAGGTACAGGGTTATCACTTAAAGACTATTGTTCCAAAGAATTGAAGAAGATGAGTCAAAGTACTGTAGGGGCGACTAAAGCAAAAGTGAAGATGAGAGCTTACAGTTCAGTGAGAACGGAAATTCTAAATAGTAGTGCTTTTTGAAGAACTGTAAGAGGGAGAGGGTTAATGTGAGTGGGTATAAAAAGGGACAAATAAGGCATAGGAAGACTACGGAAAGTGGAACCAGTAGACATGTTCATCCGAAATGGTGGAGGAGCGTGTACAACAGTGGTTCCCAAACTCTGCTTTACGACACCCTGGTGCCCCTGGCTGGTTTTGACTGGATGTGTCAGCTCCAAGCTGAGCATGCAGAAGCAGCAAACAGATGCAGTCACTGCATGGCCAGAGGGCACACAAATATCGTGAAAAGAGAGAGTAGACCTATCCTTGCATTGTATGCACTATTCTCCATACCAGATATTTTCAGGGATTAAAATGGAAGTACTACAGAGGCCAGGCTTACATCCCCCCAACCAAAAAAAAGTAATGTAATGGGGAGCCGCTGCCAACGGCTAATTGCTCAAGGGAGCAGCAGGCCAAAAAAGTTTGGAAACCACTGATTTAGGTCGTACCATAGTCATACAATCGCTTCTTCACAATAGTTTATAAATAGGCAATATAAAAAGTATTTAACACAGATAAGTAATTCATGAACACAGAAAGACACACAGCCATAAAATGGAATCCCTCATAATCTCCCAATAGACCAGTCAAAACCCGACAAAAGGTATTCTATTTGCAAACTGACCAAACAATGACTGGGGCTACAGATCATAAATAAGCACGTTAATACTCTTACCTTATTATTTCCAAAAAAAAGTCAAACAAAATGAATATTTCGATTCCAATTTGCTATACCCAGAAGTCCCACAAAAGCATCAATTCATGTGCAAACATACAGTTAAAAACCTAAAGGGCAATCGTAAATAGTGAAAAAATGGCAGTAAAGTGCACAAAACCCCTGTGCAATCAAGCAAAAATAGTGTCACAAGTCAAAAGTGCAAGTGCAAAACCCCCATCTCTCATAAACAATTTCCCGTGACATTAATTAGCGAGAAAGAAACACAACTGTTCACATTTTTTCTAATGATTTTTACTTTTAGCATAAGCATACTCCAGCTGTCTAACCATTGATATTTTAGCTTGCCATTGAGCAAACGATGGACACCTAGAGGTTTTCCAAAATTGTAGAATGAGTGATCTTGTTATTAAAACTGCTAGAGAGATTAATTTTTACTCGCTCCTCAAAAAATCCTCATTGCTGCCAAGCAGCCCAAAAAGAACTAATTAATCTGGTAGTAAGCTTTTTTAATAATTAGTGGGTTGTAAAATGACATTTCTGATCCCAAAATGGCTGCATAACAGGGCAAGTAAAACAAATATGGGCCCAATTGCCTTGCTCCATTGTTGTACATCTAAAACAGTTATTAGGGACATTAGGAAAACATTTATTCAAAAATTGGGGAGTATAATAAAGTGTCCATCTAGCAAAAAATTCCATTCTGTGTTTTCTCCTTGTAGTTATTTTCATTTACAATAAGCTTTTATTGCATTTGCTGTGTCAGTTTCATTTTTGTGTATTAGCATTTGTGATTTCTTGATACATATTGTAAAGTGCTCTGTGACACTTCTTTGCTAGGATGGGCTGAACCTATTTTTTAAAATGCAGTTTTAAAAAGTGTCCATATAATCAATAAAAAGGAATTGTTTTCGACCAGAGGACGCCTGAACACTTGCAATTTACAACAAGTACATGATATGTTGCTTGCCAATTGGTTGCAGCTCATACAAATAGGTAGTCTCTAATCTGGAAAGGTGTGCACATTTGGGACAGAAGGGGGTATATTTGCAAATTAAGCCCCTTTATTCCTGTTCTAACCCTGGCTATGTGACTAGGGCTTGGATGATTTATGTTTTCTTCTTGGATTTTTGACTTGGAGCTTCTGTTTTTTTCTCCATTGCTTCAATATGTGCTTCTTTGGGATAAGACAGGGGGCACCTTTTTAATGTTCTTGTACCACTAGCCCTATTTATACTAGGCAAAGTAGGTAAATCCTAATAAGGTCGACTCCACCATCCAGTGTGATGACGTACGTTAACAAATCAATTTATTTGTACTCAATTTAAATGAGGAACAGCACTAGGACTGGCTTCAAAAGTCAAACTGTTTCGGTAACTCAAGTTCCACTCTCTGCTGCGGACAGAGTCTCTGTAGAAAAGAGGATTGTTTTGTTATTTCGTACAGCTTGTAATTTCAAGCAGACCAACAGCTGTTTCCTCTCCATATCTTAACTTGTCCTCTTGAAATTTCCAGAGAACCTATCGCCTCCTCTTATCAAGAGCCATCACACCCCCTATAAGCCAGTGGTGAATGTTCCTGGCCCCCAGCCGGTAGGGTTGAGACTTGGTATAAGTGATTTCCAGCGCATCATCCCTGGCTGTTTGTTCTTACAGGTGACACTGCTATACTACTCATAGATTTTTGGGTAAAAAGGCGGTATCATGGCGGATACTCAAATTGTGTGAAAAAAGCAGCTCTTATGTAAAAGATCTAAGCTTACACTTAATGCACACCTAGTTTATCACCTTACATTCTATCCTGGCGCCTCTCTAATGCATAAATTAACCTCTCCCACCCTCCCTTAAAGTTTCACATCCTGCGTCCACCAGCCCTCAGCCCCTTTTCAAATTAGAGGTCCTCTAAAGTTGCCCCAAATATATGGCTACTCCTTTTCAGATTTCTGTCCCTCTTCAGGATTTACCTGTTTTAGCACCATAGTGTACCACCTCTTACCTATACATACCTACCCTTCATCCAAAGTTAATCCGTTTACTCACTCCACCATTTCCGCCCTTTCAAGCTTGCTGGTCTATCAATGAGCAGTGCCCAACTCTGCTGCACACCGTCACTTAATAAACAGCTGTGTAATCAAACTACCTCTGACATCCTACTTCTTACACTCCTCTGAGGCAACTCTTCCTGCTGACCAATCCCACCAGTGACAATTAATAATAGACCTAGAAACACCTTGTGCATACCTGTTCCATAAGGCAAACAAAATGGACGTGTCAACTCTCCTCATTATCTCTGATTGTTGTGCGTGTGGACACAGGAATCAAAAAGGAGTTGAGCAGAAAGACCGCGCTTTCCAATTCCCCTTCCTTGCTCATACAACGAGCAGTGAATCTTGAAAGTATATCCACACCAGTGAGCTATTGTTACTGGCAAGTAACTTTGCTTTTTTTAGGTCCAGCCTAGACAGCGCGCATGCGCTGTCTTCGAGACACACTGTATTCACTATGTTTATTTATTTTATTTATTTATTTATTTGTTTATACTATGTGGGCTTCAAGCCCGCCCATAGGCTTGTGATTAGCATGCCTCCTTAGGTGTTTATCCCTCCTCGAGAGCAGCGACCAAGCACAATGTCCCTCCACTGGTTAGCATTCTACCATGTGTTTGTGGAACTTTTTTTTTTGAGTTTGCAAAGGGATTTATACGATCGCTCGTGTTTCTTTTTTTGAGGTTGTGTTTTTTTTTCTTTTGAGTTTGCGTTAGTGCCTTTCTTACATGTATTTTTAGAAGCAACACCTTTTGTTTGTGTTTATATGGGAACCAGAGCACATTGTTTTGTAAGTTTTATTAGGTTTGCTGGAATATAACATCTTAGTAAACAGGCTGTAAATCTTACCTCATAGCATTTGCTGTTCATTCAAAGACCAAGATTTCCCCTGAGGGCGCCTGTTGCTCGGTATGTCTGTTTGATAGCCAGCGTGCAATTTCTTTCCTTAACCAGACACGAGCATGCAGTTAGAAATCATAATAGCCACTATCACAAAACATTGTTTTCAAAGGCTTATTGTTCTGTGTTTGCACAAGCACAGCAACAAGAACATCGTCATTGCTTCTAGTTCCAATACCAGTTAAGCTGGAGGCAGTGGCAGGCTTGTTTTAGCACTGTAGCTCACTGTGCTAGTCTGATGCAAGTGTTTGTGTGCGATTGGCTTATGATCCTTGGCCCTGGTTTTAATTATGCATCAACTTATTTAACTGTTGACTTTTGACAGATTCACGGGGGTTTGGAGGGGGTGACCGTCCTCGAGCATACTCCGATACAAATTATTTTTTGCATAGTTTTGTGTATAGATTTATTCAAAATTAGGTACTCCTGCTGGAGTCCTTGTGTGTAAATTGATTAACTTTATTGTTCCTGGTTATTTGTCTCTGTTTTTGTGTTTGTATAGTGTCATATTACTTTTGTTTCATGTCTGTATAAGCATGTTTTAAATGTAATCAATGTGCAGTTGTTGGAAATTATACATATTTACACTTCTCTATACAGTTGAACATGGCATTGCTATGTCATGAAATGCAAGATTTTGCTATTGTATTTTTATGAACTATATTGCTGATTTCACTGGTGGAATTTGTCAGCTGGTACAACCTCTGCTCTGTGGGTGGTGTGTCTCTCTTGATGCAGCCTCCTCACTTGTTTAGTCATGCCATAAGCATGCGCTTTATAGGGTGTGCTTGACTTATTTCAAAATTCTTAAGACAGCAAGGTGGGGTTTGGTCACTTATTAGTGCTACAACCACACCAGTGTTCACGCTGGACGCCGTTTTCTTTTATAGTCATTAATTCATGGTAGCAGGACAAAGACACCCTCCTTCCATGGCTTAAAGCCACAAATAGATTTACCTCACCCCCATCCTTCCCACGCAGACCTCGCCTTGAATCGCGTGGCTCTTGTTCATATAGCTAAAAGTCTCTTGCAGAACTATTAGTACCGACTGCTCCATTTTAAAACATCTTGCGTGGCATCAAGGTGACTTCTTACAGTACCAGTACTTAATGCAACACACTCCGATAACTGTAGAAAGATGTTGTTTCTTTATCTCATTAGGTTAGTAAAACAGCCATCCTTTCTCCCCAGGGCACTGTTCTGAATTAAGCCACACACTCTGTTGTCAGGCATTCCTTTCAGATTAGAGGCTGTATTCTCGATCACAATCTCAACCTTTGTTTTCTTTTAGAAACACAGTCCGCAAGGATGGTGACCTCTCTACTCTGATCTCGGTCTTGATGGCAATCTTGTCCTGCTGGTGGCGGGGGGAAGGGGCAGTGTAGAGATGACGCTGGTATTAACTGACTTTTCATGCCATGTCTTAGTTTTTAGGTCTCGCCTAGCGTTGCAGCGCATGCGCTGCTCGCTCGGCGAGACTTATAGTGAGAGAGGAGATTTCAGAAGGGGACTTGAAGCCCCGCCCCTCTTTTTCATTGGCAGGCGTCACCGTTTATGCTAAACGGTGGCCTGCCATTGGGAATGAGGTTTTTTTGTTGCCGCCCTTTCCCCTTTTCGTCCGGCCCATCCGGACAGGGTTGTCTGCTTTGCGGCTGTCGCGAAGCAAATTCTTATCTTTGTCGGGGCCATCTGGTTATAATTAGCAGTCTCAGGTTACTTGTCTTGTTGTTTCCTGGACTCCAGTCATAGCCGATCTCCTGGAGTTATTTACTTGTTTGATCGATTTCCTTCCGTTTCAGTTTAGCATGCGCCGTGCTTTTATTGAATCCATTTTGCAGGCTATGAACTCTGCCGTGAGGGACCTGTGACGTGATTACTGACAGTTGTGATGTAGAAGTGACACAACACCCCAGTAGTCTCACTGTGCCTGGAGGTTTCTACAATTCCACAGTCAATTATGCATACAGTGCAGATTGCGGACCCCCTGCCCCCACCCTTCCCTCCCTTGCCCCCTCTGTCTGAAGCCGAGGCCTCATACTTGCATGAGTTCATGAACCCTTTCATGGAGAGCGCCAAGTGGTTACACAAGCATCTGTTGCAGTGTGCTGCTCAATGCATCACAGTCACTTGATGTGGCGTACGGCTAAAGCAGCCGATTTGGAAGCTGGGGAACAAGGTTCGAGTCTCTGCCAGCTCAACATGCTGTGATTCTGGGCAAATCACCGTCCTCCTCCCCTGCATGCCGTGGTACTTATTTTAAATTATATTTCGGAAATCACTTTATCTCCCCGTTCCGTCCTCCCGCCACCCACACATCGCTGCTTGCATTTTATTCCATCTTCCTTAATCTCCCCATGCCGTTCCCCCACCACCACCTCTTGCCCGTAGCTGCTTGGTGATTGGTTACAAGTGCTAGCGTACTTCTGTGGCTCTCTTCGATATAGGTAATTTTGCATATGCACTGACAGGCTGACATACAGCCTGAACAGAATCACTCTATATTATGTTTGTTACCTTGGTGACTGTGTATCGGAAGAAGATACCTAGGGCCAGGTACAATATATTTTCTCTCCACTAACTTCCTTAGCTCCATTGCAAGTTATTGTCGAAACACTTAACGCTTGAAATATCTAGCAGGCTTTGGCAGAGGCAAATCTTCGTGGCCTGTTATTAAAATCTGCGCTCAATATTAACACAGTGTGTTACAACCGATGGCTGTGAACTTCATCAGGTTAACATGGAATCACTCTCTTTTGTTTTCTCTTCTTTCTTTCAACAAGTCAGTGTTCACTGCGCCTGCTCGGTCGCTGCCCCTCCCCCTCTCTCTTTCTTCCTCTTCGCCTCTGTCTTGCTCCTCCTCACTTGCTAAAACCATGACTTCAACAAACTGCTCTTACCCTCTCTTTCCTCTCCTCTCCTTTCTTTGCTTTGCTCCCCTGTAAAATTGATCCAGAACGTTTGGCTACAAATGTCAACTTTTCCAAACATTTTTCTATTCAAAAGTGCAGCCTCGGGGTGGAGAGAAAATAAAGTTAAAAATACAACAAAAAAAACGAAATAAAGCAATATAGACTGGTTGCAAAATGCCCAGATTAGGTTTATTCACAACCAGCGTTAAGGTAACTATATTGTTTATGCCTACATTTCACATGCTTTACTTAAACTTGCATTCCCTATAGTGTTTGCTATTTCCAGGATGTTATTTTTTTTTGACAGCAGGCATATTACTCTTGTCTCCCCTCGCTGATAAACAATTTCCCATTTTCTGGTTCTCCAGCGCCGTAAGGTCATACGAATGGTGATAGCGCTATGCAAATGTCACTCCACTGCATACAAAATAAAAAGTAAAGAGCATTGTCATTTTCAACACCAAGAGCTCTCGCTTTCACTAACGCGAGACCTATTGCATTGCAAATGCTTGTTTAATATAGGTGTTGCAGTGAAATTATTCTGCATATGTAAAAGCAAATTTAGTTACTTTCTGAACAATTGATGCTCTTATGGTGTGACTAGTCTCTCTGGCAGTATACAGTGACTTCGCCTAAGATGGTACCTCTGTTGTGTTGTATTGCTGGGGCCTAAGTGTGTGTGTGTGGTCCACTGCACCCAGAATATGAATCTCATCGCCCAGCACCTCACCTTTCTTGAAAATGAACTGTAAAAAGGTATTTTTAAATAATTATGTGACTCCAACTTATGCTCATAGATTCGATGCCATTTAGAAGGCCTGTGTCGTTCATTCCACTTGGTAAGTTTTATTTCAGTTGTCTCAGAATTAAAACAAGACAGGCCCTGATTATAGTGATTTAAAATAAATGATTGCAGTATTGGTAACGTTTTATAGTGTCCACATCTAGGCATTATCTGGGGGAAGAGCCTTTAAGGTTGAGGTCAGAATACATGTAGAATAGCTTATTTGTTTTGGTTTCTTTAGTAAAACATGTGCAGCGTTAAGGGGTTTCACTGCTGTTACCCACCTAATATTTGTACAGTCGTGCTGATGCCGCACCAACTCGGGGTACAATTACCAAGCAGGCCCCACTCTCTAATCCCACGCTTTAATCAAAGACAGCAGGAGGCATTTTGCTTATTTTGCACCATTTCAACCCATTAGTTTTAAATACTTTTAATAACGCAAGTGCATTCATTTGTCGATGCTGACCGCGCTTACATTTTTATTGGAATTCTGTGGCAGTTTCATCATTTGGAAATCGAAAGGCATTTTTAAGAGGTTAACACTGGATACCTGGTGAGGTCCGGGAGGTTGAGCGCTGTGCTGACAGTGCTTAAAGCCCTCAGATAACAGTTGCTGTGCCTGATATAATCCTTAAATAGTTCTCTTGGAAAACCAATGCCTCCATAGCAGAGACGCTGCCTTGCGACATCTCAGTGCCTTTGGGGTCATACATATTACAGCGACCTCTGCCTCAGGCTCTATTTACAAATGGCAGGAAAGTTACAAAAGTAATTAAATATGCGCTTACAAAACCCAGAATTAGACCTGTGGCCATAACCGGCCTGTGACAGCATCCTCCAGACCACAGCATGAAGGTAATCGAACAGTGTTGCAGCATCATACTAATGGCAATACTGCAATACTCAAGTCTCTGCCATTTAACACCATTTAGTGACAGTTTATAATGCATGCTAGAAAATAATTAGCAACAAAGTAGCTCATAACTGTGTTATGCTGTCCCAGCTACACAATTTTCATTTATACCGCAAAAGTCGGTATATGGTGAAGCAAATTCTACCCCCAACAAAAATGTGGTAGAATTTGGGGTAAACGTTTAACTTAAAGAATGTTGTCATTGTCATAAATGCAAAAGACAAAGACACAGGTCACTGCAAACATTTACTGAATGCGTAACATAAAGGTATTTCTTCCAGCAGTAATGAAGTTGCAGAGTGAGGAATAATACAGCATATGGATATAGCTTTTAACAGTAAGACTTCCCTGATTGTCACAGGTTTGGGGTAGAAGAAGTCGTCCATCTTTACTCCTTTCCCCCATTTTCATACTTTGGAGAGTCTCTAGTTTATAACTATACATGGCATTGGCGTCCCCTTTTATACAACTGCTAGACGTCCACACACCAGAAGGATCACCTGCACCCAGTTCTAGTTTTACAGCTAACATGACTTGCAATCCTGCACTTGCAGCTTATTGTTCCTCATTTCAAGAACAAGCGTCTCAGCCCCAGCATTCAAGGTGATTTAAGCTAAGAAGCCAGGACTGCTGTGGGTGTCACCAATGGTTTGGGCCACTTGGCTGCTGTTGAAGTTTTTTCAAATTCCCATTTTTGAGACACGCTTGTGTTCAATAATGTGCTTGAAACCCGCCCATAGCTTACCATTCGTTGACATAATTCTCGCTCTTCTGTGCTGCCCTCTCATTAGGCAGCACTTGTTTACATTTCTTCAGAGTGTAAAGGAAACCTCTGCCTGAAAGTGTTTGCTTTATAATTTGTATAGTGCATCGTCTCAGAGATGGCTGGAGGCATCGAATAAATGCAACCTATCCCACTGGTGCTAGGCCACCGTCCTTCTGGTCCATGCATAGGTTATTCTTTATCTTTCCTACAAGGCGATTCACTCGAGGTTTTGAAGGCGCTATGGATGGGCAGATTCGGTCACGGCCGTACGTCACCAGCTAATAATATCCACTTCGTTCATTGTCCCAGGTGCAGAGACACAGAGGCGCCCTATACAGCCTCCACCCCCCTCCCCCTAAAATCCTGGGTCACAACGTTGTAATTCCAAAGCTATGGAATGCTCAAGCAGCTTTTATCTGCAACATTTGTTTTCATTCTTTTTTGTAAACTCCATTTCATTTCTTTTATATTTTTTAAAAATCTATTGTCTGTATGCTACAGCCTGATAGGGCAGGCAGGTTGGTGTTGGGTCCTACGTGCTGTGGAACCTTGGGGTTGTCAGGGAAATGGAATGTGGGGATAGCGGCGGTTGGAGAGGGGCGATGTACCTCGATGGAGATGGACGTACTTTACTCGTCCTGTCATTTATGTATGGAATAAAGGACTTGTTACTTACACAATACGCGTCCTTGTAGTGGCATCGAGTTGAACCTGGACAGGACGAGTACCCCACGCGTTGTCTCCTCGTTTCTTCAAGTCATCCTCATCTCCGTTTTCCGTCTGTTCGATGGAGGGCCATTTCTGAAGCCTTCGGCCGTGAGTCTTCAGCTTTCAGGTACTTTCTGCCCTATTTTCTGCGGAGTTGGGCACGGGGTGCTGCCTCAAGCACAGACATCGCGTGCGGCAAACACCGCTGCTACGTTCACCGGCTCAGCTGGCTGATGTCACACCCTTACCCAGCGTCGTCACGTTGCTTGCAGCCATTTTGGGTGGCTGCTAGCGTACAAGGCCGGTGCACAGTTACTATAGCAGCGGGAGAGTTGCTCTACATGCTGATGTACTCAGCTGTTCACGTTAGTGCCGTGCACAGAGGGGAATTAGATCGCTGATCGCACAGCTGCGTTTTGATCACGACGCTCATCATTCACTATCTGCCTTCATCACGTGTGTGTTACCTCTACGCTGATGCACACAGCTTATCCTACATTACTACGCCTTCCCTTCGTTCATTGCGCACAGTCCACCACATTCTGGAGCATACAGTTTAGGATCTTCTATCGCTGATGCGCAAAGCCTCTGTATTTGCTGTTACTAACATGCATCTGTTTTAATTGTTGGGAAATAATTTTAAAAGAGTCTTTACCATCATTCTTCAGAACTGTACCTTCCTTGCCACGTTTCATTGCATTTTAACAGTATTTTTGGTCATTCAGCATAGTAAGAAAATCTAGCATCTTCAAAATGCAGCACTCACTGGTTCCTCCACCTGCCTTCTCTCCTAGTCCTACCAACCCTGAATCTGATTGGGAGCAATGGAAGGAAGCCTTTGAGGCGTATTTGGATGCATTAGAAGGTGATTCTTTTACACACAAAAAGAAATTTGCCCTTCTTCGTCATTGTCTAGGTTCAGAGGGGCGCAAAATTCTCAAGCACATTCCTTCTGATCCTATTTTGGCTAGAGAAGGTGAAGGGGAGGGGGACAGTGTAATTGACGAGTACGCCACGGCCATAAGAGCGCTGGATTTGAGATTTAAAGCAAGGAAGAACGTTATAATGGAAAGACATACATTTTATAGAAGAATTCAAATTACATGTGAATCAGTTGCTAGTTACGTTCGGGCCTTAAGAATTTTGGCTGTTTCATGCTAATACAGGGACTTTGAGGATGAAATGATCCGAGACCAACTTGTAGAGAAAACTGATTCTGGAAAAACATCTGACACGGGAAAAACATTGGACAAGTCATTCAAAAGACTCCCATTTAGACAATTAGAGTGTTATCGATGTGGCAGTCCATCTTATTTAGAAAATGCTATTGTATGTCCTTCTAAGGACTGTACATGCGCTAAGGGTATGTATAAAGGTCATTTTGCAGAAGTTTGCAGATCGTCAAATAAGGTACAACAACAAAAAAAAATTACGGAGTCGGATCTAATAAGAGTGGTGAGGAAGAACATTATACCAGTGATGAAGATCTCATGGTAAAGGATGTCAGTGCAGACGATACTGTCTGTCGCATTGGTTTGAATGATTTTGCGAGGCCGTTTTGTATGGTGAGCATCAATGGTATTGATGTGAAGGTAATGGCGGACTCTGGTTCACCTTATACTATGTTCAGTGAGAAAGTTTGGCATAACCATTTTGAAGGAACTCAGTTGACTGATTCCAAACTTCGCCCAGTGGGTTAGGTGGGAAGCTCATTGATGTGGTTGGTGAATTCACTGCCACCTTAAAGTTTCAAACTAACAGTATGGATGGGGTTATATATGTAGCCAGGGATGACTAGTGTTTGTTAGGTTGGTACGATCAGAAGAACCTAGGCATATTACTTGACCCCAATAATCCCGCCCAGGTTGTGTTCAGGAACAGCTATCTACCCATTATGCCAGTTAAACATAAAAACATGTGGGAGATGCAATATCCCGAATTTCTTCAAAAGGGTCTGGGTACCCTGAAGGGATATACTCACAAGATCAGGTTGATTGAAGAACCTTGTCCAGTGGCTCACAAAGTTAGAAGAGTTCCATTAGCCTTGCGTGCTGAATTAAAAGAAGAACTACATAAACTTTGTGAACAAGGAGTCATTGAACCTGTTGAGTGTTCTAATTGGGTTGCCCCCATTGTTTTGGCACGCAAGGCTAACGGTTCCGTCTGCATGTGTGTTGATTTACGTGATCTCAACCAACAAATTTGGATTGATCGCCATCTACTGCCTAACATCACTGAAATAATTTCCACATTGGAGGGAGGCAAAATGTTCAGTTTGTTGGATATGACTTTAACGTACCATCAAATCAACCTGCATCCTGATTGTAGACATTTAACATCCTTTATTGCCCCGGAAGCTTTATTTCAATTCAAGCGCATGCCTTTTGGCTTGGCTTCGGTGTCCTTTGTATTTCAACGGGTGGTAGAAGGCATGTTTAAGGACATCAAGGGGGTTGTAGCATTCCAAGACGATGTTCTAGTGTTTGGCAATGATCAGGAACAGCATGATGTCAGAATGCGTCAGGTCTTATCCATTTTGAAAGCAAGAGGTGTAACCCTCAGTATTGAGAAGTGTAAATTCCGTTCGCCTAACATTGATTACCTAGGTTATAGGTTATCTGCCAAGGGTGTAGAACCTAAGTTTAACTTAGTCAAGGCCATTGATGATTTTGATCCTCCCAAAAACAAGGACCAATTAGGATCTTTCCTAGGTCTGATAGAGTTCTATTCAAGATTTATTCCGAAGTGTGCAGAGAAGTCTTATCACATGAGGAATGTACTGAAAAAAAATGTAACATTTGTATGGTGTAATCTGTGTGATCACAAATTTAGGCTTATCAAAAAGGAATTAGTACATGCCATACCCTTGAAACCCTTCAATACATGTGATGAAACTATTATCATGACGGATGCCAGTCAGATGGGACTAGATGCCGTTCTCATGCAACGTAGGGAGGGCAAAGCTGAGGTTGTAGCTTTTGCTTCAAGGAGCTTGAAAGGTGCTGAGTCATCCTATTTGGTGATCGAGCGAGAAGCCTTAGCATGTTGGTGGGGTATTGTCCATTTTAAAATGTACTTGTGGGGTTCTCATTTCACTGCGAGTTGATCATAGCCCTTGGTGCAATTATTTAATACTAAAGGCATAGAACGAGCCACACCCAGGATTACCAAATGGAAATATAGACTTCAAGAATATAATTAGACCGTGGAATATGTTCCTGGTGCCAAAAATGTGTTGGCAGATTGCATGTCTCGTCTCCCCAGTCACAATGTGTTTGATAAGGGGGAAACATCAGAGGACATGGACACTGATATTGTGTGTGCTGTTGAACAGCGGTGTGATGGTGCCATATTGGAAAGTGAGTGGCTCACTGCTTGTGATTCAGATGAACAGATCACTGAGGTGAAAGATGGAATTAGGCAAGGTTGGTCTCAACGGAAGTCAGATGGGGTGAAGAGTGATGCCTACAAACATGTCTTTGAGGATTTGTCCATCATTAACGAACTCCTACACCGGTCCAATGCCTAAGTCGTTCCTGAGGGTATGAGGAACAGAATTCTGGTTTTGGCCCATGAAGGGCACATCCTCATGTGTGCCATGAAGAGAAGGAGCAGGGAATGCTTCTGGTGGCCAGGGTTGGACAGGAGTGTTGAGCATTTTGTCAGAGATTGTGTCAGTTGTGCCAGCAGTGACAAGTGTCAAGTTACCATTCTCACTTCTGTGGAAGCTATTGAGGTACCCAATAAGCCATTGGGGAAATGAGCCATTGACATCATTGGTCCCATGGTTATTTCTGGAGGCATGTTGGAATATGGCATTGTTGTTGTGGATTTTCATAGCCGTTGGCCGGAAATTAAGTTTGTTCAATCTCCCAATACTCATCGAATTTTTGGAATCCATTTTTCTTAAGTAAGGCATTCCTGATGAAATTTTATCAGATAATGGTTGTCAATCCACGTCTACTCAATTTCCTGATTTCTTAAGTTTTTTGGGTATTAAGCACACCAAGACCTCTTTATACCACCCAAGAAGCAATGGCCTCGTAGAACGTTTTAACTGGGTCATCAAAGACAACATACAGTTAGCCAGGTCTAGTGGGTTGAATTGTAAGGAAGAGTTACGTAAGTTGTTGTGGGCTGTCCGCACTACCCCCAATGCGGACACAGATCTATCTCCCTTTGCATTATTAAGGGCAGATTGCCTGCGTCCAAGATGACAAGACAGTGGATGGGGCAATTCACACTTTCCAAGCAGAAATTAGAAGATGTGGACAAGAAAAGACAGCAAGCTCAGGACAGGTATGTGGGTGTTCGGGGGAGAGAGTCCAAGGTAGTTATTGGTGATTTTGTCAGAGTCAAAATAACCAGGATCATCGCCAGGAAGGATTCCAAGTTTTCCTCACCACAAAAGTTTGTGGATGTGAGGAAGAATGTAGTCAGATTGCAAAATGGGAAGTGGTGGAATAAGGACAAAATTTCCATTGCACATGATGTCCGCAAGAGCAGTGTTGTTTGGAGTGCTAGAAGTGGGGAAGATGACATGGTTGACAGGGGGAAGAGGAGAGTTTCTACCAGGATAAGGAAACCACCTTCCAAGCTGCGTGATTTTGTGCCTTAATGGTTAGGTTGTCATTGCACTTCATATGTACATATGTATATACATATCCTGCAATGCATTGTAATGTGTTCTCCATGTTTTCTTTCCTTTTCCTTTTTGTTTTCTTTTTTCTGTTTTTGATTTATACTGGGGTATGTGTTACTCTTTCTGTGCATTAATATGCATCATTGTGTTATATTCCTTGGTATATGTAAAGGGGAAGATGTGTTGGGTCCTACGTGCTGTGGAACCTTGGGGTTGTCAGGGAAATGGAATGTGGGGATAGCGGCGGTTGGAGAGGGGCGATGTACCTCGATGGAGATAGATGTACTTTACTTGTCCTGTCATCTATGTATGGAATAAAGGACTTGTTACTTACACAATCTGCATCCTTGTAGTTTGTTACAGGCTGTGGGCACTGCATGTTAGTGGCCAACAGTATTTGCATACATCGTGTATGGACAAGTGTCTGTGTGGAAATTAACAAAAGCATAATAATAATACAGAAATGACAACCAAAACAGTACTGCTATTACTATCATCTATTCATTCATTCACCCCATCCATTCATTTATCTACTCATCTATCATTCTCCATCTGTCCACTTATATGGCACCAATCCATCCCCGATGCACAGCCACTCTCCCATGTCCACCCACCCATGGCCTTTACCCTTCCACACTGCCTGTCTTCGCATCTCTTCAATACTGACAGTCACAAACAGTGCGCACAGGCTGTCGTAGCCTAGAGCGTGCTGGGCGAGGGCATGCTCATGATCATGCTCTTGTGGCTCAAATGCAGCTGGGCAGGTACTTCCTGCGCAGAGCTGTATTTTCATGCGTTTACTTCCGGAGTGGCAAGTGCCTTTTCTAGGGCAAGTCTTATTTTCCCTAGCCAATCGTGAGATAGATGGCACTGTACACCCAACCAGTCTTTCCTAACACAGTCGCTTCTTCTGTCATCTAAGAATAAGGACGCTGTATTAACTGTGTTAACGCTTAAACAACACCTCTAAGTACAGGCAAGGATATCTCTTTAATAATCGTTTTTAACGTCCCAAAGGCGAGACCTGTTGGCTATGCCAATGCTTGTATGAACATGCAAAGCAGTTAGGCTGAGCCTACTGATTGAAAGTTATTACCAAACCAACACTCTGTGATTAATATGGTCATCTGCACAATGTGGCACTGCTTGGTTTACGATGTATCCATTTCTAGACTGAGGACATACAAAATTATTTTTACTACTGTGTGGACCCTAGCAACTTTCTATGCCGCCGTTAGCTGTCTACTTTGATTTTCCACGCTTGATCAATTTTTAAGATCCAGGACAGCTTTTAGCATCACATAACAGGAGGCCTCCTGGCGACTAGATGGGAACATACAATCATATCTGATTGATTATAATTAATTTTGAAATATGTTTTCCTTTCTTTTTCTTTGTCTTTTATAATTCACAGAGGACGACATGAGGATCGATGAGAAATGCGTAGAGACAGGTGAGGGGTACCATCCTGGGGTTTTAGACTGACTCTTTTCTGAAATACCAGATTAACTTCACAGATCTGCCTCTCATTCGACTCTAAGTGATGTCTTAAACTCCCAAAACAGTTGAATGTTTGTTTACAGATTGAGTTGTATTTAAATCATCCTCAGTTCTACATGACTTTCGGCCTGTACCACGTAACCAGCATGTACACATTATCTAGAGAAAACATCTGATATTAATCTACCAGCCCGTGTCGAATTAAATCCTGTGGAGGCCCCTCGGCGTTGAAATTTCGGGGGCCCCATCGCAAATTATCTCCTAATAGGTTATACGTTTTTTACCAACCAACAATTTTAATAAACCAATTTTTTGGGGATACAATTTAAGAAAGCTTGTTTGTAATTTTCTTTCAAGATCAAATAAATATTATTTTGATCCGTTGTCGCGGCGCCCCTAAAGGAGTGGGGCCCATAGGTCTGTGCCTACTTTGCCTATTTGGTCATCCGGAACTGCTACCAGCTGGCTAGTTTATAACAAATATGACTATGGTCGACTAATGAGGGAGGGAGGGAAATGATTTCGTTATAGAAATATTAATTGATGCATTATCTCCAAACATGAGATGTTGTTGGCTCAGAACCTGTGCTCAGGGTTCAAGAGTTTTTGACATCCAGCTCAGTGGTGCTCAGCCTGACTAAGGGAAGCAGTGGTAGAGAGTCTCCACTCTTACGTAGTTTGTGTGTCCTTTGTGAGACGACTAGGCAATTCCCCCTCATTTCCGAGTGGGCAAGTATCCTTTTGTCTTACCTCACCTTCATCACAGTCACTCATTTGAGCTTGTACTTTAATATGAAACATTAACTGTCTGTGCCTTTAAAAACGGTAACGTTCATAATAGCCAATCACATGGTAGCTGCTAAGTTAACCATTGCACAAAGTGGCTACTGGGCAAAATAGCTATTCCTGCAAATGGTAAAAACATAAGTTTTTTTTAAGTTAGTGGTACCATCCAATGCTATTTCCTTATCCTGTTCCCCATATACGTGCATTGTCTAATTTTTGACACACCTTTAATCGTGCATACTAACAAAACAACTTCACAAATGAAATCATAAGACCATTGTGACTAACAGATTTTTTTTATTTGTGCCCTTTCGCCGCAAAATTTTAAAGATGAAGAAGCGTTTGAGTCAGGTAGGTCTTTTGCTGTTTAAAAGAAAGTACTTGTTTAAACTGCCATATATTTACTACTGTTGCACGATGTGTTTAAATGTGCAGAATCCAGCAAATCATGCTCTACTGAAATCTGCTTTATTCGACACAGAATGTTCCAAAGTTCTGGTTGAAATATAAGTTCTGCAATATTTTTGCTTGAAATGCTCTGATATTTCTGGAGATATTCCAACGAGTTTGACAAACACATTTTGCGCGAAACAGACATTATTTAAGAAGGCAATTATTGAGCAAGTTAGTCCTCTCACATACCTGAATTTTAAGTTAACTTGGAGTACCCGTTTGCCAAACCCTAGATCAGGCCCTGTGTCTCCCTTCCCCGTTTTCACTCATGGCATCACTAGCAGTGTCTGTGCTAGAACCTTTCTGTCTCCTTCCCAACTCTTCCTCTTGGTTGAACCTCTCCTCCTGCCCCATGGCCTTGTCACCCCACTCGCCAGTCTCATCAGAGAGCATGGTTTCTCGCTTGTGTCATATGCGGACGACTCACAGATTGTCATCTCTGTATCTAAACAGTCCGAGTCTACTGCCGCTAGGTTCCATGCTTGTCTGACCCACATCATGAGCTGGATGAGTAGTAATTATCTCAAAATCAATACGGATAAGACTGAGGTGATGGAGTTTGGCAACGGTCCGTCCCTGTGGAACCACAAGTGGTGGCCGATAGAGGCCGGTGAATGTCCCGTTCCATCAGCCAAGGTTAAGAACCTGGGGGTCATTTTTGATGACCAGCTTAGTTTTTCGGCCCAGATAAACCGTGTAACCTCCTCCTGTTTCTTTGTATTGAAGCTTCTTCGAAAGGTGTTCCCCTTCATTCCCCAGGAGCTAAGAAAAACCGTGGTAGTGGCCCTTGTCCTATCACGCCTAGATTATTGCAATGCACTATTCATTGGCATTGACAAGGCGCAGAAGGCTAAATTGCAATCAATACAAAATGCCGCTGCTCGGCTACTATTAAATATTCCAAAAGGCCACTCTACCTCTGCTGCCATTAGGTCTTTGTATTGGCTCCCGATACAACAGCGAATAGATTTTAAAGCCCTATGCCTGGTTCACAAGACACTATATGGCGGTGGGGCAGCCGACTTCTGCAAATTCTTCTTCTGGTATACTCCTACCAGAAGCCTCAGATCCTCAAATACGGGTCGTCTCAGTAGCACCAAAATCTGTAGAGCCAGATGGGGTGGGAGGAGTCTATCACACTGTGCAGTCAGGTTATGAAACCAACTGCCGACCTCTGTGAGACTGCAACCAAACAGGCTTATGTTCAGGAAACTGCTAAATACCTGGCTGTTCCCCGTGGTCTAAAACGGTCGATACAGTTGTAAGCAGTCCCTCTCTTTTCTCACCTCCCAGCGCCAAGACGCCTCGGCATTCGAGCGCTTTATAAAACTATATCATTATCATTGTCTCCGGTGCGCCTTTATATGCTACCCTCTCTGCTAGGTACTGTAACCTGCCTATGATGCGTTTGAATCCTTCTACGGCCAATTCAGACTTCTATCCCTTCTGTGCCTGTAAATTGGGAACCATACCGTTGGTTAATTACACTTTTCATATACAGCATCAGTGCCCCTGTCTTCTGCCTGTGCCCTATAACTATCTGTATCATCTACTGTCTTTTCTCTTCTCTTGTCTCCTGCCCCTGTCTGTTTGTGTTCTTAATCCCCTGCCCTCCTCCTTCACTCAGCTCCAATGTTTTTTGTAGTTTTATATAGCGCTGTACATGAGCATCAGTTACATAACACAAGGACACATTCATTTTTAGGTCTCGCCTACGCAGCGCGCATGCGCTGCTTAGGAGGGCCTTTAGCCGTCGCTCTGCTCTTTTTGAAGCACATACTCGTGCTTGTGGCGGCATCCACCTTGCGGGAGCGAGCAGCGGCGCGCATGCTAATTGGCTGTTGCTCGCTCCCGCAAGGCGGATGGTGCCACAAGCACGAGTGTGCTTCAAAACAGTCATTAAGCAGAGCGCGGGCCGCATTTTTTTTTTAATCTTACCTTCCCCCTTGTTTTTTTTGGTGTATGTTAAGGAAGAATGAAGGTTTATATTGTATTATTTTGGAGATGGTGTATATTTAAAAAACAAACATCTGAGCACTCAAAAAAAAAATGCTGTTTTTTTGTTTTGTACTTACGAATGGTAAAAAAAATAACGCGGAGCATTTGTTAATTAATTAATTATTTTGAACATTGTGGGAACTTACATGCTAATGTGTACATTTACTTTTTATAAGCTACAAGAATTTTTTTCGTTTAAAAATGCTTGCTACTAGTGTTGTGCTCTCGGCCGCACTCCCCCCACCCCTCCCCCCTCAGCTGCATTCCTCACATCCCACGGCGTTTTGCCTGCAGGAGCAAGCAGTGCCTCCTTGTTTACATAGAAAGGGTCAGCTTGCCTGCATTACTGAGTATATCGTATGTGTTTTAATTAATCGCCCAATAAAGTATTAAACATGAACCCGCAGCTTTGTGGCCTAAAAACTGATCCTGCCACCTGAGCATTTTGATGAACTGCTCTACCTCTCTACCTCTCCCTCTACCTCTCTACCTCTCTCTCTCTACCTCTCTCTCTCTACCTCTCTCTACCTCTCTCTACCTCTCTCTACCTCTCTCTCTACCTCTCTCTCTCTACCTCTCTCTCTACCTCTCTCTCTCTATCTACCTCTCTCTCTCTACCTCTCTCTCTCTACCTCTCTCTCTACCTCTCTCTCTCTATCTACCCCTCTCTCTCTACCTCTCTACCTCTTTCTACCTCTATCTCTCTCTCTACCTCTCTCTCTCTACCTCTCTACCTCTCTCTCTCTACCTCTCTACCTCTCTCTCTCTACCTCTCTACCTCTCTCTCTACCTCTCTACCTCTACCTCTCTACCTCTCTCTCTACCTCTCTCTCTACCTCTCTCTCTACCGCTCTCTTTCTACCTCTCTACCTCTTTACCTCTCTACCTCTTTACCTCTCTACCTCTCTACCTCTCTCTCTACCTCTCTCTCTCTCTACCTCTCTCTACCTCTCTCTACCTCTCTACCTCTCTACCCCTCTCTACCCCTCTCTCTACCTCACTCTCTACCTCTCTCTCTACCTCTCTCTCTACCTCTCTCTACCTCTCTCTCTACCTCTCTACCTCTCTCTACCTCTCTACCTCTCTCTACCTCTCTACCTCTCTACCTCTACCTCTCTCTACCTCTCTCTACCTCTCTCTACCTCTCTCTACCTCTCTCTACCTCTCTACCTCTCTCTACCTCTCTCTCTACCTCTCTCTCTCTACCTCTCTCTCTACCTCTCTCTCTACCTCTCTCTACCTCTCTACCTCTCTCTCTACCTCTCTACCTCTCTACCTCTCTACCTCTCTACCTCTCTACCTACCTCTCTCTACCTCTCTCTCTACCTCTCTCTCTCTCTACCTCTCTACCTCTCTCTACATCTCTACACCTCTCTACACCTCTCTACATCTCTACACCTCTCTACCTCTCTCTACCTCTCTACCTCTACCTCTCTACCTCTCTCAACCTCTCTACGTCTCTACCTCTCTACCTCTCTCTCTACCTCTCTACACCTCTCTACCTCTCTCTACCTCCCTCTACCTCTCTACCTCTCTACCTCTCTCTCTCTCTCTCTCTACCTCTCTCTCTCTACCTCTCTACCTCTCTCTCTACCTCTCTCTCTACCTCTCTCTCTACCTCTCTACCTCTCTCTCTACCTCTCTCTCTACCTCTCTCTCTCTACCTCTCTCTCTCTACCTCTCTCTCTCTACCTCTCTCTCTCTACCTCTCTCTCTCTACCTCTCTACCTCTCTCTACCTCTCTACCTCTCTACACCTCTCTACCTCTCTACACCTCTCTACCTCTCTACAACTCTCTACCTCTCTCTACCTCTCTCTACCTCTCTCTACACCTCTCTCTCTACCTCTCTCTCTCTACCTCTCTACCTACCTCTCTCTCTCTACCTCTCTCTACCTCTCTCTCTACCTCTCTCTCTCTCTACCTCTCTCTACCTCTCTCTCTACCTCTCTCTCTCTCTACCTCTCTCTACCTCTCTACCTCTCAACCAGTTGAATTCTGGGAAGCCCAAACCATCAGTATTTCAAATCTGCGTGTGAAACGTGGGTAGGATGAGCCGTGCAGCTCAGAAAGGGATGTTCTTTTTACATAATTTGTATTTAATAGAATTGGGAAGCAGGAGAACAGTCTCACAGTTGAGATAGAGATTCACATACACTGGCGACTGCTTTTGAATTGGCTTTAAAACCATTCAAAGATGGCTGCAGCGTCTACGTCGGATGCGGTGGATTAAGTGGCAGCCGGAACCTGATAGCACTGCTTTTCCTTTAAAAAAAAAAACAAGCATTGGCATAGCCAATAGGTCTCCCCTTTGGGACCTTATAAGTGTTTAGTTATCCAGTACAATATCCTTGGTGCAACAACATCAAGTGTTGCATGGCTAAACACTTATAAGGTCCCAAAGGCGAGACCTATTGGCTATGCCAATGCTTGTTTTTATAGGCGGGGGAGATTAAGTGATATTGCCCAAAATCATAGGATGTTGAGCTGACCCTGGGACTCGAACCTGTACCCCAGTTGCAAAGTCAGGAGCTCTGGCATTACGCCACACCCTCTCCCCAATGTCTCTTGCCCCTGTGCCCTTTGCACTGTCTGGTTTACCAGCCTCATGCCCCTTTCTCTAGTCAGTTCCTATGTCTCCTGTGTGTATTCCTCTATCACTGTCTGTTTCACTTGCTGCCCACACCCAGCCAGTTCCTCTCTCTGTGGCCGTGGCACTCAGTGTCTCTGTATCTCCTGACCTCTACTCCAGTCAACACCCATGTCTTCTGCCCCTGTTCCCCTAGCACTGTCTATGGTATCGACTGGCCCTCCGATTCTCTTGTCTGCTGCCCCTGTGCTTCTGGTACTGTTTGTTTTAACACTTTCCTTCCGTGAATTCCTGCACCTTCTGCTCCTATCTCGTCTGATTTAGATACAGATACACACATGCATGCACTTCTTCACACAAAACTTATCACAGCCAAAATAGGTATTGCCTGGAAGTGGCATGGCCTACCAGGCCTTGAATGCTTGGCTAATGGAATGGATCACGGCTTTGTCCTAGAGTTCTCAGTATATCAAGCCATGTGTCATCCATAGCAGCACTACACAATTTAGAATGGTTGAAATTCATATAAAGACCTTTAGGTAAGTCCGAGGATTTCCCCCTATGAGGGGAAACATTTGCCCTAAGTAGCACCTCCTCCTTTCCCCCTCTGGAAGTGCTGATCAAAAGGAATGCTTCAAATTTATTTACTTCACTCATAAGTGGGTGAACAGATGTGCCCTTTGGACCATATTCTGTATTGCTTTATATTGAGTCACAAAGCATTTGAATGTTACCAGTTGCCATTGTCTATTGGTAACCATTCACAAAGCAGAATATGTCCACTGTTTGAGTGGTTGCTGCCGCACCATGGCTAGTGGAGCAGATAGTGGTTGAATGGACCACTGTTTCCCCCGCACCTAACCCTTGATGCCCTTCCTTGATTTGCAAATTGATTTGGCACTGTGGCCTGGATATGCAAAATTTCTGGACTTGCCTTGTGCAGTTTGTACATTTTTTAAACCTTTGAAAACTTTGTGAACTTTGCAAAGTTTAAAAAATAAAGCAGGTTAAATTCCTGCTAAATATAGGTTTCGCATTCTGAAAACTCTGCATGCAAAAACACATTTTACTGTGAAGATTCTCTATGTACGTAGAGATACTTGTATAGCACAAACCTAGTTGGGAAGCAACGGATGGTTGAACAAAGGCTAAAGACCAAGAATATGAATCAGATTGTTAATAAGATGCAGGTAACAAGTGAATACTACTTAGTTTAGGGTCGAGCAATTTTCCTTGAAAAGATGTGTGTTCGGCTTATTTCTGGAATGAAAGAAGGTTTGAAGCAGTACTGACACTTTTGTGGCCTTTGTTTGACATGATAGGTGCATAGATAGAGAAGGCCTCTACTCTCCTATTTTCCAGTCTTGCACCTATGTATCCAGTTTGATGATATCATGGCTTATGGTGTGACACAGTCCATTTGAAGTGATCAGTGTTTAGATCAAGTATGTCAAGATATAATTTCTGGGGGCTTTTATGTGATGGAACTATCTTTAAATATGGTACAGGCATGAAACAGAAGTCAATGTAGTCCCTTGAGCATTTTAAGGTGATATAGTCAAACTTCTTCAAGCCCTTGATGAGACTGCTACAGTATGCATAAGGGCTTTCAGAAATGCCAGAGCGGTGTCTGCAAGGCCGTTAAGTGTTGCTTCCATATAGATGTGCTCATGTCGGAGAGCCAGGATTGAATGTGTGGATCTTTGCAACTGATAGAGATCAAGATAAGTTCAGTCTTGATTAGGTTGATCTTTTGGTAGGTTCTTGAAATTCAAATCTTGAGTAGCTCAAAGTGGGTTTTAAATCACTGAATATTGTTTGTAAAGGAAATTTTGAGGTAGAGTTGCATGTTGTCAGTGTGTTGACAGATCTTTATGTCTTCAGGTATAGATTTGAGGGATTCGTTGGCGAGGTATAAGAAGATGAGGAAGAGGATGGACCCCAAGGGTACAATGCAGCAGATGGGGAGTTGCTGGGATTTTGACGTTTCTATCTTAATTGGTTGACGGTGGTTAGTTTAGTTCAGAAGTGAACCATTACAGGACTGTGCAGGATAAGACCTTGCATGTTTCCAGGATGTTGATCAGTATTTGGTGGTACACTGTGTCAACGCCTGTAGAAAGGTAGAGGGAACAGCCATTTTTGTCATTGATGAGAAGGACTACATTGACTACTTGAAGACTAGCTGTCTCTGTGCTCCAGCATAGCCTAAATATTGGTTGGTGACCCTGCAGATTGTTCTTTCTGATCTGTCCCAGTAACTAGGTGGAGACTGATATTTTTTTCAATGACAGGTAGGCAAGTGTTGTGGCAGACGTTGGAGAGATTATCTAGGTCCAGGGTTGGTTTCTTCAGTAGGGGGAGGATAAGCCCTGTCTTGAGGACATCGGGGAGGTTTTGTTGGCTGAGTAGAGTGGACAATATTAAGGAGGGGCTTAATGTCTTAATTGTAAGAGATTTAATGATGGATAAAGGTAGAATATAAGATTTATATCATGTGGCCTTGAGCAAGTTCAGGAAGTTGGTAAGTTCAGCATGCCATCAGAAGTTAATGGCAGTACATTTGGTGGTGGAGCAATGGACATAAGGTGTAATGTAGATATCTATTTTGTGTTCTCAATGTGGCATCTGATTTGTTGTTCTTCTTTGGGAAGCACTAATTGATGCAAGTGCATTTGTCAACTTTGGGGGAATTGGAAGGTCTGGATGTGAATTTATACAGTGCTTGACAGCTTTTGAGAGTGCTTTGCTATTGTTAGCTGCTTTGTTGATGGGAGTCATGATGGTAGGATGTGATTGGCTAGTGGGAGAACATGACATCAGAGGTCACCTGACCTCACATACCCAGAAGATGCTAGTGCATAATTCTGGCTATGTGCTGCTGGTTGGCAGCTATGAAGCTTGGTACTGGCAAGAAGCTGTGGTGGGCCCTAACTGGCCTGAGGGAAGGCCTGATGTCATGGATCATTTGACCGCACTGTCAAAGGGTGATACTGGGGTGCATTGGCTCTGGTTGTCTGTCTTTAAAGCTTGGTCATTGTGGAAAGCTAGTCAGGGCCCCCATTTGGCCACAGGGAGTGCCTGGAATGGTGTCAGATGTCACTTGACCTCACAGGTGTGTGCCTCGAATCAAAAACATGTTTTGCAGGAAACGTGGAGGTGAACTTGTACGAAGTACACAAAATTTGTAACTTCAGAAAGTACAAATGTGACGGCCAGAATTCCGCACAACTCTTTGGCAAACTATGAGAACTTAATATGACTTCAGTACGAAAGTCATGTCAGTGTTATAGAGGCATCCTAATTGATATTTTTGTTTTTGTTTGCATTATTTCAAATGCCGTTTTCAGAGGAGCTCAGAGAAGGTAAATTTAAATTCTGTGTAATGTATGTGCTGGTGATGTTATCATGTCATAAAATGAACTGTATATTAAAGCTACCTGGCACCAAAATTATGGGCCAGCTAGAAATAAAAGGTTACATTTAAACAGGCAACAATGTTATAATCCTTTTATGGTTTCTGAAGTTAAATGAGGATAATTAAAAAATAACATATCATAATATATGACTGGCCCTTCTCTTGTTCCACAAGCCATCACTAGATGTTATGACGTATAACCAGAGCTTGCACTCTATGGTACAGCAAAGAAAACACACAACATTGACCCTATTTTATAAAAAGACATTTATTTTTTGTTAAAGTGCCATAGTAAGGATGATATGATGTGATATTTCAAATAAATTCAGAGACTCTTGTCTTAGTTCCCAGTAGTCGCTTAACTCCAGTTTCCACAGCAGTGTAATAAGGCAAAAAACAATATATGGCTTTCCAATAAAACAAATTTCATGTGTCCTTGGAAATCTGTATTTCACTCTCACAAAGCCTTTGCTCAGGAGAACGCAATCGACAATACGCACTGAACGTTGTTGTCTTGTAAGCTCTATCAATAAAGAGATAGGGTTTTCCAAAGACTGTTCGTTTTAGCGTTTGGTTACAGGCAGCTATAGCTGTTTGCCAGCAGTGCTGACGAGCTTCACGCTGCTTTCTGTTACTTCGATTGTCCTTCCAAAATGCTTGCTTGCTATTAGTGAATCCTTCCTCTTTGTTCCTCCTTTTTGTCTTTTGTTTCCTCCCACGGAGCATGGAGCAGGCACCAAGTACTGCACCTTTATGCTTTGGTTGTTTATCTGTTCGTTTGGGGAACTATTTTTTTTCTTAGGTACCTGCTAGTGTTACTGTTTGCCTGTGTTCAGCTCCGGTGCCTGTAGCTGCTTGCATTTTAGCACAGCATTTGTCCCTCCCACCTCCTCCTATGACGCAGCATTTTCCTCCCACTCCCCCTTTTGCCTAGTACTCCTGTTCCTCACCCCTTCTGCAACGTTACTTGTTCTAATTATGGTGATTTTGGACTACCGCTCCCAGGCTGCATCATGCTAATAAATAGAAAGCCCACACTGGAACTGTGTGTTGCTGATGACGTGTGGTATTGGCATTTGGTTAGTGCTTACCAACCCATTGCAAGGCTCATGGCACTTTCAGGGTGGTTGACTCAGTAGCTACTCAATTTGTAATACTTGTCCATTTCTTTGTTTTGAATTGTTAACAGAAAGAATGTTTCAAAACTTCACAGCAAAAAATAAAGCTTTCACAAAAACAGTGGCGGCTGCTACTTAACGGCAGTGGGGAGGCGGGTCGCGGGGGAAGAAATGGAAAAAATATTTTTAAAAATCACTTACCTGCCTGCCAGCCGCCATCTTTCGATCCTCTTCGCCGGCTTCCAGGGGCAAGAAGCAGAAACAGAAAGCATCCAGGCCTCCTGACTCCCCTAGCCAGTCACGATGCTGCTAATAGCAGCGTTGTGAATTGTCTGAGCGCCGTGGTTCGGCGCTCGAAGAGGTACTGGGAGCCTGGGCATGTTCTCCACCCAGGCTGTGCAATGCAGGCTGGTGGAGAGCATACAAAGTGCGCATAACTGTTTGGCTGCCCCAAGACGGCTGGCCAAACAGTCAAGCACACTTAGAGAGTGCCACCACTCCTCCCCATGCTCCTCTGTAACGGTCTAGCCCTGCCCCACCCCACCCCGCCCCCTAACCAGCTGAGCAACGAAGGAAAAATAAAATGATAATGACAATGCGCTATTATTTTATTTTTTCCTTTTTGACCCAGAGCAGTGGGGCGACGCTTCTCCACCTTAGCGGAGGAGCCACCTCTGCACAAAGAACACTAATTCAAAGAACTTTATAGGGGAATGCACTAACATAATGGATGGTCCTGATTGAGGAAGACGAACTACACTTACAGTGAATGCTGTGTCCGGCTTTTGTGGAGCTGGTTTCCTGCCTCATTCAGTACACACAAACTTCTAACTTTGAAGCGCTTGGATGCCTGCTTTCTGTTACTTGGGATCCCAAGGCTAGTGTAACTGGACTGTAGTTGTTTTTCTGCTCGGGGATTGGGATGCAGTGCATGAGGCAAAATGTCAAAGAAGAATGAGCTTCTGTCTCGTGCTAAGCCTATCCGCCCTGCAAGTTTTAACTGCTATTTCTTTTAGTGACTGGAGAAGTCTGAGTCACAATAAACATCAACCTTTCACTTTCCTATATGTTATATTTTTTAAAGAAAAGCGACCATGCAGAGTTTATGTACTCCTTGCAACATCCGGTCTCCTTCCCATGACCCAAATAAATTATGGTGCAACTTTGCTGTTCATCATTACAGAACATTTTATCAGCAATAAAAAAATTTTATATGTCCAGCTAAATTGACTGTAGGCAGGGATTATGCAGTTTTGCACTGTAGCGTTTCCAGGTAATTATGGATTTGCCACATAATCCATCACACATTGCATAATCTGCAGATTTTAACAAAAACTTTTGCTTCTAGCTCAAATGGATCAAAAGTTACTAAAAACGTGGTGACACGTGTTGCTGCGCAGGGGAAGGTACTTCACAAAGGTTGGCTGATCACTTGTCAGTTGCTTATTGTTGTGTTTGGGTGTTACACTGGTATTAATGAGGTGAAACCTTTGCCATGAGTAAAAATAAAATGATGAAGTAAAAAAATCAGAAATTGTGCCGCATTACACCACATAATTTGCCTTTCCTTGCCACATAATATAGTCAACGTGCTGCATAATTTGGTCCCAAGCTGCTGCTGCCGCATAATTCCAATCACACTGACGGTAGGCTCTAATAATTTGTAGCCATGTGAAGAGTACTCCTTGTGCTCAATGCCTTACAGGTTACACATGTGAGAATGTGGCGATTTGAACCCAGAACTACTGGCTTCCATCCCTAAAGCTGAATCACTAGACAGGATATACCCCGAAGCATGACTTCAGCACAGACTTGTGAGTGGGATCTGTGCGCAGTTAGAAGTTTTATCTTTTATACCAAAACGTGTAAAAACTTAATGCGTTTAATTACTACATAAGCAAGAAAGTGGGAGGACCAGGCATTATGAGTAGCCTTGCAGTAGCTTTCTTGCCGGAATTGTTGCCTGGAGTTGGAGAAGAGTGTGGAGGGCTGAACAATGCTGCGGTTGTGCATGGTTATAGTTGCAGAGACACACTTTCTGTTGCACCAAGAGCCCAGTGGCCAGGGGCAGTAGAACGAAAGAGAGTGTCATCTTTGATAATATATACCCGCCTTAATTGCTAACGGAGTATCTGCGAATAACGAGATTGCCCTGATGCGCATTCCCCATTGAGCAATCCTACTGATCTGCTGCAGGCTGGAACCATTCGTTTTGGGAACCAGGTTTTCAAACCTTCCCATCCTCCCATCATTGTATTTAATTCCCCCCCACCCTCCCATCAATGGTTTCAATTCCCCTCATCCTCCAATAGTTGCTTTCAGTTTTCGCCCACCCTCCCATATTTGCTTTCAATTCACCCCCAGCCTCCCGTTGTTGCTTTTAATTCCCAAATGCCGCCCAGGAAGAAGAAGCGTGCGGCAAACATGTATTCCTGAATCAGACTGCATGGCCCAGTGTGTAGTAATTGTATAGCTATTCGGTCCCTTGTGGCACAGCACCCAGGATAATGTGCTGAATGGCTAAATACTTATAAGGTCCCAAAGGTGAGACCTATTGGCTATGCCAATCCTTGTTTGGGTTGTGGGTGCCTTTAGTAAGGATTGCCAATATCATGCATATTACATCAGGGCAATGAAGGATGTTACTAGTTAAACTAACCCAAAAAATGTGTACAAATCGCCAGCAAATCTACATGGTATTGGTTACAATTAAAGATTCTCAGAATTGCAAATTACTAAATGGAGAATTGCATATATTGTACAGTAACAATGCTTGTATGTTTCTTGCTTTCCCTTCATGCCTTGCTTCCAAATGACAGAAGATGAAGAGTTCACCGAATATGGTCAGAGGATCTTTATTGGTTGGTGTAACTGTTGGTTGGTCTAGTTTAGAGCTGTCTTTGCTTGATTCCAAGTTGGCAACATCTCTCTGTACCTTTGGAGAACTGCAGCCTGTTCTGGCCTTCCCAACTACCACCCCCCTGCATACTAAAATCTCTCTGCTTCAAACACTAACCAACACACCAGCCCACAAATTGCATGACTGGGAAAGTGTGCAGAAACACCATGGAAATGGCCATTCTTTCGTCTTGTGCCTTGACTCTGGGGTGTAACCTGTGGATAAAGTGCTCTTAGGTCTGTTGATGTTCATAAGAAATGTTTTGCTTTATTTAACATAATAGTGGAGTGTTTTTTCGTCTCAGAATTTCAATTGTTATGGTCATTGTAAAGAAGGTAATGGAGGATGGGATAAAGAGGGCAAAGAATGGGAGACCAGAAAAAGAGATGGAGGAGATGAGAAAAGAAATTGTGACCCAGAGCTGAATAGTAAATGGAGACAGCCTTAAAGCTAGGTTTGGGTGGAAAAGTGAAAAGACCCATAGAGAGATGGATAAACATTACAGGGAAGGAAAAAGGAAAAACGGAAGTTGTGTGAAAGACAGGTGGCAAGTGAGAAAGCCAGAGTGATAGAAATCCCTAGCAGAAATCCCCCGCATCCGCAGAAGCAGAGCAGGAGGAAGGGGTTCTCTTACATCGCAGCCAAGACCTGGAACGAGCTCCCAATCAGCACCAGATGCTCCCCGAACCTGCACGCCTTCAGGAAGGACCTCAAGACCCTGCTCTTCGACTGAGTAGGAGCTGCCCCCCCCCCCCAGCGCCTTGAGACCCTCACGGGTGAGTAGCGCGCTCTATAAACCCCCTGATTGATTGATTGATTGATAGAATAAGAGGAAAACGAAATAGAGAAGAGGGAAAGATGTAAAAGTGAGGTAGAGTAGAGAGATTGTGAGCGAGAGAGACTACTGAGTAGCATGCGACAGAAAAGCAGAGATCAGGATTGCCCCCTCCAGTTCAACCTACATGAACATTGCTAAGTTAGGCTTTTCCCATGCCTGAACCAGGCTTACCTGAAGAGGGTACCGTATGACCAGAGTAAAATCATCTCAAACCCAGACACTTAAAATATCACTGGGAGGAAAATGATCCTTCCAAGTGAAATGGCCCATTCTGATCTGTTTGGATTACACCTGGCAGATAGCAGATACAATGGAGACAGAGATGACCCAGAATAAAAATTGAGATGAGGAATGAGTCAAAAACAGAAGGAAAACACAAGAACTCTTCAAAGAGGAGAGAATAAGAGAAACCCTCCGAAGACCTTCTCAGAATATTTTTAAATACAGAGGGAGAAAGTACATCTAAAGTTGGCTACTCCTTTCTGACTTCACTGGATGTAGATCATGTGCTGGGTCAGTGTGTCCGTCTCAGTTAGTATATCAAAAACAAGGGGGTAGTAAGAGGATATTCTGGGTTCTTCCTCCAAAAGGAATTCATTCATGTAAAAAAATGGGAACACAGCCCTCTCAGTTAGTACCAGAGCCTAAATTTATTTAAAACAATTGCACCAAATTCATGCTACATACAGTGCAGCTGAACGATTACTACTTAGTAAAATAATTAACCAAATCCATTCAGCAGAAACAGTTTCTTGCATACATATGCCAATAAGTGTGTTAAAATAGGGAGGCCGATTCCTGAGGACACTAGGCGAGTCACCAAGAGCATCTTAATAAATGAAAGCTAGTAGCAGTGGCTTTTCACCAAATTCAAAACTAAATTTCCCCCTCCACAAGACCTGATCATTTTTAAAAGAAGACTCAGGCAGGTCCTGTGAGGTATTGAAAGAGTTCTCTTTCAATCACTTTAGCTAAGTCCATTATATACTTCAGCCACTGAAAGCCGTCCCCTTGAGCAATCCTACTCTGCAATCCAGATGTATTGATTCCTCCACTATGGAGAAGTGTGGCTCAATGGTTAGAGCGGCAGACCCTGATGCAGAGATCTGGCCCGGGACCAGGGTTCAACTCCCGCCTCGGCGGGTCTTGGGCTCAATTTCCTCGGACCTGATAATTCTCGCCTCGGTGCCTATTCTAATCATGGGTCCCACTCTGCAACTCTGGGCAATAGCTTGCTTAATCTCCACAACGGCCCCAACAGCGCTGGGATGCCTGGCTTCACCCTGGGGGTGCCCAGGAGTGGACATTTCACAGGGAAAAGCCAGGAAGGGTTCCACAGCGGTATGCGTACAGCGCCAGGACACCTCTTTGGGGGTATAAGTGCGCTTTACAAGTACAAATTTCATTTCATTTCATTTCACTATGTCTGGAGTGTCCTTCTTGGATTCATTCTCTAAATCTTCATGTTAATAACTTCCAGTGACATATTGTACAAGATGTTTTCATTGGAGGCAAATTACATTAGGAATCTGTAACCTGACATGCTTAGAAAAAAAAACATGATGTACTGCAGTGATGTATGTGAACTAATAGAAAAACTAAAACGAAGAAATCACATAGGAGGAAACCAAATAATGGAAAACTGGTTTTAAGGAAAGACAATTTAAAGAAAATGCAAAACATCGAAAATTAAAAGAAACTTTTAAAGGAAAGATAGTTTTAGGGGAATTTTTTTAATTATATTAAAATTGGATGGTGTTTATAGGTAGTGAGGGGTATTTGGGTTCAGGGATGTGTAATGTTTAGGGGTGATGGGATTTTAGGGGTAAGGGGTGAGAAGAGTTCAGGTGTAGAAAGGGGTTTTTGGGGTTCATGGATGGGTGGGGTTTAGGGTTGTTGATGGTTTTTTAGCAGTTCAGAATGGGTGGAGTTTAGGGATGGTAAGACATTTTTAGAGTTCAGGGATGGGTGGAGTATAGCCGTGTTAAGTGGTTTTTAGGGTTCACAGATGGAGTTGAGGGCTGGTGTGGGTTTTTTAAGGTTCAGTGATGGGTAAATTTAGGGTGGCAAAGAGTTTTTAGTGTTCAGGAATGGGTGGAGTTTAAAGGTGGGAAGGGGTTTTAGGCGTTTAAGGATGGGTGAAGGTTACCTGGTGAAAAGGGATTTTTAGGGTACAGGAATGAGTGGAGTTTAGGGATTGTAAGGGAGTCTTAGGGTTCAGGGATGGGTGGAGCTTAGGGGTTGAAAGTGCCTTTAGGGGTCAGGGATGAGTGGACTTTAGGGTTAATAAGAGTTTTTAAGGTTCTGAAATGGATGGTGTGATGAGGGTTTTTTAAGGATCTGGCATGGGTGTTGTTTGGGGGTTTTATGGGTAAGACCTGTGAAGGTGTCAGGGATCAATGGTGTTTAGGCGTGGTGAGCGGTCAGTGAATTAAAAGCATCAAAAGTAATTGTTTGACAATGTAGAAGATATAAATCTGATGTAATGTCCCCTGATGTAAAGCACTGAAATAAATACCTCAGACAAAAATGTTTCTGAATACAACCATTGCACTTATACCTTAAAACATAAGCATGTAAAAGCCAATTTTGAAAAAAAAAAGACTTTCTATGAATTGGTTTCCATGAAATGGTAAATGCCATTTATCCTTCAAATTCCATGAAACAGTTGAGATGAAATAGTTTCTCAGTAATGGTATTCCACGAAACAGTTTTTTTATGAAATCACATACAACCGTACTGCAGGAGTCTCATAGCTAATGTTCTTTTTATCCATGCTACAGTATTCTCATAGATGTAGAGTTAGTCTTCTCAGCCAATTGAGCATCCACTAGATATATGTCTACTCAACTGACTGGGTGCACTTTTACAGCATATTTGACCTCATGTGGGGTCTGTAGCACTCAAGCGTGATTTAATTTTCTAGCAACAAGTCTCCCAGCCGAGCCAGAGTTTTCTTATAGTTCTCTAACTCAGTTTTCTCAACCAAAGGTCTCTATTCTTATTAGCTGACTTTTCAATTCACTAATCAAGAATACTTGCATAGCATGCTCCATTCCTTCTGGTCCCTGTAGACATTCAACCATACATATATTAGCTCATGAAACACATAGCAAACCTATCAACCTCAGCTTGCATATCATAGAATTGCACTAAAAACAAGTTTTGGTACGAATTGACAGAGAGCTGAAGACATCACACTACATTTTAATTTGAGACAAAAAAACTTTCATGCATGAAATAGGTTCTCAATACTCCTGTAAGGTTTCAGGGAGAGTTATACTATAGGAAAATATTTGCAATATTTCTTGTGCCATAAGACAGAAAAGTGTGAGAGAGTCATAATGGTCATCGCCCATTCCTGCCCTTTTTTTGCTAGAGGCACTGTTTTTCTTCCGTGTATGATGCATAGGAACCTGCTTCTTTATGCCTAGATCATAACACCCTAGGCAACAATTTTGTTGACACACAGCTTTACTATAAAAACGTCTTTGATGCAATGTTTCCAGTGGGGCTACTGAAGAATCTTCAGCTAAGGGGGAACCGCTCTGCTGAAATGGGAAGTGACTTCCCAAATTCAAGCAAACAACAAACCATCATTCTTCGCAAGCCTGCAATGTATAGTGTAAGATCTGGCCATATGCTACAAGAGCTGAATATGCTCTGTGATTCCAAAACTTGAACATCTGGCATCTTGCAATCAATGTATCAATCAATGAATCAGGGGTTTGTAAAGCGTGCTACTCACCCGTGAGGATCTCAAGGCGCTAGGGGGGGGGAGGAGGGGGGACAGCTCCGGATCAGTCGAAGAGCCAGGTCTTGAGGTCCTTCCTGAACGTGTGCAGGGTCGGGGAGCGTCTGATGTTCACCGGGAGCTCGTTCCAGGTCTTGGCTGCGATGTAGGAGAAGGCTCTCCCACCTGTTCTGTTTCTGCGGATGCGGGGGACCTCTGCCAGGGCGAGGTCGGCGGAGCGGAGGTTCCTCTTGGGTACGTGGAAGGATACTCTCTCGTTGAGGTATTTGGGTCCGATGTTGAGGGATTTGTATGCGTGGGTGAGTAGTTTGAAGGTGACCCTCTTCTCGACGGGGAGCCAGTGGAGGTCTCGTAGGTGTTGGGTCATGTGTTTGTGACGCGGTGTCCCGAGGACGAGTCTGGCTGCGGCGTTCTGGATGGTCTGGAACCTGTGTAGAAGAGTTCTGTTGATTCCGGCGTATAGGGCGTTGCCGTAGTCCAGTCTGCTGGTTATGAGCGCGTGGGTGACGGTCCTTCTGCAGTCGGGGGGGATCCATTTGAAGGTCTTGCGGACGATGCGCAGGCAGTTGAAACTAGTGGAAGCGACGGCGTTGATCTGGCGGTTCATGGAGAGGGAGGAGTCGAGGATGATGCTGAGGTTACGTGCGTGGTCTGTAGGGGCGGGAGGATTCCCGAGGGCGGAGGGCCACCAGGTGTTGTCCCAGGCGGAGGTGCAGGGTCCGAGGATCAGGACCTCGGTCTTCTCTGAGTTGAGCTTCAAACAGCTGTCTTTCATCCAGGCTGCCACGTTCTTCATTCCTTCCTGGAAGCAGAGTCTCGTGTCTTCGGGATTCTTCGTGAGTGAGAGGATGAGCTGGGTGTCGTCGGTGTAGGATACAATGCTGAGCCCATGCTGTTTGACGATGGCGGCAAGGGGGGCCATGTATATGTTGAAGAGCGTGGGGCTGAGCGATGATCCTTGGGGTACTCCGCAGTTGATATCGGTGGGTTCGGAGAGGAAGGGAGGGAGTCTGATCCTCTGGGTTCTACCGGAGAGAAAGGATTGGATCCAGTCGAGGGCGGCTCCTTGTATCCCGGCGTTGTGAATTCTGGTTGCGAGCGTGCGATGTGAAACGGTGTCGAAGGCTGCGGAGAGATCTAGAAGGATGAGGGCCGCAGTGTGTCCCTGGTCGAGTAGCATGCAGATGTCGTCCGTGGCGGCGAGGAGGGCGGTCTCGGTGCTGTGGTTGCTGCGGAATCCAGACTGGGAGGCGTCTAGGATGGAGTTCTCTTCGATGAAGGCGGTCAGCTGGGCGTTGACGAGTCTTTCGGTGACTTTGGTCGCGAAGGGGAGGAGAGAGATGGGCCGGTAGTTTTTCAGGTCTGTTGGGTCGGCCGTTGGTTTCTTGAGGAGGGGTTTGACCTCGGCCCGTTTCCAGTCGTCTGGGAAGATGCCGGACATGAAGGAGGTGTTGATGGTCCGTCCTAGTTCGGGTGCGATGGTGGCGGCGGTCCTGTGGAATATGTGTGGTGGGCAGGGGTCTGTTGGGGCTCCTGAGTGGGTTTTCTTCATGGTCGCGGTGATGTGTTCAACGGTGGCAGGATTCCAGGTCATGATGGTAGGCTTATCGGCGGCGTTGGGGGGGGGGGGGTGTCCGACGTCTGTATGCGACAGTGAGGGGAATTAACTAGCCTTCTCAAATAGTGGCCACAGATGTGCAGCGCGTTTCAGTCAGGGGTCATCAGTGCTTCGAATAACGTACTTTCAAAATTCACTCTTTTAATTTGGCTTTTATTTTTATACATGTTTTACTTATCTATCTGATTTTCTATTTATATTGTTGAAGTTGATCGTGGCTCAATATTTTCAGAGCCATGAAAATGAAGATGTAGATTTCGATCCTGCCCCTTTAAGTGAGAACCTACCCGATAGGTTAAAACGGGGGTGACTGAAAGTACACACAGTTTCTATGATATATTGTAAGTGGAATAACTGCTGTGAGACCTTTTCCTGGAGTCCTGTGGCAGGCATTGGTTACTAGGCACCATCATTTTAAAGGTACTGTCGTTTTCAAAAAGTGTCCCAAGACATTAGGTACTACAGCATTCTACTTCAGTTCGATAACCAGGTTATACCCTTGGTACACTTGACTCTCCAAGGGTAGCTAGGTCGGGTAGTGAAGGCTTAGCAGGGAAGTTGGTTTAGAGTTCAGATATTGTATGAAACAGTGATAAAACCCTATAAACTCAATGTCCAGTCAGAGCTATTGCTTTTAAAGAGTACGTTTTTACTTACATAGGGGGAAGTATAACAGCTAAACCGAACCCTCGTACCCCCTTCAAAAAAGAGGGCCCTAGTACGTTCTAGTCCATGGCTGACACACGATTTCAGTTTTATATACTTTTTGTAGTAAGGCATTGCAATTCCATTAATGTGTGTCTATGTTGACAATGTTATCCGATGGGGGCACATTTCTGAGTTCTTAGCTCTTCTCAGAAACTTTCAGGCATGTCAGTGGAACTAGAGGCGCATGACTCCTTTCTGTGATGCCAAGATCTTAATGACATGTCTGTCATTTGCTCTAGTGTCATGTGGTGGAAGGAGGGACAACACAGAAGGGTACAGCTTAGGCAGAGGAAAATCTGCTGTTAATGGTACAATGCACGCACATTTTAAAAACCCATCACCCAAGAGTGAACAGGCATTCCCGCCCAAAGAAACATTATGGTTGTATAGTGCCAGTTTATATGTCCACTGGGGTCCAATGGTCAGTGACAAGATGAGCAATGGACACATTTCAATGACTGACTAGTTACTGCTCCGGGTGATCCCCAATGTTGTGGTTACAAAACAGTGGACTCTTGGTACAGCATTTGGAGTAGCACCCACAGTGTCCCTGGATTGCCAAACCTTTAGGGGCCTATGTTTCATGAACAATTGTTTATGGTTGACATTTTTGGGTAGCTGGGGCATTGAACATGGGACATTCATAGCGCTCACCAGTTCCAATTTGTAACTCGGGAACTCGATTTACGGTTATGGACTAGACACACCTTAAAACCACAATAACAGTAACTAGTTACACGACCCCCCAGCTGTCCTTGTTTAATGTAACTGGTGCTCATGTAAGTGCTGCAATATCTTCGGGTCGAGGTCACGCTTTATAAAACTGCAAAAAAATAAAATAAAATAACAGCGAACTGGATGGGCTAGAAAGAATGTTCAAACAGTTTTGGAAAAAGATCGACCCAGCTCAGTTAACTTAAGACCAGTGGTGAAAGGGAAACGACCGCCTGTTCCTCTCGATTAGAAAATCTTGGTGCTTGAATGTCCCCTGAAGGTCATGGACTCCCTTGCAAAGTCAATGTATTCAGTTTGTTTATGGGCAGGTTGCCTGCTTTTCATGGCTTCACATGGCTTTAATGGTTGCTCACTTCCTGAAGATTACTCCACACAGTCTTCAGTCAACTGCGAATTGGTCAGGAGTCAACTCTTCTCCTGAAACCAAGCAGTCCAGCCTCCTCTTCTTCCAGGGCAGGTCCCAGCAGCAGGGTTCCCTCCAAAGTCCAGGTTGGTGCCCATCCTTCAGGGTAAAATAACTTCCAGAGTCCTGCTCTTAGTCAGACATTTGTCTGTGATGATGCAGCTGAGATTCTTTTTTTTTTGGTAGTTTTATACAGCACGATCTTGGCCCAAGGGCATTAGAGCACTTTACATGAGAACCAGATTACATAACACTTTCTTTTAGGCACAGGGAGTTTAAATGAATAGCTCAGAATCACAGGATGTTGAGCCGAGGTTGAGACTCGAACCCAGTTCCTCAGTTCCAAAGTCGTCAGCTCTGGCCATTAGGCCATGTCTCTTCTTAAAAAGACTAGATGAATATAACCTACCAGTTTGAGACCCGATGATCTGAATAGTGGTTAGCGCCAGGACACCCTCAGGTAATCGCCGCGCTTTAGAAATACCTATAACATAACATCAATTAAAATGGAGTACCAGGTTCAAAAAGCATAACCATAGTCAGCCAAAGTAGAGAAACTCTTCACAGGCTTTTACTTGAAATTTTCACAAATGAGTAGAAGTGTAGACATGAACTGATCAAGAAAATGTGGATTCCCATGGAGGTAGGGCAGACAGCCTGAGTTGGGGGGCTTTGTTATTTCAGAAGAGTCACTGGCAGAGCAGAAAGGATGAAGGCACAAAATCTGCATTGGGACCAAAACAAACCTTGACAGTTTGAGCACTGTGTCAGCTCCAGCATGTTTGCAGGCAGTGTTTGGGCCAGTCTTTTGGACTCAGGCAGTGCTCCGGATTGAATGTATATATTGCAATAACAAACGTCTAGATGCAATGTCATGGCCGTCTTATAATAGTACAACCGTAGTAAAGTATACACAATTTCATTCCAAGATGGCTGCCTGCCACTATTGGCTTTGGCAATACTTGCACCACAATTCTACAAGCACTGCCAAAGTGAATAAGGCAAGCAAGACTGATTGGCTTTGCCGATGCTTGTTAAATTAGAGTTTATTTTTTTCTCTTCCCAGCTGGGTTTCGCAGAAGCTTTCGCCTGTGCCGCAGAAAATCTCACAACACACAGACATTCTGCTATTCACGATGCCCAAGCAGTTGCTACAGTTCTGGTGCAGCACCCTATGAGGAAGTTGTCCGGTATCAGCGGCGCCCCACAGATCGGCACCGTTTGATAGTGCTTGTGGGTAAGTCGAGTAGCTTTTTGGCACACAGTGACATGCTACTGAACATTTCTTAGTGTGAGCAAGATGCCTATTATGAGGCTTTGTTCATCACAGGTGGAACAGGTTATGCTTCTTCTGATGTTTCCTAGACAAGGAATCCGGCAATTGTTGTTTCCTCAAAGAAGGCAGTACAGAAAGCTGGTCCCTCCTTCTGTGACATCATAAGAGTGAAAAATGACACTTATAACTACTGCCAGCCTCAGAAGTAAAAGATGCCAGGCTTGGCCATTCTTGTATCCATCAACTAGACTGACACATGTGGCTAAATGAATAAAACATACATGATTGAATTTGTGTCATCTCTCTATTTTAGTAAATCTTTTGTTTGCTAAATATTTATTTTAAGAAAGTGATATATATATATACATATATATATATATAATAAGTTGTGCATTGTGTAATTGATATAAATAATTGGTATGCGTGAACTACTGATAATGTTTGTATATTCTGATAGAGACTTCTAACCATGCATGCCTCACCTTAGAATATTCCCCTGCCATCAGACTAGATCTGGAAAATTTTGAGCAATACTCTGCACGCCAATAGGTGGCTTCGGTAGGCTACACGTTGGTGTAGTCTGTGTCGGACGTGATGTGTGTGAAGCCTATATAGACACCACTCTGGCATGCTGAAATCGGTTCCTTTCTTTCCACGCCAACAGCGCACATCCGGAGTGCAACCTCGATTTTTAAAAAAACCTTTTAATAAACTTTTTGGGACTTTTGTCGACTCTTTTTGTGCAGTTTTCTCCCAGTGTTCTAGGGATATGTCCCCTAACAAACCAACATATTTTAAACCTTGTGGGGAATGTTATGGACAGATTTTTGTGTCTGATCCCCATTTGGTCTGTCTCTTGTGCCTGGGGTCCAGCCACGACCCCCAGGGCGATCTGTGAACAAGCGATGAAGCTCCTGGCAGCACGTTGAAGGAAGTCTATGACTCATTCTCAGTCCCAAGGGAGACCTTGGGGTTGCTCCCGGAGTCGTTCCAGCGGACAGCTGTCATCCTGCTACAAAATGTCCTCCTCTAAATCGGGTAAGTCCAAGAAACAGAAGAAAAAGAAGCTGAACTGGTCTTCGATTTCTCCATCCAGGCAACATGTGTCAAAGCGCCGCTCCTGCACTCCACCTGCGGAGCTGGCAGCTGGCCTGGCTCCGCGCTTCCCTGAGTTCCCCAGAGCCAGAGTGATCCCCCAAATAAAACAGTTTTATGATGCCATGCATGTCATCTTTGGGCTTTTGACTCCTTCTGGTGTGCGTTTGGGCCCCACGAAGCTGAGAGCTCCCCCTGCTGGATTTTGCTCCTGATGCCAGCCGGCCCTCTGGATCCACCCCCAGATCAAGTCTTATGCCTCCACGGGTGCCCCCACCCACCCCGGCCTCTCTCCTCCTGGCGCATAGCCCGACGCCACTGGATGACAACCCTATTGCCATTTCCGACTCAGCGACGGCACCGCCATAACCCCATTCAATGTTGACTCTGGCGCCATTCAGGCCTTATCTACCTCTGAACTTGCCATCCTTGGATACTGGAGGGAGGGATGATGAAGAGAGTTGTGGATCCAGATTAAGCTGACAACTGGTATGAGCAGCTAGGAGGCGCTAGTGGTATGCTTTCCCCTCCAAACCCTTTTTCAGAGGATGGCGCATCTTTTGCAACAGTGATACATAGCGCACCGTAGGTCCTTGACCTGCAACTGTCGGCCGTCAAGGTCAAGACCAATGTTTTGACAGAGGTGCTTCACCTGGGTGCCACCTCTGCCGAGCTGTTGCTTCCCCTTAACGAGACCCTTACAGACGTTCTACTCGGGGCCTGGGCGAAACCTTACACAGGGGCTCATGTGCACCACATGACTACCGACTACCCATCAGCATCGTCCCACCCCAGGAGACCCAACCTTCCTCTCCCAGCTTCCCTCCCCTGATAGCCTGGTTGTGCAGACCTCAACTACTACGGCTAACCCAAATGCTTTACCTTCTACTGAACCGGGTAGGGAATCCAAGAGACTGGACACTTTTGGGAATGGCACCTTCTCCTCCACCAGCTTGGCCTTGTGATCAGTGAACACTGCTTGCCTTATAGTAGGATATTTTCATGCTCTCTTGGACTCAGTTGCATAGTTGCTGCTCATAATGCCTGAAGAGGGCTGAGCCGTCCTGAAGCAAACACTGGTAAACGGTCAGGGCGCTGCTAAGTTCACTATCAGGTGCAAACTGAACACCACGGACTCACTGGGCAGGGCCATGGCCTCTATGGTGGCACTTCGCCACCACATCTGGTTGCAGCCCACTAGGTTCTCAGGGAATGCCCAAACATCCTTCATTGACATGCCCTTCGGTGGCTCTCACCTATTTTGTGACAAAACTGACACTGCGCTCGAGTGGTTTCATGGGAGCCGGAGCACCGCCAGATCTGTAGGCCTCTCTCTGGCTTTCCAACCACAACAACAGTCCTTTCATCCCTTCCATGGTCCCGGCTGTGGCTCCTCTGGGTGTTCACAATACCACCCTACCTGCCGGTCCAGCAGGATTCTCAGCCCTTTCATGGCCGGGGTCACGGATCCCACAGAGGATTCAGGAGCAAGTCCCAGTGCGCTGTCCAGTTCCCCACCCCTCTGGCTGCCGCAGCCTCCAAGCCGCTTTTGTGAGCCCTCCACCCAGCACCATCATCCCGTTGGTGGCAGGATCAGGCACCATCTGCTACAATGGGCTAAAATAACGCCTCACAAGCGGGTGCTACAAATTGTGCCGATGGGTTATATCCTTTCCATTGTGGAAACCCCTTCATCTTTGCCACCATCCCCAGTATGGGAGACCGAGGACCATCTCTTCTTGCTGTGTCAGGAACTGCAGGCTCTGTTGGCCAAAGGAGCCTTCAAGATGGTGCCAGCACCAGAAGTAGGGTGTGGTTGTTATTGCCATTACTTTCTGGTGCCACAAAAAGGCAGAGGCCTCCATCCCTTACTAGACCTGTGCACCCTCAATGCCTTCTTGAAGAAAGAGAAATTCAAGTAGCTTACCTTGGCTCAGGTTGTGTCTGTCCTAGCACCTGAAGACTGGATGGTAGCGCTGGACTTACAAGATGCTTATTTTCATATCCCCATCCTGCATGCCCCCAGATGTTACCTGCAGTTCGCACTGTGGCACTAGCATTTCCAGTTTGCTGTGCTCCCCTTCCGCCTTACCTGTGCCCTCTAGTTGTTCACTAAAGTGATGGTGGTTGCAACACACCTTCCGAGGTCAGGGCTACCAATCTTCCCCTGCATTGAGGGCTTGCTGCTAAAGGTGGGCTTGCCCCAGGCAGTTGTCACCCACCTCCAGACTAATGCAACCTCATGCATTCTCTGGGGTTCACTATCAACATGCTGAAGTCAAACCTGACTCTTTTTGAGTTGCTCCCTTCATCTGAGCTATTCTGGACGTGGTGCAGTTCCACAATTACCATCCAGAGTAGAGAGTCCAGGACATTTGGGCTATGATCCTGACGTTTCAACCACTGTCCTGGATTTAAGTAAGACTAATTATGAGGCTGCTGGGTCTGATGGCCTCCTGCATCCTACTGGCAAAGCACGCTCGATGGCACATGTGGGCTATGCAGTGGACCTGTAGTCCCAGTGGGTGCAGCATCAAGGGAATCTTTATGACCTGGTCCAGATTTCGGAGGAGACTGCAAAAGATCTACAATAGTGGCTAACTAATCATGATTAGACCAGCGACAGACCTATCTCACTTCCCCACTCATAGCTAACAGCGGTGACCGACGCATCGCTTCTGGGTTGGGCGGCCATCTGGGAGAGGTAGAGATCAGAGGACTCTGGTCTCTGGCGGAGTGCCAACACCACATCAGTCTTCTGGAGTCGAGGCTGATGTGCTTGACATTGAAAGCCTTCAATTGGTTCAGGTGTTCACAGACAACACTTCCACCATGTGGTATTGCAACAAACAGGGCACACTGGGGATGTGGACTCTGTGCCAGGAGGTCCTGTGCCTCAGGATCAGGCAGGAGTGACAGCACATCTTCCTGATACTGCAGCACCTGGCAGGATGTCTGAACACCAGGGTGGACGAAATCAGCCGCTGATGCCTTGCGGATCACGAAAGGCATCTACACCCAAAGGTGGCGCAAGGTCTCTTCAAAGAATGAGGAAAACCTTGGTTTGATCTATTTGCCACCACTGAGAATGCGCATTGTCAGCTCTGCTGTGCATTGGACTTTCAAAGGCGCCTCTTGCTTGGAGACGCATTCCATTTAGACTGAAACACAGGACTCCTGTGCACCTTTCCACCGATACCACTCCTGTCCCGAGTTCTCAAGAAGATGAGGACCGATTGGGCCATCCTAGTGTCTCTGGACTGAGGAAGGAGGGTTTGGCGTCCTGAACTCCAGAACAAGAGCATACATCCTCCAATCTGGCTGCCTCTTCGGTAGGGTATTCTGTTGCAGCAGCAGGGCAGGGTCCTACACTCGTACCTATGCACACTCCACCTTCATGCGTGGAGATTTAGCAGCAACAGTTGAATGCCTCCCTAGATCTGTTATGTCGTTTTGGAGACAGGCGTACCTCAACAAATACTGCATACACCTGCATTTGGGACAAATTTGTGGCTTGGTGCTCCTCCTGTCATGTTGACCCGCTTTCGAAAAGATAAAGATAGTACTCGTACAATTGATTTAAGAATTACAAAAAATTGTAAACGTGCACAAAAGTGTAAGTTTATCTTAGTGAATCCAGCCCCATGTGTTTGAAAAGCAACTTGCACTGCATTAGGAACTTATGCACTCCATAGCCTTGAAGTGTATGTTAAGTGAGAAAAGGGAAGGAGGGTAAAGTCTTAAAATGTCAGCCGTCAAGCTTTTCTTTAAAGCTGTCTTGATTATTTTAAAAATGAAGGCCCTTAATTGTATCTGGGTGCTAAATCCGGGGCTAATATGTCAGTGTGTTAATAATGATACTGATCCAGCGCGATATTAGCAAACTGCATTCATACACCATACACTCACTTGGGCCCATATATTCACACTACGCTAATACTTACGCTGGGTTTATCAGTTGTTACTCTTATAAAAAATCCCTGCTACCAATTACCTTCTGATTGAAGAGTAATGACTTACCAATGAATCCTTTGCTAATTGGGAAGTTTAAAATGAGTGACATTCATTATAGTACATAATCCTGAAATAACCACTGAGTCAGGAAGTTTTAAAATGTTTATCTAAAGATTTAGCAGAGTAAAATACAGAGCCACATGGTTCTTAATCGTGATACCCAAGATTAAGCATAGAAATGATTATTGCTAATCAAATGACGGTGTTTAAAGAAGAGGAGAAGATAGAGACAGCAGCGCAACTAAAGGTTGCATTATATTTACCTAAGTGCGAGAACCAAACCCCTTAGCCAAGGAGTTGAAAGAATAGGACCCAGAAGGATGAAGAGCAAAGACTTCCTCCGGGATCAGGCAGGACCGGTGACCTCTCTACAACGACGCCTGCGTCGTTCCCCTCTCTGATACTCGACTTCTCTCGATTCTCCCGTGCCTTCCTTCTAATGGACTCCGCCGACCCCTCCTCAGGACCTCTTCTGGACAGGGATTCAGTCAGCAACCGATCAGCTTGGCAGTCTGGGGCTAAGAGCACTCTGGCAGCATGGACGCCTGTTCTTCGTGAACGCATGCTCTAACTAATTAACTAATGCTATATTCTATTATACCCTTCTACGCCCATGTACCTCCCCTTAATGTTGCTAAAATATGGGACCACTACTTCTGATTGGACAGGGACAGGGGTGGATTCTCGCACCATATCGATTTGGCCTAAATTGTAAAGCCTATTGTCTTTACGTTCCCACCCCTTCAAATTAATACATTCGCTTTATTTCCCACTCCGTCTCACGACAAATGTTATACATTTTACAGGGAAAAAGTATCATTTTGTCCACAGGAAACATAAAGTACAGCATCTTCGGGCAATGGGTCATGGCCTTGGGAGACGTCCAAGTTGACTTCACTTGGCAGGCACACAGGATACATGCGCAGAACCATCGTCTCTCGAGTTGCAAGTCACCAACCCAGGCCCAAGTTTACGAACTAATAAAAGTGCAAGAAGAAAATATTAAAATCACAAATAAAATGTTTCACTGTATGCCCACTTTTCCTACTCTATTCCCAATTAATTATAATACTGTCCTGCATTAGTAGCGTTAAGAAAACGACAATTTAATAATGACATAAGAGCAAGCTGAAGCATGTGAAAACATCAAGCAGCCATTTTAATGCATACTGCGCAGAAGCAGAAGTTTCCCACCAAGCAAAGAAAGACGTCACACCATGTGATCAGGTTGCGACATGCGCAGTGAGGTTCCCGCGCTTTAGCGGCCATTTTGGATTACAGACAAGCGTTATTCTTTAGTAAAACACATATGTAAGCTTCTCTCCCCTTTGTGTAGTGTATGCACAGGTTAGTCTTAACAATACAATTTTAATAAATTAATACTATGAGGAGGATTGCGTACAAGCAAGTTTCATTTATGAAACCTTGCTCCATCAATCCCCTCTCTGATGGCGTTTCTGAGCCATCAAAAAACACTACCCTCAATCAGATGCCAACTTCTAGCAATTCGTTTCGTTCTCATTTTTACATTTTCTGTTTTTCACATCCCCTTTCAACTTTTTGTATAATTCACTTCTCCATTCTTCAAGTTCTATTTCATCTAGTTTTCTCTTCTTTCCTTTTCCTGTCACTTTATATGTTCCATTCTTTCTACAGCATTTGCACCATATTGTTATTGCCAAAATTATTATTGCTATCCCTGCTAAGGGTACTAATATTTGACCTATAAGTCCTTTCCCTATATTAGCAAACCAGGTTCCAATTGACGAGATACTATTTGTCAATCTTTCCCATACACTATCAACTTCCAGTGGTTTAAGTTCCTTCTCAAGTTTAGTTATATTGTGTATGTACGTTCCAATTTCTGCACTCCTATCAGGAATATAAGTGCAACAATGTTTCGTTTTCAATAATTTACAGACTCCGCCCTCCTTTGCCAATATAATATCAAGAGCAAGACGATTTTGCATTACCATAGATCTAATCGTAACCATTTCCGCATTAATCATTAGAAAACCTCCAGCAGTATCCATTGATAAACGATCAACCACTGTAGACAATTTACATATTTTCCTTGAGTTCAGAATTATTCCCACTGAAGGTATCAATGCACCAAATATATCACCTACAATTTCTGAAAAACTAGCTCTTTTACTACGTGTTAATTCGTTATTGTTTTCATTGCTCTCAGTGTTTCTTTTTACGTGGTATATTTTTGGAAATACTATTCCAAAATAACAACTTCCATACCACCGTGCAGGAAGCCTAAAGTAAGCCTTATTCCCACACACATAATAGATTCCAGGAAAAACTGAATCTGTTCCTCCTTTGAGTCCCCAACCTCCAAGAATTAAAAAATTGTGTTCACATTCACTGGTACCTATGAAAACATTGTTATAATCAGTTTTTAACCTATGAAGACAAATTTTCCCTGTCTTTACGAAATCCAGAGCCATAGCAGCTTGAGCTTTGCCAGGTGTATAACTCCCTTCTTTCTCCGCCCAAGGTGGCAAATGAGCCTTATGCTCAGAAGCTTTCTTTTGAAAATCTTGTCTTCTATCTTCTACTAAATTCAAAAATATCTTTTCTTCTTCAAGTAAAGAACATGTTACATTGTGTCTATGTGCATGTGTTATGTCTATTGATTTCATGGTTAAGAAAAATTCTCCCATAAACTGTGCGTCTTGACTACTAAGCACTGGGTTCATACTCTTGCAAATCGGAACCTCAGAAAATATCACATCTAAGTTTGAATAATAATACTGAAGTCTCCCTGTTCTATAAAATAAACTAGACAAAACACTACATGATATGCCATATGTCAGTGGTAAGTGATGATATGTTAATCCTTCTGCTACTGATTCAGGTAACTTCATACAGACGTAACAATTACTAACTTCCATGGTGTCTACATATTGAAACAATAACTTTGTGAAAACATTTAAACTAGTGTTGTTATCAGCTATTTCATGATGAATTTCTACCTCATCTTCTGCCATTAGTTCTACTCTATTGCCCTTCATGTTTGCTGTCCTCCCTTTAGTCTCATTATTAATCTTTTTATCTACTATCATAAGGTAAGGAACTGCTACAATCAGGACTAACCATACTATAAGCACCATTACTAGACTACATATGCATATTGCACAGCATCTTCTACAACATTTCTGTTTTGGTCTCCCAGTAACTCTATCGTCAGGCATTTTTCGACAAGGAAGATTGCTCTTCTTATCTTTTCTTCTTTTCTTTAGCTTATTCTTTTGCTTAGTCAGGGTGGTCTTGTTTCTTTTTCGTATGTCAATTGTGCACTTGTTCCTTCGCCACCACTGTCACTTGATTCTGAGCTTTCAAAATCTTCAAGGATGATATAAGTCCATTCAGGACCCTTGAATTTGTTATTCACAAGTTTCAATCTTTTACTTCTTCTTTTCGCAGTTTTATGTTCTTGTTCAGTTTGACTTGTCACTTCATTCACTTGATCTGGATCTTCACTTCTGGTTGTTATGTGGTACTTCACTCTTTTAATGACACTCGGCCAATGATCTCCTTTTCTTGTTTTCTTTGTTGGCACTGTTTCTTTGCTTTCGTCTTCAGGGATCTCGTTAATTTCACTTCTTAGCACTGTTTCGTTTTCTTCAATTACTGTGTTTCTTGTTTGCTCCTTTTCAGGTCTAATTGGTTTCTCTGTAACAGCTCCGCTGTGAGTTTCCAATAACTGACCTTGTTCTTTATTTATTTCTTCAAGTTCATGTTTTTCAAGGTTTTCTTCTTCCGTGTACTCTTCTTGATCTAACTTGTTCTGATCAGGGCTTATTGCACTGTGAACTTCTGCAGCCTGACCGGATTCTTCTAGATCTGTCTGTCCCTGTTCAAAGTCTATTAGGTTTTCACAGTTTTGAGTCCAATTTTCTTTCCCTATCTGACCTTGCTCAGGTTCTCTTATTGTCTTTTCTTCTTGTACCTGAGCTGCTTCTTCTTCACCTATCTGATCTTCTTCAATTTCTTCCAATTTTGCTTGACTTCTTGATCTGTGGTATACTTCAGGAACTTCTACCACTGGTATCCAATCCTGACTTGTGCTCGGTTGTTCTTCTTCAGCTTCTCTTGAATCTCGAGCCTGAGATTCCTCCGCTGGGCAACCTTCAGCTTCCTCAGTGATTGATGCTGTCTGAGGATTTTCTTCTTCAGGATCTGGCACTCTTTTGGTGTGGCTTACGTGAATCCAATTAGGAAATCTGGCACACTTCACTGCTGTATTCGTTGTCAGTATGACTTGACACGGTCTGCCCCATCTGGGTGATAAACACGTTTCTCTGGTGTGATTCTTCACTACCACCCAATCACCAGGATTCAGATCATGTTCTTGCTCGGGCTGCCTGGAAACTGCGTCTTCTCCAACCTGATGAGAGACAGAACGCACTAGGTCAGCCAATCCTTTGCAATAGTCCAGAACCATATCATCAGATATATTCACCAGTTTGTTTGTGGGAACATGTGTTTGTCTCATTGCTCTTCCCATCATTATTTCGTGGGGGCTCAATCCTGTGGTTCTGTCAGGTATACTTCTGAGTCCCATTAAAACGAGTGGTAATGCATCTGGCCACTCTAATGATGTTGATGCACACATTTTTCCCAATCTTGATTTTATAGTGTCATTCAATTGTTCAACCACTCCAGAAGCCTCTGGGCGATATGCACAGTGCAGTTTCTGTTTGATTTGAAATGCTTCACAGATTATTTGGATCACTTCACTGTTAAAATGTTTTCCTCTATCTGATTCCAAAGTTACTGGAAAACCAAACCTAGGTATGAGCTCTCGTAGCAACAATTTTGCCACTGTAATGCTGTCATTTCTCCTAGTAGGGTAAGCCTCCACCCACTTTGAAAACAGACACACTATGACTAGTACATATTTCAGCCCTCTACATGGTGGTAACTGTATGAAATCAAATTGAAGTCTCATAAATGGACCCTCTGCCTTTCCAATTTTCCCAAATCCAATTACTGTCTTCCTCCCCGGATTATGCATCTGGCAAGTTAGACATCTCTGGCAAAGACTCTCTGCAACAGCCCTGAATTTGGGATTGTACCAATTTTGTCTGAACAGCCTAATCATTGCATCTCTCCCTATGTGTGTGTCTCCATGATGCATTCTAGCCATTTGTGAGAGTAAACAGTCTGGCATGACTGGTCTGCCATCAGCACTGATCCACACTTCATCAACTCCTCTTTGGGAGCAACCCACTTTGATCCACAAATTCTTCTCACTTTCATCAACTTCATCTTGCAATTTTTTTACGTCATTCCAAGTTTCAGGTGGCATATACAGCATAAGTTGGCAGCTGATTCCCATTCTTTCCACCCTCTTATTGACTGACATTCTGGCTTTGGCACAATGTTGAGCCACCAGATCCGCATATCTGTTGCCGACTACCACCCAGTCATCTCCTGACTGGTGTGCGGCACATTTCACCACAGCCAATTCTTTTGGTGCTTGTATTGCTTCTAGCAAATCCCTTACAAATTGACCATTTTTAATTGGGGATCCTGAAGAAGTCATGAAATCCCTCTGCATCCATAGTTGGCCAAAATCATGCACAACCCCGTAACCATATTGGCTATCTGTAAATATGGTCACTCTCTGATTCCTCCCAATTTTGCAAGCTTTTATCAAAGCAATCAATTCAGCTACTTGTGCAGATTTGACTCCTGGTAAATAGGATGCTTCAATTATTCCAGTTAATTCACATACCGCATAGGCAGCAGTTAGTTTACCATCTTCATGTCTTTGACATGAACCATCGACAAATAGCTCCCTGTCTGGCTTTTTAAGAGGCTGTTCCTCTATATCTGGGCGTGGTTTTGTACATAATTCAGTAATTTGTATACAATCATGTTCATCGTCTTCATCGTCTTTTATTCTCTCATGATATGGGTTTGGTAGTAAGGTTGCTGGATTTATTATAGTACACCTTACCATGCTCACATTTTCAGCACCCATTATTATTCTTTCATATTTAGTCAGCCGACTAGGAGTAAGATGCTGAGTTCGGGTTCTTGTCAACAGAATGACAACTGCATGTGGAACATACACTTTTACAGGGTGTCCCATCACAATTGACTCACTTTGTTCAATGCTCAAACAAGTAGCCGCCACTGCTTTTAGGCATCCTGGCAACGCGGCTGCTACTGGGTCTAATGTAGCAGAAAAATATGCTATAGGACGTCTTTCTAGTCCATGTCTCTGAGTCAAGACAGAAAGTGCACAATTTTCTCGCTCATGACAGAACAATGCAAATTCTCTCTTATAATCAGGCATGCCTAAGGCAGGTGCTGAACATAGGGCATTTCTCAATTTTACAAAGGCTTCTACACTTTCATCCTCCCACTCAACAGGGTCCTTTGCTTTCTTTTTTGTCATGTTAATTAATGGTTTAGCTAACATAGAAAATCCTGGTATCCATTGTCGACAGTAACCCACTATTCCTAAGAACATTCTCACTTGTCTTTGGGTTACAGGCATTTGCATTTTCTTTATTAAAGCTACTCTTTCAGCTGTTACTCTTCTTTTTCCTCTCTCAATTTGGTGTCCCAGATATTTAACAGCTGTTGTACAGAATTGCAATTTTTCAGGTGAGACTTTATGCCCTTCTTCTGCCAAAAGATTTAATAATGCTATGGAATCAACAACACAGTCCTCTCTAGTGTTCGATGCCACCAATAAGTCGTCGATATATTGGACTAAAACTGAGCTTCCTGGCATCACTAGTTTTTCAAGGCACTTTTTCAGTATCTGGTTGAAAATAGAAGGACTTTCTGTGTAATCAATTACTGTGAACCATCCTGCACTCCACGGAATCTGGTATAAAATTACTGCAGGATTTGGTACTATGGGACAACATGGTTCTACAATCTTATTTATTTTCCTCAGGTCCTGAACAATCCTATATTTTCCACTAGGTTTCTTTAATCCCATTATTGGTGAATTACATGGGCTACTCATTACTTCTTTTAGTATGTTTTGTTCTACCATTCGATTTATTTCTTCAATGACTCCTGCTTTTACTTCTGCACTCATTTTGTACTGTCTGGTATTTGGGAAAATTGCACCTTCCGTTACAGTAATTTTAACTGGATCTATTTTAGCCATAAGTCCTACTTCTTTTCCGGTGAAATCCCATACTATGGGGTTTACTGTACCCTTTAATTCTTCTGGCAACTCATCTTTTGTTATTAACGAAAACATCTCGTCTACTTCTGTACCTTGTTTTGCAATCATAATTTGATTTACATGATCTTCATCTGGTGTCTGAACTGCCATCCGGTGTGCAGAAAATGGTACAATTCATCTTGCACAGCAAATCCCTACCTAATAAGTTCACTGCACTAGAATCACATACTACAAACTGATGCATTTCTCTGAAGTTTCCAATTTTAACTTCCATTGGTTCGGTAAGAGGTGTTCTAATTCTTTGATTAGCTACCCCTACTACTTGGATATCTTCACCAGAGAGAGGAAGGTCTGGGATGTCTGCTGATCTCACAGTAGACCTGGTAGCACCAGTGTCCAAAAGGAAAGTAATATCATTACCTTTCACATTCCCTTCAACATATGGACCAGACTGATCTACCTGTAAGGATGCGCCAAGTACGCACTCCTTCTCCCCCTCTCCTAGGCACCGTCTGAATCGACAGAAATCGTCCTGTAAAAGAAATTGTGATGTCATATAATCATTCTTACCACTTCCTCCTGGATATCCGATGTCTGTACCATGCTTTGCTCTGCTTACATTACCCTGAATAGGTGCAGGTGGTAACTGACTCTGAGGATTTACACCCTGCTGTGAGTCATTTTGCGTCTGTGGATTTAAATTTTGATTTGGGCCATTATTATTCCGAATCTTTTTACACTCGTCCTTCCAATGCCCCAATTTTCCGCATCCATGACAAGGAAATTTCTTTTTAGCTTCTTCTCTACTCATTCGTCCTCTAAATTTTACACCATTCCCAGTATCACCACTCGTTCCAGAATCTTTTCCTTGTTTTTCACTCGGATTTTCCAAATTAATTCCTTGTTTCTCTGCCATTTTCACCTGAGCCCACATCACTTTTTCCTGCAATTTCTTGTGTCTATCCTCAATATCGTCTCCACAATATTTTGCATATTTCAGAATTTCATCTATGGGCTTTCCCTGCCAACACAGCATGTGTTGTTTAATCATCTGGCAAATCTCCGGCTTCAAACCGTAAACAAACCGATACACAAACTGACTCATGTTTTTGTCTCCAATGTCCTCAAATCCACTATACTGTTTAAATACCTGCAATAAATGCTCATAGTAGGAATGCACTGATTCATTCGCTTCTTGGGTAGTTCGATCTATTTTTACCCAATCTGTTTCTTTTGGTGGTATTTTCCCTTTCAGGTAAGTTATCACTTGCTGATACTTTTTCATTACATCATTTGACGGGGCACCTGTCTTCGGATCTCTAGGATATTCATCACTAGGCCAATCGACTGTAATTTTACAATCTGTCCACAAATCGGCAGGTACCACTATGTCAAACAACCCATCTAAATCCTTCAACAATACCTTTGACACCTTCACAAACCTATCAACCTGCTTGTACCATTCAATTGGTTTTTCTCTCAATTTTGGAAAATCATTCGTAAATGACAAAATATCCTGTCTGCTCCATGGGACATGTACATATCCTCCTCCTGCAACTTCTCGCATTGGATACATTTGATCTGGTTTCCCTGTTTCCTTCATCACATATTCTGATGCTGTTCTACTTGTTCGTGCTTCCTCCTTTTTCTTGGCCCACCTAATTTTCCATTTATCTAGGTCTCCCCATTTTTGCAAAACTAACATTTAATTCTCTTATTTGTAATCTTCTTCCAGAGGCATTCATATTTTCTAAATCTTTGTCTGAAAATTCTGCTCTATAGGGTTTCTGTAGTACCTTTGATCTCCCTATTTCTATTTCCATCTGTAGTGCTAAATTGGATAATTTTTCATGGAATATCCTTACATTTCTGGTGATACTCCTACACAGGAACAATAATTCTTCTTCAACATAGGTATTTAAGCGTTCTAGTCCTACATTTCCTGCTATTATTTCTTCTAATTCGGCTTTCAATTTATGAATGTCCATTATTTTCGGAGGTGTGCACTGTTTAACTGACCCTTGCACCCATCTTTCTAGATCTTCAGGTGTTACTATGGTAGCACTTTTTGCTCCCGATGAAGTTACTAAACTTACATCTTTTGAACCTCCAGGTACATCTTTTCTTGGAGTACTATTTACAGAACCTCGAATTTGGATTCAGAGTCACTAAATTGATCCTCAATTATAACTGGAGCTTCAGGTCTGGGATTACTCACAGGAGTAGGTGTAAGTATCGGTGGAGGACAATTTCCCTGAGTACCATACAATGGAACTACTGGACCAATTGTTACAGGTATGGTCAACGAATCAGGATGTACTTTTATCTGGGTTATTTTCTGTATTAATTCTGCTCTGGTTTTTTCGAGGGCTTCTTTTTCTTTGTCATGAAGTATTCTACTCGTGGTGAATTCATGCATTACCTGTGGCACTAATGGAGTTTTTGGTGGTGCACTTGGGGTGCATCCACTTGTCCCTTCCTGATATGGTGGGGGATTTCTTAACATTTCCTCCATAAATTCATCTTCAGACTCCTCATTTCTCATTAAATGTTTTGTATTTTCTGTGCACTTACTTCCTAATTTCTCCTCTGCTGAGAACAATGGATATAATCCTTCTGTAATCATTGCCCTTCTCCATTGTTTCATCCAACCGTCCCTAGACTCGCATAGATATCTGGGAAAAAATCCTGGATAACTCCTATTACTTCTAGATCGGTCCCGCTCAAATGCCTCGGTTTCCCATTCCTCTAGAGCTTCGTACTGAGTTAATCTAGGTCTGGGTTCTAAGTCATTCATCCTCAATCTCAAGTTCTGAAGAATTCGCCCATTGAACGTGCCATTTTCGGGAAATGCTAATATTCCATCATTTTTGGTATATTCTATCCAATTCTCCATCCATACACAAGTATGATAACCTCTCTCCATTATCATAAATGAAGCGGGCATTTTAGCTGGTGGAATAATAATTCCTTCTCTAGTTTTGAGTGGTTTATCCTTTTTAAAATAGTTCTTAATCTTTTGCAGAAAGGACATTTTTCTCCTTTCCCCGTACATTCTATCTAATCTTTGGTGTACAAAATTATATTCTGCAAAACCTAAGAATCTCCTATCCGGACGAGTTCCTGTTAAAGTCGGATCGCGTTTTAACATGCAATCTTTATCCACTAAGATTTTAGCTTCTAAAATATCAACCAATCAAGTCTCTGCTAACTTTTATTTCTGAACCAATCCTTGCGTGGCCTTTGGTGACGTTTATCTGTCAACCCTCCTTTACAATCTGCTCTTTTCTGTCCTTGCTGGTTTAACCAATCCCAGCGCGGCACCTGTGACGTCAGTACTACTCCTGACTACTGACCCCTCCTTTACAAGGGTTTTCCCACACCCGCGGATTCAACCAATCCCAGCGCGGCGTTTTGTGACGTCAGCTCCCTCTCCGGCAACTGACCCTCCCTTTACAAAAAATTTACGCAAACTTATTTTCTCTATAAATCTTAATTAAATTTCAGTAACAACATAAAACATTCGCTATCGTGCCAGTTTCTCTAAAATAGAAAAGATAGTTTCTTCCACACTTTAGTAAAACCTTTCCGTTTACTTAAAACATACACTACGAGTAAAACACTTCCGTCTACTCTTCACACAAGCTCCAGAAGTACCTATTACTTCTCCAATGTTACCCTTTCTAGGTGATATAACATCAAATTTTCATCAGCGTACCCTTTTTGCTATTACTCACACGCATAGAATCCCTAACGAGTACTGAAAGTCCTGCTTAACTTTTCAGTACTAATTCTGCCTGACAGATAACCTCACTGCAGTATGGCTTCCACTTACCATCCGCTATTCCTTTTACCCCCGGGGTATTCTGGACAACATAAAACAAAACTCAAAATTTAAGCGGATGTTAGTTCATAAAAATACAGATAAATTCTCATTACCCAATTAACAAAAAGTAACCATCCTCTGATAACCAGAAAACTGATCCAGCGCGATATTAGCAAACTGCATTCATACACCATACACTCACTGGGCCCATACATTCACACTACGCTAATACTTACGCTGGGTTTATCAGTTGTTACTCTTATCAAAAATCCCTGCTACCAATTACCTTCTGATTGAAGAGTAATGACTTACCAATGAATCCTTTGCTAATTGGGAAGTTTAAAATGAGTGACATTCATTATAGTACATAATCCTGAAATAACCACTGAGTCAGGAAGTTTTAAAATGTTTATCTAAAGATTTAGCAGAGTAAAATACAGAGCCACATGGTTCTTAATCGTGATACCCAAGATTAAGCATAGAAATGATTATTGCTAATCAAATGACGGTGTTTAAAGAAGAGGAGAAGATAGAGACAGCAGCGCAACTAAAGGTTGCATTATATTTACCTAAGTGCGAGAACCAAACCCCTTAGCCAAGGAGTTGAAAGAATAGGACCCAGGAAGGATGAAGAGCAAAGACTTCCTCCGGGATCAGGACAGGACCGGTGACCTCTCTACAACGACGCCTGCGTCGTTCCCCTCTCTGATACTCGACTTCTCTCGATTCTCCCGTGCCTTCCTTCTAATGGACTCCGCCGCCCCCTCCTCAGGACCTCTTCTGGACAGGGATTCAGTCAGCAACCGATCAGCTTGGCAGTCTGGGGCTAAGAGCACTCTGGCAGCATGGACGCCTGTTCTTCGTGAACACATGCTCTAACTAATGCTATATTCTATTATACCCTTCTACGCCCATGTACCTCCCCTTAATGTTGCTAAAATATGGGACCACTACTTCTGATTGGACAGGGACAGGGGGTGGATTCTCGCACCATATCGATTTGACCTAAATTGTAAAGCCTATTGTCTTTACGTTCCCACCCCTTCAAATTAATACATTCGCTTTATTTCCCACTCGTCTCACGACAAATGTTATACATTTTACAGGGAAAAAGTATCATTTTGTCCACAGGAAACATAAAGTACAGCATCTTCGGCCAATGGGTCATGGCCTTGGGAGACGTCCAAGTTGACTTCCCTTGGCAGGCACACAGGATACATGCGCAGAACCATCGTCTCTCGTGTTGCAAGTCACCAACCCAGGCCCAAGTTTACGAACTAATAAAAGTGCAAGAAGAAAATATTAAAATCACAAATAAAATGTTTCACTGTATGCCCACTTTTCCTACTCTATTCCCAATTAATTATAATACTGTCCTGCATTAGTAGCGTTAAGAAAACGACAATTTAATAATGACATGAGAGCAAGCTGAAGCATGTGAAAACATCAAGCAGCCATTTTAATGCATACTGCGCAGAAGCAGAAGTTTCCCACCAAGCAAAGAAAGACGTCACACCATGTGATCAGGTTGCGACATGCGCAGTGAGGTTCCCGCGCTTTAGCGGCCATTTTGGATTACAGACAAGCGTTATTCTTTAGTAAAACACATATGCAAGCTTCTCTCCCTTTGTGTAGTGTATGCACAGGTTAGTCTTAACAATACAATTTTAATAAATTAATACTATGAGGAGGATTGCGTACAAGCAAGTTTCATTTATGAAACCTTGCTCCATCAATACCATACTCTACCTTTCCTGAATTTTCAGTTACAGTACAAGAAAACTGTTAACAAGGTTAGTGCACACTTTTCTGCATTTATCTGCACATTGTTACCACTACTCTTTAGTTGGTGGCCACTATCCTGGATTATTTATGAGTTGATGCAGCATTACCAAAATTAAAGCTTTTGTCAGTTGTAGAAATGGGCAGTCATTTTTTAACTCCCCATTTCTGCAGTAATGCAAACAAGGAAGAGAAGAAAGTTATAGTGAGTATCGTGTGCAACGAGATCAAAATCTGAGATGGATAAGTGCCATTAGAAAAACAGTTATGGCTGATTGACCACACTTTGGGGCTGAAATCAAAGAACAAAGAAGAAAATAGCACGACTTTTTAGAGTGACACAGTGTGTGGCTGAGTAGATGAGTAGAGCGAACTACATTAACTGGACCACATGATGCCAGAGGAGTCAATAAAGGTGGTTGGTCAGTATGTTGAGAGAGATTAATCTCTATAGCTAGAAAGGCACCAGTTTACTGTGGTGGATGTAACATATGAAAGACCATTTTTGCCAAGCCAGGCTGTAGAGAATTTTTTAACTAATATTAACAGGAATAAACAGGTGAGTTTGACAAATAAAATCACCCACAATGTACAAGAGATGAAATTTGTTATGAATATAAAGACAGAGATAAACTTAATGTTGAGGTGCATCGTTTTTATCTAGGGCCTTCGGGTGTTGGAGTCAACGAGATAAGAAGGCAGCTAATTGGGATCAACCCGAATACTTTTCAAAGTGCTGTTCCACGTAAGTGCTGTTTCGCTTTTACTTCCTGCTATGGAGAGAATGCATACATCTGAGGGCCACTTCACCACAATATTAGCATGAGTTGAGGGGAGGTAACTGGAGATCTCAGGCAATACATTTCCCTGGATGAGGTGCTTGCATTCAGACTAAGGCACATCCCATTTTTTGCTTTCCCTCGTATTCATTTGACTGCCTTTTTAGGTGTGATTGTCTTTTCTGGCCAGCAGTCATTGCTTCTATGCAAGTGTCTTCACAGTAGCAAACAAACGTTCATTCACTGGTGTTTGGCTGCTGGATGCAGATCTGCACAACCAGGTATTGTCAAGTCTATTTGGTCCACTGGACAATTAGGCTCACCCTCCTGCAGCACAAACCCTTTGGATGCCAGTTCACAGTGCCACATTAAGGCTTGAGGAAAAGAGGATATCTGCTGCTAAAGCAAGATATGCAATTATATATGTATATATACGAGAGTCAAACTTGTATACATGATTAGAACATTGGAATGTTGGGAGCTCCATTGAAGACAATGGAGTGCTCCCTGCTTCTACGGGCCGGTAAAGGCCCGCAGAGCAACATTCCAATGTTTTACAAAGGCCTCTCGGAGCTCGAGGGGATTTAAATCCCCTCGAGCTTCGAGAAGCCTTTGTTTTATTTGTTAGAACATTCTGCCCTCTAGTGGCAGAATGTTCTAATAGCCTTATAGCCCTTTGTAGCAGGGCTATACCGGCTATTAAAGTCCCGGTCCCTTGTTAAAGTCCCTCGCCTCGGGCCTTTAACGCGGGAGCGGGCCTTTAATAGCCGGTATAGCCCGCTACGGCGGCGGGCTATAAGGCTATATTCAATAACTCTGAGGGCCTGATTTAGAGTTTGGTGAAGGGTTACTCACTCACAGACGTGTTGAATATCTCTTCCATTTTATTACAAGTGCCAAGGGGCACTTGTTATAAGGACATCCGTCATATTTGTAATGGAGTAACCCGTCTGCCAAGCTCTAAATCCATTAGCAAAGCCTTTTCTTTCAGCAAAAGGACATTAAGGAAATATAGTGAAATGTAAGCTCAGCTTGCATTACTGACAGTGGTTCCACATGTTTGCAAAATTTAATAATGCGGTTCTATTTATAATACTCCTCGATTATGTGCAGATACGTGCAGAAGAATGGAAGCAAGCTTGTTGAATGATTGTTTTCAAAATAAAATAGACTCAAATAATATTTGCAATTTGTAAAAATGCAGATGAATGATGCAGGCAGTTCTGCTAAACTATCGTAACATTTTTAGGGACAACTTTAAAAGTAATTTATCTATGTTATTACCCGATATGAGTTTTTGATGTTTGCTAGCCAGTATTTTAAAAAAAAACAATAATGGAGAATATCCACACAGGGCTAGAGCTAGGGAGGAGTTGGTGACTGCCCTTAAACATGTGAGTTTTTTGGTGTGCCAACAATCGCAGGCAGTTTCAACCCTGGAACAAACACTTCCGTCTACTTCCATCACCTGTGAGTGGATTTCCTCACATAATAATCTTTATGCGAGTAAAACATTTTATGAGTGTAAAACCATATTCTGCCCATAAGTGCCAAACTTATATGTGTAAATAGCTTTGCAAATCAGACTTTTAACTTTTTGACTCTGACGTGACCTTGCTGAGTGCATCTAGTTGTAAAATCTAAACCAGTCATTGATCTATGGCTTGGTATAGGCTCACAATTATGGCAAATGATTAAAGTCAGGCACTGTGAGATTAAGTGATTTGCCCATGAATTACACGGTGTGTTCAAGTGGAGGAAGTGAGACTTTGAGTGGACCTGTTGATCCTCAGCAACTAAGGGACTGAATCACAAATATAACGTGGGTTTAACCACAGTTATATTGTATGAGCTTGATCTACTTTGATTAGAAAAGAGACCTAACCAAAGCCCATTCATAAATTGAACCTGTGACTATTTCATGACTTGACATAAGTAGAATTCTGGAATGCTCAGAATCCAATAAAACTCTAGCATAAACAGAACCGTGCTAAAATCCGAACCCTGAAATAATAAGAGCCATGGCATAATCTACGAGGGTATTGTCAGAGCTCTGATATGAGAGAAATTCTTCCATAATTTGGAATGCATGGCATCAAATGGAATAATTGGATGTTTATAAAGGTCAAGTAGATTTCTGAAGCATTGCATCTCTTGGACAAGCAGATATTTTATAAAAATGCCGCATCCCTGACAGCGACAGTGTTGCCGCTGTCAGAGGTGGGCATGACCTCAACAGTGAGCAGCAATGCAAGAGAAATTATTTCACAGCACTTCTTCATTCAGCGTCAGGCACACCATTGCAGCTCCTCCCTCTTGGCCCAAACTAGGAGCAGGACTGACTTGAGCCGACAGCTAAAGCTGCCTTAGAGCCGTTGAGAAGTGCCTGCCAGCTGACACTTTTCTAGCAGCGATCTTTGTGAGATTCAGAGCCAGGTAGCAATGGAAAGAACAACGAGGGCTACCAAGAGTCATTGGCTCACATCTTCCCACATGTCTTCTCTAAAGTAAGTTTGACTGACCCTTGGGGTTCATGTTAAGTCACACATTCTGTTTGTGTATTTCCTGTCTCTTTCTTTGAAACGTGTGGTGTATTAAAGGAAATACATTTCACAGATCACATTGTTTTTCTGTATGAAAGATTCCTTATTTGCCCTTTCTTTCTGTCATTTTGGTCTTCTTATTGTCATACATATTGAAAACTTCAGTTTATATTTAAAAGTGCCAGGTGTCCAGCGGCAGAGCCTCTGCTGGGTCTACTGTCAGAAACCTGTCCACCACATGGCCGTTGGTCAGGTTAGATCATAAAGTGCACCCTATTTAGGTCGTCTTTCCAGTATACATTTTTCTCGATTGAGAGGACCAGGAAAAGCTGGGTCATCCTGAACAGAAAAAGCACAAATAATCAACCCCACAAGACATCAGGACCATTTGTTTTGTGGGGGTTTATTTCTGAGAAACGTTTGCTGGGCCAAAACAGATTAGTTCCCACTCGGCAAGCGTATTCCTCGTCTGTGGAATGCTGCACTGGCAGATGCACAGAAGGCTGTGAGATCTCGGCCAGCTGGGGATCTCATGATATGGCTGGTGGTTCTCCACCAGGAAAGAAGAGGCTATTGACTCCAATGGGCTGGCAGGCTGCCAACTGGGATCTATTGACCCTCTTTGTCCATGAAAGTAAAAAAGTGCACATTAAACACCACTGAAACTATTGATTTAAATAAATATTCAATTGGTGTGGTAACTCAAATATTACTGGATAAATGGAAAATAATGTGCTTAAATGGTTTGTCTTTGAAAGTGCATTTATAATGCAATAAAACAAGCAATGGTTCCATAAATACTTGGTTGGGGAAACTATATAAGAAATACTGCACTGGAATTACCAATACTACGGGAATTGTTATTTGGCTGTGCTGTTACCACAGTATTCTGAGCTTTCTTTTACACCAGATTTTAGAATAACAGTGGGAATCTGTGCATCAATTACTGCACGTTTTTCGCTCATTCCACTGCTTTTTCTGCACATATAATCGGCCTCTTTTTAGCAGTCAAAATCTGTCAGGAAAAGCCAGAGTTGTAGGGTTCCGACAAATACCATAGTATTCCATAGATAAACAAAGAGTTAGAGTTCAATGAGCATCGCTTGGGTGTTCCCACGGAGAACCCATGTATTTTGACGCATTCACAGATTTACCATTACTGGTAGACCTGGGAATGCGCCAAAATGGTACGCCTTCCCGGCGTGGCGTAACAAGGAGAAATATCTTTATTTCTCCTTAGTACTTCATCTTTCTATGTGTGCTGCATTATGCATCACACATAGAAAGATGTTCTCTACAAATACACCGCTGACAAGAGGAAGCAGTGTGTTTGAATAATTTAATGTTACACTGCTTCACAGTAAAATCCTTTCTAAAAAAAATTGAAACTGAGACAGAATGTAAATGAAATAACTGTGTGGAAAAGAAGTGCGCACTTTTCACCCGTATGGGGTGCTAATGCACTTGGCTTGCTCGACCGACCCATATTTGAAGCAGACAGGACTTAAAACAAAATTGTAAAGCTCCAATGTGTCCTTTTTAGGTTTCCCCTGCACAGCGCTTGCACTGTGCTTGTGATTAGATTTCGCCTGTACAGCCTTTTCTGCTTGTTTCTTGCCCTCTTTTTGCCTTTCCTGATCGTTTCTTGCACTCTGTTTTGCTGGTTTCTGCTCGTTATTTACCCGCTGTTTTGCTTGTTTCTGCTAGTTTCTTGCCTTCTTTTTGGCTCGTTTCTTGCCCTCTGTTTTGCTTTTTTGTGCTTGTTTCTTGCCCTCTTCTCACAGTTTCCCTCCTCCCACCACCCGGCGCCCCTCCCGCCTCTCAAAACCTACTTAATAGAGGTCCATGTGCCAGCTACCCTTGCGACAGGTCTCCTGTCCAGATTTCCTGTAGTCCGCTACCCTCGTTCTGCTTTGTCGCTTGCTGCCCTCTGTTTGTGCCTTCTCTGCTCGTTTCTTGCCCTCTGTTTGTGCCTTCTCTGCTCATTTCTTGCCCTCTGTTTGCCTTTTTCTGCTCGTTTCTTGCCCTCTGCTTGCCTTTTCTGCTAATTTCTTGTCCTCTGTTTTGCTTTCTTCTTCTGGTTTCTTGCCCTCTTTTTTCGTTTTCTGCTTGTTTCTTGCCCTCTGGTTTGCTTTTTCCTGCTCGTCTCTTGCCCTCTTCCCACCATTTCCCTCCTCCCGCCACCCAGCGCCACTCCCTCCCCCAGGACACCCTCCATGGCCGACTTCAGCAAGAAATCAAGACCTGGCTTATCAACGGAGACATTTCACCCCAGCGCCCAGATACCATTAGGGGTGATAGTGCTGCGCTCTACAAATGCTGATTGATTGATTGAAAGTTATGTAGCCTATCGGTTAGAGTCGTTGTTGGACTTGGCCCTTTTTGCAGGGTCATCCCTGAACTTTTTGCCTTCCTCCTGTATTTTTTCTGACCTGTTTTTGTTGGTTTTATGACTTTGGGCAATTTACCATTGCTGATCAGTGCTAAAGTGCATATGCTCTCCCTGTAAATTGTTGTAATGGATTAGTAACTCCATGATTAGCTTATTTGATTTACTTGTCAGACCCTAATATAGTGCACCATGGGTGCCCAGGGCCTGTAAATCAAATGCTGCTGGTGGGCTTGCAGCACTGATTGTGCCACCCACAGAAGCAGCTTGTAAAATATGGCTCAGGCCTGCCATTGCAGAGCCTGTGTGCAGTCTGGGACTGCCATGTCGACTTGGCAAGTGCACCCACTTGCCAGTCCCTAAACCTTCCCTTTTCTACATGTTAGTCACCCCTAAGGTAGACCCAAGGTACCCCTTTGGGCAGGGTGCATTGTATGTGAAAGGTAGGACATGACCTGATGTGTGTGGCATGTCCTGATAGTGAATTACAGCCAAATTCATTTTTCACTATTGCAAGGCTATCTGTTCCCATAGGCCAGAATGGGCAGTTTGATTATAACATCTTATATTCCTAACTGACTCTAGGAACAAGATAGGAAAATAAAGTTTAGTATGCCTGAACTCAGAATGTTAAATACATCTTTTAGTGTGGGTGATTTTTGCATTCTGTGTTTGAAAATACCACTTTTAGAAAGTAGGTATTTTCTGGCCTAACCATCCAGTATGCCTCTGCTAGGTTTGTGTATTCCATGTCTGGTTTGTGAGTGACAGGGGCTGGAGAGGGCCTTGGCTCCAGCAGTCTGATGGGTCAGGGCTGGGCTGAATAGGACCTGCATTGAATAGAGAGTAGGGGGAGGAGATTTCCTTTCACTTGCCTGAGCCTTCATAGAATAGAGAGTAGGGGGAGGAGATTTCCTTTCAGCTACCTGGGCCAGGTCTGCTTTCAACAATGCTGTCTCCACCTCCTGCCAGGAAGCTGCACCAGGGAGAACAGAACTGGTTTTGGCTGGGCATAGACACTCTCTGCCTTCAGAGAACAAAGGATTTTGCAGTATAAATATTGGGGCCCAGACCCCAGAACTTTAGATCACTTCTGGGAATCAAGACGAACCTTTGCCAAGGAGATAAACCAAGGAAGCTGAAGGAGGAGACTGCCCCTGTGCTGTTTGCTGTTTGGGGTTGGCCTGCAGTGGGTACTTATTGCCAAGGAAAGGATAAAAGGAACTTTGTGTGTACTTTTAACTATCTTGAGGAAGATCTCCAAGGGCTTGAAGTTGAGCTTGCCTCCTGTTCTGAAGTCTCAGGGACACAAAGACTTAACCACCAGCTCCCCCTGAATTTCCTTGCAGGGAATTCTACCAGCAGAGAGGTGCCTGCTGTTGTCTTGGGCCCTCTGGAGACTGCGTGTCGCTGGGAGCTGGAAGCGCGACGCAACGAGGAAGAAGCGTGTCGCCGCCGCAGCAGTTGCAGTTGCAGTCGCATCGCCGAAGAAGCGTGTTGCCGCCGCAGCTGTTTGCCGTTGCATCACCGACGAAGCGTGTCGCATCACCGGAGAAGCGTGTCGCCGCCGCAGAGGTTGCCTTCGCATCACCGGAGAAGCGTGTCGCAGGGCCTGTCGCAGCTCAAGAGTGTACCGAGTTCGCCGAACGGCCGTCGGGCGTGCACGCATCGCATCCACGTTGTCGCATCGCATCAAAGACGCCATTTTGTCGCATCGCACCGGATCGTCGCATCGCATCGAGGCGCCATCTTGTCGCATCGTACCGGATCACAGTAAGAAACCGACGCATCACCTCCTCTCCGGTAAGGAACCTACGCATCACCTCCCCCGAAGCAAGGAACCGATGCATCACTTTCCCTGCGACCCTTTTGTGTATTTTGCGTTACGCATCCAAGGTACTTTGAGAGTAAAGTGTTGCATTTACCATCTACATTGAACTAAGCTATTTCTACCATCTGAAAGTCATATTTATGAATACTGAATTGTGGATTTTTGTCGTTTGGTCTTGTGTTAAGTCTAGTAAAGATTACTTATTTTTCTAAACTGGTGTGGTGTCCATTTGTAGTGTTTTCACTGTATTACTGTATGTGTTCCCAAATGCTTTACACACTGCCTCTGAGATAAGCCTGTCTGCTCGTGCCAAGCTACCACGGGGGTGAGCAGGGGTTATCCAGGAGTGTACCCCTCTTTCCCTGACTAGAAGCAAGGGCCCCTACTTGGTCAAAGGTACCTACCTCTGCCAACTAGAGACCCCCATTTCTAACATTGGTGGTCAGCGGTGAGGATTCTGGACTTGCATTTGTGATTTACATACAGTGATTGGTGTAAGCTACTAGTGAGCGCAGACCATTACGCGACCACATACTGTTTTTCTGTTTGCTGGTGTCCTCTTGGAAGTATTTTTTGATACTAAGACTCTGGTTAGTTGTTGCAAAATGGAACTTGACCTCTGGCACATGTTCATCTACACAATGAAGGAGCTACGTGTGTTTTGCAAGGAAAGAGGGCTGCCTGTGAAGAGGAGGTCCAGGGAGGATCTAGAGGCATCCCTATTTTATTATGAGTTACCCCGCTGGGGGCCAACACTACCAGTAGAGTCTGAGGAGGAGGGGACTTCCCTGAAAGTGAGGGAGAAACAGAAAAAGATGGATGGCTTCTGGCTTGTGAGCAGAGGCTGAGATAGCTTGATGAGGAGCTCGAGAGGACTGAGACCAAGAGGGCCTTAGTCCAAGAATAAGAAATGTGTGTAGCTCAGGAAGTGAGCTTGGCTGAGTTGGAGGTGGAGTCCAGCTCAGATGGTGGCAGCAAAATTGTATTATTGAGTTATGAGGGAGCAGTACACACACCCAGAGATGTGGCGCCTGACTTGAAGGAGGGGGTTAACATACACCAGGGGGTTCAAGGATATGAGGAAGCTCCAGTGGTGCGCAGGGTCCCTGAGGTGGATTGGGGAACTGGCACAGGGGTTCATAGTCCTAGTGGTGGGAGGGACACTCTACTGACTCTAGATGAGAGGTGCAGGGAGAGGGGTTCCCCCATGGTTGAAGTCCTGGTGTTTGAGTGTGAAGACCGCCCAGAAGAGTGTGGGTTGAGTGACAGGGACAGTCAGATACTGTCTTGCCAATCTCAGGAGAGTGGTGTGGGGTACGTGTGCGAGGCACTGGATGGTGAGGTGAAGAATAGTTTGGTTAACACCTGTGTGGGGCTGTATGATTCAATTGTGGGAGAGCATATTGTAAGTCCCTGTTTTCCAGAGCTATGCCAACACCTGTTGGAGTGTGAGTTCTCTGACCCCAGGGAGCTCACCCGGGAGGCAGACCTTTTGGTAGATTCCAAAGGGTCTGAAGAGGCATTGGGGAGTGACCCTAAGAGGAGTGGCTCAGGTATCTTCCAACCCAGAGTGGTGGGAGAGGTTCAGAGTAGCCCAGCTAGGTCCCGTTGTAGTGGGAAGGTTGTAGGGCCTCACGTCCTGTCTCCTAGGAGAAGGAGTGAGACTGGGATGTGTCCCGAAAGTGCCCAACCTCAGTCTCAGGACCTGGATGGTTCCTTAAGGGAACACCAGGTAAAGAGCCTAAGCTGTACTAGTAGTCCATTTGAGGGGGATCTCCTAGTGTCAGGAGAACATGGAGTGTCTATAAGCAGACCTCCATCAGTTCTGGTGTATGGCAGTGCCACTCCTAAGTGGAGGGTGCAGAGGTCCAGATTGAGGGGTGAGAGGGGGAGAGAGTCCCCAGTGGAAGAACCAGTGGGTCAGGGGCCAGCCAGAAGGGCTGAGTCTCCTAGGAGTGACCATGGTGACACCACTCCTGTCCTGGGGGATCTTCACGCACTGTCAGATGGACAGGGGTCGGAGATCTGCGCCAGGCAGGCTGTCACACAACACTTGAGTTATGTGTTACCCTCGGGGGGCATGAGTGCTCCCCAGGAAGTCCTGGTGCGCCGGGCAAGGGTTCAACCGCAGGGTTTGGTCCCTGGGTTGGGAAGCCAGATTCAGGTGTTGCCTGACCTGGAGGGAAGGGAAGGCCAACTGTAATCAGTGTCCCTACCGGTTTATCTTCTGGGGGCACCACTCCAGGTGGGAGGGTGCAGGACCCCAGTAAGGGGGGCGGGGAGAGGGCAGCCTCACCCCTGACCTCTGCCCAGTCTAAGGGTACAGACCCTAAGCTGGGGTCCCAGTTGCAGGATAGAACCCCTGAACTGGTGGGCGAATTGTGCAGGACACCTGCCACAGGTGCCCTGACAATTCTGGAAGGGGATACCGCTCCAGGTGGGAGGGTGCAGAGCCCCGAGGAGGAGGACCGGATGTGGGAAAGCTCACCGCAGTCTCCGGTCCAGCCACCGGGTACAGGCCCGGGGCTGGTGGGTCAGTGTCAGGATGTCATACCTGACCTGACAGGAGGGAGAGTGGACAAAGGGTGCCAGGCACCTGGGGCTACTGCCCCCGCTCTCTGACGCCACAGAGGTTTGAGAGCCCTGAGAGGCATAAGGCCTGGGTCTCATCACTGACAACTGTCAGTGGCCACTGTGGCTTGCTGTCCTGGTGGACAGAGTGTCCCCTGGGGGGGGACAGGAGTCACACCCCGGGGGTGGACTGGGCCACACCTCTGTGTTGGCCATGTGGGTACTGTCTGTCTGTTGGGACACACCTGTGAGCAAGCTAAGGTTAGGTGCTGCACAGATGGTGTCCACAGGTGAGGAGAAGGGTTCCCCATGGGTTAACTTAGTGGGCCCTGAGAGTATGGACAGAGCAATCCAAATGGGTTCAGATTGGCGTAGAACTGGAGTGTGCCCCTGCAGTTGCGGGACAGGGTCCATGTTCTATCGCCCAAAGCAGGGAAGCCCATCAAGGTAGTGATTGGTCTACCCTGCGTTTAGGCTGGAATGGGGTTGTGTTGGACTTGGCCCTTTTTGCAGGGTCATCTCTGAACTTTTTGCCTTCCTCCAGTATTTTTTCTGACCTGTTTTTGTTGGTTTATGACTCTGGGCACTTTACCACTGCTGATCAGTGCTAAAGTGCATATGCTCTCCCTGTAAATTGTTGTAATGGATTAGTGACTCCATTATTGGCTTATTTAATTTACTTGTCAGACCCTAGTAGAGTGCACCATGGGTGCCCAGGGCCTGAATATCAAATGCTGCTGGTGGGCTTGCAGCACTAATTGTGCCACCCACAGAAGCAGCTTGTAAAATATGGCTCAATCAATCAATCAATCACAGAATTTGTAGAGCGCACTACTTACCCACGAGGGTCTCAAGGCGCTGGGGGGAGGAAGGGGGGGGATGCTGGTACTGGTCGAACAGCCAGGTCTTGAGTAGCCTCCTGAAGGTCTTGGGTCTTGGGTCTTTCGTAGGCTTAGTGGGAGGGTGTTCCAGGTCTTGGCGGCGAGGTGTGAGAAGGATCTGTCGCCGGTGGTTGTTCTTCGAATGCGGGGGACGGTGGCGAGGGAGAGGTCGGCGGAGCTGGCGGTTGGGGACGTAGAAGAAGAGTCGTCTGTTGAGGTAGGCTGGGCCAGTTTTGTGGAGTGCCTTGTGTGCGTGGGTGAGGAGTTTGAAGGTGATCCTCCTGTCGACGGGGAGCCAGTGCAGGTTCCTCAAGTGGGGGTGATGTGGCTGTGGCGTGGTACGTCGAGGATCAGTCGTGCGGAGGCGTTTTGTATGCGTTGCAGTCGCTTGATGAGCTTGGCCGGGGCTCCCACGTAGAGGCGTTCCCATAGTCTAGTCTGCTACTGACGAGGGCCTGGGTGACTGTTCTTCTTGTGTCTGTCGGGATCCACCTGTAGATCTTGCGAAGCATGCGGAGTGTGTTGAAGCAGGAGGAGGAGACTGCGTTGACTTGCTTGGTCATGGAGAGCGTTGAGTCGAGGATGACTCCCAGGTTGCGTGCGTGGTCGGTGGGTGTCGGGGCTGCTCCCAGCGTCGTTGGCCACCAGGAGTCGTCCCAGGCTGAGGGGTTGGAGCCGAGGATGAGGACCTCCGTTTTGTCCGTGTTCAGCTTTAGTCGGCTGATCTTCATCCAATCGGCGACGGCCTTCATTCCGTCATGGAGTTTGGCTTTGGCGGCGAGGGGGTCCTTGGTGAGGGAGAGGATCAGTTGAGTGTCGTCGGCGTAGGAGATAATGTTGAGGTCGTGTTGTCTGGCGATGCGTGCGAGCGGGGCCATGTAGATGTTGAACAGTGTTGGGCTGAGGGACGATCCCTGGGGTACGCCGCAGATGATCTCGGAGGCTTCGGATCGGAAAGGTGGGAGGCGGACTCTCTGGGTTCTGCCGTCGAGGAAGGAGGTGGTCCATTCCAGGGCCTTGTCTCGGATCCCTGCGTCGTGGAGGCGTGCGCGTAGAGTGCGGTGGCAGACCGTGTCGAAGGCGGCGGAGAGGTCCAGCAGGATGAGGGCTGCGGTCTCACCATTGTCCAGCAGGATCCTGATGTCGTCGGTGGCGGCGATGAGGGCAGTCTCAGGCTCAGGCCTGCCATTGCAGAGCCTGTGTGCAGTCTGGGACTGCCATGTCGACTTGGCAAGTGCACCCACTTGCCAGTCCCTAAACCTTCCCTTTTCTACATGTTAGTCACCCCTAAGGTAGACCCAAGGTACCCCTTTGGGCAGGGTGCCTTGTATGTGAAAGGTAGGACATGCCCTGATGTGTGTGGCATGTCCTGATAGTGAATTACAGCCAAATTCGTTTTTCACTATTGCAAGGCTATCTGTTCCCATAGGCCAGAATGGGCAGTTTGATTATAACATCTTATAATCCTAACTGACCCTAGGAACAAGATAGGAAAATAAAGTTTAGTATGCCTGAACTCAGAATGTTAAAATACATTTTTAGTGTGGGTGATTTTTGCATTCTATGTTTGAAAATACCACTTTTAGAAAGTAGGTATTTTCTTGCCTACCCATCCAGTATGCCTCTGCTAGGTTTATGTATTCCATGTCTGGTTTGTGAGTGACAGGGGGCTGGAGAGGGCCTTGGCTCCAGCAGTCTGATGGGTCAGGGCTGGGCTGAATAGGACCTGCATTGAATAGAGAGTATGGCAAGGAGATTTCCTTTCACTTGCCTGAGCCTTCATAGAATAGAGAGTAGGGGGAGGAGATTTCCTTTCACTTGCCTGAGCCTTCATAGAATAGAGAGTAGGGGGAGAAGATTTCCTTTCAGCTACCTGGGCCAGGTCTGCTTTCAACAATGCTGTCTCCACCTCCTACCAGGAAGCTGCACCAAGGAGGACAGAACTGGTTTCGGCTGGGCACAGACACTCTCTGCCTTCAGAGAACAAAGGATTTTGCAGTATAAATATTGGGGCCTAGACCACAGAACTTTAGATCACTTCTGGGAATCAAGACGAACCTTTGCCAAGGAGAGAAACCAAGGAAGCTGAAGGAGGAGACTGCCCCTGTGCTGTTTGGGGTTGGCCTGCAGTGGGTACTTATTGCCAAGGAAAGGAGAAAAGGAACTTTGTGTGTACTTTTAACTATCTTGAGGAAGATCTCCAAGGGCTTGAAGTTGAGCTTCCCTCCTGTTCTGAAGTCTCAGGGACACAAAGACTTCACTACCAGCTCCCCCTGAATTTCCTTGCTGGGAATTCTACCTGCAGAGAGGTGCCTGCTGTTGTCTTGGGCACTCTGGAGACTGCGTGTCGCTGGGAGCTGGAAGCGCGACGCAACGAGGAAGAAGCGTGTCACCGCCACAGCAGTTGCCGTCGCATCGCCGAAGAAGCGTGTCGCCGCCGCAGCTGTTCGCCGTCGCATCACCGACGAAGCGTGTCGCATCACCGGAGAAGCGTGTCACCGCCGCAGAGGTTGCCGTTGCATCACCGGAAAAGCACGTCGCAGGGCCTGTCGCGGCTCAAGAGTCTACCGAGTTCGCCGCACGGCCGTCGGGCGTGCACGCATCGCATCCACATTGTCGCATCACATCAAGGATGCCATTTTGTCGCATCGCACCGGATCGTCGCATCGCATTGAGGCGCTATCTTGTCGCATCGTACCGGATCACAGTAAGAAACCGACGCATCACCTCCTCTCCGGTAAGGAACCGACGCATCACCTCCCCTGCGCTGCAGTAAGGAACCGACGCATCACCTCCCCCAAAGCAAGGATCCGACGCATCACCTTCCCTGCGACCCTTTTGTGTGTTTTGCGTTACGCATCCAAGGTACTTTGAGAGTAAAGTGTCGCATTTACCATCTACATTGAACTAAGCTATTTCTACCATCTGAAAGTCATATTTTTGAATACTGTATTGTGGATTTTTGTCGTTTGGTCTTGTGTTAAGTCTAGTAAAGATTACTAATTTTTCTAAACTGGTGTGGTGTCCATTTGTAGTGTTTTCACTGTATTACTGTATGTGTTCACAAATGCTTTACACACTGCCTCTGAGATAAGCCTGTCTGCTCGTTCCAAGCTACCAAGGGGGTGAGCAGGGGTTATCCAGGAGTGTACCCCCCTTTCCCTGACTAGAAGCAAGGGCCCCTACTTGGTCAAAGGTACCTACCTCTGCCAACTAGAGACCCCCATTTCTAACAGTCGTCAACTTCAAATCTGGGGAACTGGGTTCGAGTCTCGGCAACGACGCTCAACATCCTGTGATTCTGGGTAAATCACTTAATCTCCCCGTGCCTAAAAAAAATGAATGTGTCCTCATGTAACGCAACTAACTGGTGCTCATGTAAAGCACTCTGATACCTGATTTCGGGTCAAATTTGCGCTACATAAAACTTCGGGGGGGAAAAAAAATATTACTGATAAAAAAATGTATGTCCACAGTGACACGATATTAAAATAATAACAGCATGCAAGAAACAAGTCACTGGTGTTGTGATGTGATACAGATCTATCTACAAATTGAATACATGCAGAATGCACATGGACGTATTTTTAATAGCTAGTTTTGTTCCATATACTTTTGAAAATAAATGTTTATACGTGTTATGTTGGGTGGTGTGAATTTGAATACATTAATAAGTGGGGCATGTCGTCTTATCTCAATAGAGCACCGATGCCTGAATTGACTTAGTATGTTTGAGAAGCAAATCCTTCCATAGATTGCACTATAATTTACCATTTCTTCATTTTAAAAGCATCATTAGACCATTTTAATTATGAATACTTTGACTGCATTTGGAGGATAGTGACGAATTCTACAGTTAGGAGCTGTGCCTAGTTCATGCCAGTAGTTACAGTTTGTCGCAACAGCACTAGGGTTTTAAGTATTAAAGCAGTTTTTCTAGTTGTCATAACTTTAGCAAGAAGGGCCAGCGAATTGCAAGCGGTGAATTGACACCCTCACTTCACTTGCTTTTTCCATTACAAGTTTGTCCTTCTAACTACAGCTGCTTTCCTACCAGATGTGGTAATCCCATTCCACCTGGGTCAGTTCATCACCCTTTCTTCTTTTTACAACCCTCCAAACCTCACCAAGGGGTAGGAGAGGTCGCACAGAGTGGACCCAAAGAAAGCGGGCAACTTTTACATCCACCTCACTAAGGAATACAGAATGGATAACCATCTTTTTATAGAATATACAGGCAATAGAAAAGGAAACAAGAGAATCCTGTCTGGGTGTATTATTCTGTGCTTTAAGATGTGCTATGCTTTTGCCCATAAACATCGTACGGAGGGTATCAGGGCTCATTCCACCACAGCCACATTTTCCAGTTCAGCATTGGCAGAGGTGTTCCAGTACGCAGGACAACAACATGACCGTCCCTTTACACTTTTGGGAAGCATTACTGCTTGGACTCCAAAGTATGAATGAACAGCCATTTTGCTTCTGTTCTCCTCAATTCCTTGTATAACCATCCCGTCAAGCCTCTCCTCCAAGTAATTTACTGCTTTTGCTTGCTATTCAAAAGGTGAGGAATCTGCAGGTGTAAGTATCCATCAAAAGAAAACATTACTTACCTTCGGTAATGATATTTCGGGTAGTTACTCTGTCTACCAGCAAATTCCTCACCAATCCCACCTCCACCCCATTTTGAAGGATGATTATAAGCCACTCCATTAAAGCCCAATGTTATTGTCCTGTTTAGCTCTATACAAAACTCCATAGATATTAACTGTGATAAATGCAGTGCAACACAGCATATATTATACACACTCGACTTCTATGCATGTGGGGGAAAACATTTCTGTGATGTCATATGTCAGTTTATAGGATGACAATGTGTTCTCTCTTATGTCATGGGGTTTAGGGTTGTGAACTCTGTCTCTGAATGATTCCACTCCCTATTTTACACTTGTTTATGAAGTTACTCAGGTTTTGCTTTGACCTTAAATTTCCTGTTTCATCACATAGGGCCAGATGCATGAAGAAACCATTTTGCGATTTCCTAATTGCGAATCCTTGCGATTCACAATTAGGAAACGGCATGCATGAAAGTGTGTTTAACACTTTTTGTGATTCCTAGGGGATCGCAAATGACCTACCTCATGAATATTAATGAGGTAATTGCAAAAATCACAGGGATGGTGGCCTACTGGGGTCAGCAGACCACCATGTCTGTGATTGCTTTTAAATAAAGCAATTTTTTGGGGGAAATGCAGCTCGTTTTCCTTAAAGGAAAGCGGGATGCATTTCTTAAACAAAAATGAAAAGTTTTCTTTTCATTTTTTAAGAGTAGGTAGTGGTCCGTGGGACCACTGCTTGCTCTTAAAAAATGCTGTAACAAACATTCCAAAGGGGAATGGGTTACCATTTATTTAAAGTAGGTGGTAAAATGCGAATGTTTTGCGACCGCATTTCGGTCACAAAACATTCCTACATACCGATGCGATTCGGTATTAGGAAGGGATGCCCTAAACACGCCCCTTCCTCATCAAGAAAAAAGAGATGACAATGGAATTAAATTATTTGCACATACAAGTTGTTCAGGAAAAGTTTTGAGTGCACATTTGTCAAATTGGCGTGCTCAATGGAACGGGGACACTATGTCACCAAAATAGTGTCACATGTATGAGCAAGCCACACGTATAATTCTAAACAAAATTAGTCCAGAGCACCACCACTATAGAACAATTGCAAGGTCCATATTTTCTGTGGGTCCTTTCAGTTGTGTTCAGCAGTATACATCAGTAAGTATACAAAAAAAAAGACAGTGGAAAGTTCCAAATTCTTTATTTGTTCACAATCCAGCTTGAACACACAGCCGACACGTGTTTCGTCAAAAGACGACTTTTTCAAGGCTGTAGCAGTCAAAATAAAGCATCCATAAGCAGAAAACAAAGAAAGCAACGCAACAAAAGACATTGTCTTACAGTGCAACAGCCACATGTTTAATTTATTGTTCAAAGGCTGCAAGGCACTTAACAAATGTATCATGCCTTTTTTTTTCTTATCCTCGAAGCCAGAAACGTGCCCTTTGTGTAAAAGAGTGAACAACACCAAGAGGAAAACACCAGTGAAAGAGTATGAGTACCAGGTACTCATTAGATATGTTATACCAGTCAAAAGAGAAATTCACCAAGAGGGTGACACCCCTTAGATGTTGCTATTATGTGACTGATATATGAAAAGTAAAAGTGCATCAAGAAGGAACTCGTGAATATACTGAAATGACAGCTACCTTAACAGAACGGTAGTTAGGAAGAAGATAAACAGCACGAAACTTTGGTATATTTCTCGTCAAAAACAGTAAGTTCAGTCCAGAGCAACACAGTATTGATAAACCTAAAAACACAATGAACATAATCAAAGTAATATACTTCTAATGAAGCTACCCTAAAACAAAGAAGAAGAGGTTGTCCCATATTTGTACAGACAGAAAAAATGCGCTGACGATTATCCAAAGTAGAATCAACAAAGGAAAATGCTCTGTCAAGTGTTGTTGAGCAAAACACAAAGTAAGCTCTATAACAGTGCACCAAACGCATGGGTAATTAAAAATTATAATCCTAGAGCCCAAAGTTCCAACCCATAAAACAGCGAGACAAATATGTCAACATATTGTTGACATCATTTTCATAAATAATCTCTATTAAAGAGTCATCATGTAAGACACTATAATGAAATGTACTAAAAAGTATACATCCTATGTAACTAGATCACTCCAAAAACAGAAAAAGTCCTACCTTGGCTTGAGAACCAAACTCCCTGTCCCACAGAGAAGTGTAAAAGGAGAAGCCAGGACCTTGGTAAGTCCCTAGCCCTAAACCAAAGTTCAAAAATAAAACATATTGTATAAAATCAGCAAATTCATGTAAAATGTAAATAAGTACACAAAAAGGTAAGGGCATCTTGGGATGGTATATATCAACAACCATTCACACTATGTGACCAAACCCCACATGTATAACACGTCCCTTATACTCATATTCTTTCACTGGTGTTTTCCTCTTGGTGGTGTTCACTCTTTTACACAAAGGGCACATTTCTGGCTTCGAGGATAAGAAAAACGCCCCTTCCTAATAGCGAATCGCAAACCCATTTTGCGATTCGTTAACAGGTTACCGAATTGCAAAATAGGGTTTTCTGCATCTGAAAAGCAGTTTTTGCATTCGCAAACGGGCCTATTCTGCGAATCGGCCCATTTGCGAAGACAAAAATGCTTGATGCATGTGCCCCAAAAGCTTGTGAATCTGAGAAGGATCTGGGCAGTTAGAGTTAAGCAACTTTCCCTCTTTTCCTACTCATGCAAGGAGTTTTTTGCATTTTAATAGGCTTTGAATCTAAGACGATAAGTGCTTAAGAACGACTGTTGAAGATAAACAACTATGCCTTCTCCATGCTTAGTTCTTGCATATGGAAAACTATCTAACTTTATGATAAATCTGCTCCACCCTAACGCCTTTTCGTGAATTGGTTCACACAACATATATGATCATTTATCTTCTGTCCTCTGTAGAATCATAATTTTTCTTATAATGGGCTGGTATTGTGGGCCACACGCTTTTAGCTTGTGCTGTATATGTTTCAAATGAACTGCCTTGAAAAGATGAAGAATTGAAGATGGAGATTTTAAATGTTAACAGTGAAAGTTTTACTTTGGGGGGAGTGTTTCTAGCCACTTTATCACTTGATAAGCGTTTCTTTCCTTTAATGCACCTAGTGTAGTGTTTCTAGCCAAAGGTGAAATCTTCATATAATAAGCTATGTCTGAATACATTTAATATTTTGTAGTCCAATGACTTTTCATAAATAGATATCTTTTTTTTTTTAATAGACACCACACGTCCGCAGCGGTCCTACGAGAACAATGGCTATGAGTACCACTTTGTTACCAAGGACATGTTTGAGAGCATGGTGTTTAGTCACAGGTACTGTATCCCTGAGGCTCACCCCGGATTGCCTTTATCACTCTACAGCTGCAGCCAATAAATACACTTTTCATTATGAATTCCCTTTGACATCTCTAATGCCTCTGTATCTCAAATGCAGATATATCCTATTTCTCTCAATCACGAAACAGGTTCCCTTTGTTTCTCACTTTGCAATAGTATTTAAGGGACGGAAGTGTCCTCTCTTTCTTATTGGTGTCTTTATATGTATACCTCGTGGCACTCTAGCATGGGTACCTATAGCTGTCTTTTATCATCAGGCATTATTTAGACTAACTCGATTGATAGACGTCCGCTCTCCTTCATACTGATTGAGCGAATGGACTAAGACATGGGCTATTCAAGTCTACACCCTACATAGAAGATGTTTGTTCATATAATTCCCAGTCACAGACAGTAGTTCTTGCAAGCACTTTATTTCAGTCTTTCGTTCATAGCCGCTTATATTCTTTTTGCCAATATGTGTTTCGTTAGGCATGTGTTGCCTTGACTTCTTTAGGGCTAGATGGTACATATAATATCTATTATATATCTAAAATTAAGAGGTTTGTACTAATTATATCCAACACAGAATAGTGTAAACTCATACAGGAATACATTTGATGTACCAGTGCTTACAAAGTTAAGAACCTTTTACTAGTAAGTGTCCAAATACCACATTATCAAATTTGTGGAGACCTAATAGATCAAGACCATACATCACAACAGAAGTTATTGTATAAAGTTGTGTGAACCATAGTATGCAGTCAGTGAGAGTAATTTTCTTTAAACATCGACTTCTACAAGTTTCTGCAATGTGAGTACAAAAAAAACTCAAACCGAAACATAGCGTAAATAATTCGAGTGAGTCGTAGTATTTGGAGAAAGTCATGCATATCAAAGCATTAGTGTCCCTCCAATATGAGTCCAAGGTGATTATACTTATAGTTAAACACATTTCTTAAAATCCTGTTTGTAGGAAAAATCCCTTTCATTTATTGATTTTATCAATCAAGAATTGCACCCATTTGACTGTCATGAGGGGATTTAGGATATATTCTGAAATGATTTATAAGAATATTTTGAAAATTGGTTTCCTCTAATTGAGCAAAAGTGCTTTATTATAATCACAATAAATGCAATGTCATAATTGAAGAAAACTGGAACTACTGCCTAATAAAAATATTGTTAGAGATAGTCGATGTATAAATTTAATACGGGTGGCATCTCTATCGATCCTTATTCTGGTCATAACTCAACTAATTAAAGTCTGTATAGGCTCAAGTTGCTCAGGGAATCAATAGGAGGGTGATGAGGAGATTTGATTATTATATGTTATAGAAAGTTAAGTAGAGCTAAAGTAAGATTATGACCCAATGTGGCAGACGCTATGATTTTGTTGTTAAACTTGCACTATGTCACTTCATTTTCAGTAGTTGTCTACAAGGCAGTGTGTTTCGTTATCTGTGGAAATACAAGTGAGTCAATAACTTCAACCTATTCCAGATAACAAAACTTGGCTATATGTGGCCACTGTAAGTTCAACTCACTTATAATCACTCGATTACAGTTTTCTAGCGTCCTTGCAGATATTTGTTCTCACTTCGCAGTTGCAGAAGTGGAGACCTGCATGAGTTAGGAGGCTTCCATCTCTGCATTTGCAAAGAGCTGTTATTGCAATCACTGTTGTTTAAAGGGACAAAGGTTACGCTGCCAAAGAATTTGCCACACAGCAAAATGGATGTATACAGTGGTCCATGGGGTCATTGTCTGCTCCCACTGATGCCTACAGCTGCCAACAGTTACAATCTAGAAAGTTATCGATCAACAAGGGCAGTTGGTAAAAACTTTTGCTTCGCAGTAACAAGACCAGTGGCAAATCAACCATTGATACATTTTGTTGAGAGCCAGAAGGGGTGGCGATTAATTTTAACTGTCTTCTTTTATTTGAAACTCGCAAGGAGTTAGAGGTGAGATTTTTCAGCCTCAAAAAGTCTGACACTTGTCACAATACAGGCTTTGCAAGTGAGAAAATCATTGGATCCATCGGCTTCTGGTTTAGTGATTTAATTGTTATCTGTTCTTTTCCTGGTTCTCTTATTTTAACTAAATGTTTAATCCTGGCCCATCACTTTGTCATTAATTGTCAGTTCCCTTATCTGCAAAAATTGAAAGCCTTTATTATGCCCTATATATTAAAAACTAGGATAGCTCATGAACACCTTCCCAGTGCAGTTGCACTTTTCAAACATGCAGTAATCTCCAAATGCTTAACTGGAAGCTCACCAATATTCTGGAGCTGAGAGCCACACCACTGTGGGCTGTATTCATTTTGAGATAGATTTTTACAGTTATAATTCTCATACAGTCCGTACAAAGCCATATCAATAATTAAAATAATACATCTATAAAAAAACATATTGTTAACTCAACCACCAGTACTAAAGAACTAAAATATGATGGAAATCTACACATTAAAGTTATACAGTTACAAATTGTCTCTAGTGCATAAATATTCAAAGAGAAATATTTATCTCATGTAGATTTTTGCAAGGAGCTTTTTAGCTGAGCATATTTTTTCATTTGTCCTTGTTAAGACTACAATCATGCCACAATAATGTACGACTGAAAAGCTCACAAATTCGCACAAAAAAGTTTTAAGTTCACTGACGCATAAAGATACCCTAGTTTACTCATCGTCTATGAATTACTTTTGGTCTGTAATTAAGGTGTCATACAGTATGATGGAATGCCAGAATCTTGCATTGTTAAATGCTCATTTTGGATTTTTATGTTAGTGTATGAGCAACAAAACAGTCCTTCTATGAAGGATGGTATGTCGGAGGAAAAGTAGTTCCCTACTTGATCAGCTCTTAAAGGCCAGGAAAAAAACGGAGAAGAAATAAAACCTGCTCCTTCAGCTTCTTGACGTTTAAGGTTTTGAATGTTCTACCGCTATACTTACAGTAAATCAAGATTCAGAGGGCTTCTAAGAAGGTTTAAAAACCTTCATATATTGTTTATTTTGGCTACAGGTCAGATTTCGTCTTTCTGTCTATTGCGAGTGTTTTTCAGACCCATTAATTCTTATGATGTACAAGCACTTATAAAAAAAATACAAATACATATATTCAGTAACCCATATTTCAGTGGGTTACAAAATGACCATCCAGTAGCTCGGGTTGGCTGTAATAATAATAATTAACTTCCTTTATGTCAATCAATCCTGCTCCTTCTTTCAACCTGTATAGGAGACATGACTCACTGCAAATAAGCATCTGTGGAAGAATGTCCATTGCCAGAAATGGCGAGACAAAACACAGCACCTGAAATAACGTTACATACACGTTAGCAATAGCAAGATATGAAGAGGGTGCCTTCTTTCATAAAGGGCTGTGAAACTAAACTGCATGTTCTGGTCCCATTATGTTATTTCATTAGCCATATTTTGTTGTACTTCCTTCCCAGATGCTGCTAGTTCTCCATGGTGCAGGAAAGATATCTGATGCACATGAGTTTGAGAAGGAAAGGTATATTAGAAAACTACAACTACATGTAAACATCCTCTCCATCATGGTATTCCTTCTGATATTCACAAGTTTGGGATTTCCCCCGCCATCACAGAGAGGTTTGACATCCTCCTGGTTGGAGAGGAATATTTCACACTTATCAATTGAAAATGAACCCATGCTGGGCTGCCATAGTAATAGGCAAGTAATTTCCCCTTATCCAGCATGACCTCCCCTCAAGCTCAGACTTTAAATATATTAATTTCCTAACACTTAGGAGGACCTAAACAGCCTCCCCAGTACAAGGGTGATTATTCCGGGTGTACAAATTTGTATAGCTACAGTTAAGAATCTTCCTCTTTGACAGCAGATGACTCCTCTCTCAAATGAATATTCCCCACCATCAGGAAGGCGATGGAGGTCTTCCTGAATGGCTGAGGAGATGGAGTGAGGGTGAGGCGCGGCAGTGGGGAAGATTCTGACTAGCCACTGTATTAAGCAAGAACAAATGTTAAACTAACTTGTGTCACTGACAGATCAGCTCTGATAATTCAGCATAAAAGTTTCTACTGTGTTCTTGAGAAGGAGAGGTGCTAAATGAAAGTGAAAAGTTCCACATGCAGCTTAAATTCACGCTTACAACCTCACAGTTGAGAGAAACTCAGATTTGGGAGCTTGTGTGTTTTTCAAATAGTTGTGTTTTTTATACAATGAGATCGAGTGATGAGTGACTCTATCTTCATTGTTTGAAAAACTGGTGCAGCATGGGAATCTGGAGATCACTATGAGTCTGCACAACGTCATCTGATTAGATGGACTAAATATGCATAATTTGCCACACATCAATTCTCTTTATTCGTCTTCAGATTCCTGGAATATGGTGAATATAAAGAAAACTTTTACGGCACTAGTATCGACTCTGTGAGAGCAGTTCTTGATGAAGGGAAGGTCTGTGTAGTCGATCTGGACCCACAGGTAAGATGAGAAGTCATGTACAAGACAAATTCTTTTGGTGGGACTGATCAAGGGCAGAGGGAGTGTGTCATTCATTCAGAGAAGATCAACACTCAGAATTCAGTGGTGTGACATATTTTATAAGGACCCATATGGAACGAAGGATACTTGTTTGTGGTCCACTTGTTATCTCATTATTTTTCATCTTCCTAATGTCAAAAAGTGTTCTTTCCCAATAGTATCATGTTGGGGGTGGGGAGGGGGCAGAATCAGCTTTGGGAAATAACAACTTACTCCCAGTCTCCATCTGGTGTTCTCATTATCTGTAGGTAGAGGTGAAAGTTCATGAATTTGTTGGTCTCAATTGGTAAACTGTCTCACTGAAATATGGATTTTGTGTGAATTTCTTGATATGAACCAAGATTTGTAGATGTTCCACAAGTTATATTTAAATAACGCACAGTATAGCAAACCTCCTTCAAGTCACCAATAAGCATCCTCTAACATGAGCATGAACTAACACATTACACTCTCATAATGTCCCCAACGTTTTGAGAGTAAATTCTCCAGAATTCAGTATTTAGTAGATTCTCATGCTTTTCAGTTATTCCTCATGTTGTTAGGAATCCTCTAAATATTTAACATAATAGTATTAACAGTATACTTTTAATGCAGGCGCACATCCACATGGATTAGGCCTTTTTACATGGATTAGGCTTTTTTATGTGGCCAACAAGCTAAACAGACTTCTACCACTGGAGGCAATCATCAGATTTTTACTGCATGTCATGTGTTCAGGAGATCTTTGACTTAGGGCCTGATGTAAAGTTTGATAGACACGATACTCTGTCAGAACATGGTGGTTATCCCATCTGCTGTACTACAAATGCCATAGGCTATAATGCAGAACATATACTGGGAATGCTGTGCTAGAAAGGGAAGCATGCCACAAGCTGGATCTAGACAAAATTTAGATACAAGAGATTTCTTTGGCCTGTGTAACGTTTCAACTGGATTTATTCACAAAAACTCAAAATACAAAATTCTGAACTTTCTCCAGGAAACGGTGGCACAAGAGACTCAGGGGGACAAGATTTTGAATTTCTGGTTAAAGGCTTTTAGGTACGCTCTTCTTCACCAATTCATTCCCAGGAATCATGTCCAGCATGAGTTGAGATTGATGTATATTGACCTCAATAGCCAAATTTTGTGCTAGGTAGCTCTACTACACAGTCGGATGTCATCTCAATATGGAGGCCATGCCAACTGTGTTCGCCCACATATTGGCATAGGACTGGGACAATTCAGCCTCTCTGATACTGATAATATAGGGGGAGATTATGAGTTTGGAGTTCAATAGGTGCAGCGGTGTGAGGCGGTAATATGCTGGTGGTGCCACTGCGGCACCGCGAAGCATATTATGAGGTACCTCACTGCCATACATTTCATGGCGGCGAGCCCGCCATGAAAAGGCTGGCTTTGAGGGAACTAAGGGGGCCCTACAGGGCCCCCTGATGCCTCAGGGCCATGGGGATGCATGCAGGGGGGCACATGGTGGGCCCCCCTGTCTGCAAGCACACCCAGTTCCTGCACGGCATGGACTTAACAGTCTATGCCATGCAGGAACTTGCTTTGGCGTTCCCATTGCCGCACCGTTGTGGAAACACCAAAGGACTGCTCGCCAAGGGAGCCCTTAACCCTGCTGCTCTTTCTGCTTTTGCCCGCATTTTACCTGCCCAGAGCCCGGGGAGTCTGGAGGACGGAGGACTACACGCCCCAGAGTGCTTAGCGGCACACACGCACGCTGCCAACGGGGTGAAACGCGCCAGGAGGCGCTTAAAAGGAGGCCAGGGCTCCCGCAGCGCGGGAGCCCTTAACCCTGCTGCTCTTTCTGCTTTTGCCCGCATTTTACCTGCCCAGAGCCCGGGGAGGACGGAGGACTACACGCCCCAGAGTGCTTAGCGGCACGCACGCACGCCGACAATGGGGTGAAACACGCCAGAGCCCGGAGGAGGCTGGGCTGGGCCTATCCTCTTCGCCTGCACATCTTTGCCCTCATAGCTATTTTGAATCTAACCCACTCCGAGCAGGACTAGAGCAGGATCAGTCATTTGGCATCAACTCCAACCTGGATCCCTTTACAGAACTTATCGAGCAGGTAGGGATACAACGACCATATCCTCATTATTACAGTTTTGCTTATTCTTTTTGGGACTAACTTGGGACTGGTGACCAATTCATTGGCTGTGGTATTGGAGCAATAAAAGGGAGACGGTTCTCGATGGGGAAGCGCAGGGCAGCTGCTCCGGCAGTTTCTTCAGGCTCCATAGTAACCATGGACTCGTTTTTGCAGCGCGCTGTGTCGGTGCTGGAGAAGGAGATAGAATTGGTGAACCGACGCCTGTCTAGATCCCCTGTTACTTCCCACCCTTCTCTGCCAACATGTACAGTTACTCACGTGGACAGTACCGACGATCCACTTAATAACTCAGGAACACAAGACCTAGCTGGTCTAAACAGCTAGACTAGTCATTGCCCTGGTCAACAGGTACCCCTTAGCCCTACCATCATGATTAATTCCCCCGGGGGCGCTCATGTAAGGCCCCCCAATGGGCAAGTCGGGGCCTCGAAAACCAATCACCTTGTGAATCCTTCCATCAGCAGACCAATCACTCGAGGGAGGCCTGGAGGTGTAGAGTGGACTAATCAAGGATCGGGCTTGAAAAGAAAAGGTCAGCCACCTGGGGGGAAGGCAAAAAGGCCAAGGGCCGAATCGATACCCAAGAATACACCTTTCAGGCAAGGGCCGACTAATGCAGATATGACTCCCTTTTTAGAATCTATGCAGAACTCCTTCAAAGCCATTTTGGACATTAAGCTTGGCCCAATTATTCAGCGGCTGTCTCTAATTGAAAACAGTATTTCAAGGCTCAACAGTAGATTACTGTCGGGGGGTGCTGAGGCTAATTCATTGCTGGCCCCTTTAATAGCGGATGGTTCAAACCCAGGAGCCTCAAACACTCTATCTAAGGACTTTCCACCCCTCCCCTCAAAGTCTTTAAGTGATAAAGTTCAACCCCGATTGACTTTGCCCCCATCTACATCTCATCTTGGCATGGCTTCAGATATGATTTTAGGTTCTAAGGGAAGTTTGACCGCTTGCCACCAATCAGTCCAGGAGATTAATGCACATGTGGAGCAATACCAGGAAGGAGGCAAGGGTAAGGGGGCCCACTGGAAAATCTTATGAATAATCTGCCCGATATTCATCTACCACCAGAGTCAACCCCATCCGTTGTGGTATTGGGGAATGTGCCGACTCTCCCCCAGGGGTCGAGGGAGGAATACACTCAACTAAAGAACAAGGTATTACATTGGTTATCCTGTAATACGGCACTAGGAACAAGGGCAGCGAAATATATAAATATGGTGCGTAGGGTCAATTGGGTTGGAAGCTCTCGCAAATCATTCAATGGTGACTGTATCATCATCCACTTCAACCAACCTCATTTCGCAGAAAGGATTTTGTACTCTGCCATCAACAATCCCTCTCAAGGCCTTAAGACGTCAATTGTTCCCCTACCACTTGGTTTCTTTTATAAACCTGAACCCCCAGGGCGTAACCATCTGGCAAACACCCTCAATGGCCCAACTAATAGCCATATGTCACTGTATCAATCATCAATGAATCCGACTCCAAACTGGGCATCAGATACAAATCACTGGAATAATTCTGGACATGGTTGGCGGGAGTTGCCACCTCCTCTTACCCTTGAGTTAGCTCATCGCTTTACACCTTTGATAACTCTAGATGCTTGTGATTGACTTAGTGGGCCCGATTCGTCTAATCAAGTAAAACCGCCTAACTCGCAGGAAACTCCACGTTCAAGCATCAGGACTGCAGGTTTCGGTAATAGAAATTTTATATCCTGTAATATTGCCGGACTTGCTACCAAGCTTTCTGACCCTTTATGGATTACGTATGTTAAACAATTTAGCGTAATTTGTTTACAGGAGACTTGGCTAACTGGAAGCATTCCACCATTGGAGGGTTACAAGTCATTTTCAGTTCCGGCTATTTCATCTCATGTGGGAAGATCAAGGGGTGGCCTTATAATTTATATCTCCCTGGCAGTTGAATGTGGTCTAAGGGTCTTGTCAACAGAAAGCCCATGTATACAGTCACTAGTACTTCATAGGGGGCCCGTAAGTCGGGCCTCATAAATTTCTATAACTCAACATTGTGTATCAATGAAGTATGTAATATAACTCTGTTAGGCTCCTTTGTAAGGCAGCACCTGAATACGACTTTTGGAGACCTTGTGATTGCCGGGGACTTTAATATTCATACCTGCGGCGACCCCAGGGTAGTTTCTGTGGCTGAGATGGGGTGCCCACGTGTGCAGGGTATCCACTTTGAACACTCCACAGAGGGGGAGTCACTAAATGATCTCCTCCATGAATTTGACTTGTTGTCCCTCATGTGTTTATCTGACCCGTGCAGTAAGTCAGCTACTCCATCTTTTAAAGGTAGGGGTGATGGATTATTCATAGATTTTATTTTAGTATCCTCACCCATATTAGATCTATTCTCGGAATTTGCTATACAAGCAAGTATCCACAGTGACCATAACCCCCTATGTGTACAATTTCAAGGACCTTTTATGGTACACGGGGGGGGGGGGCTGGCCAAAGTGGGGCAGTGAGACCAACCGATGGTGGGAGTCGTTTAAAATGGTCCCAGATAGCTCCAGACGTGTTTTACGAGTTCATGTCGGCCTCGCGCGCCAACGAATTGGCTAGGTGCTGTTCTGTAACCTCGGCACCTAAGGATGTTATTAACGCCTTTAACATCATCTCAGATAAAATAAGTGCCTTTTTAAGCGCCCCGACTAGGCGATCCACCATTCAGTCCCCTGGATGGTTTGACTCCCTTTGCTCAAAGGTGGCTAGGAAGCTGCGGGAGGCACTCAGCAAATGCCTTAGGGACCCTATACAGGTGAGATCCTGCCATAGGGAATATAAACTAGAACTTGTTAGACGAAAATCTGCTCTAAAAGATGAAGTATGGAGGGACCTTATCGGCGCGAGCACACTGAGGGACAGTCAAGATTTTGGAAGAGAATCAATAGTCCTTTTTTAAACTCTGAGGAGGGGAGAGCGGTAGCTGCCAACATAACAGAGGAGGAGTGGGTTCACCATTATGAAGATATATTTGAGTGTCCCCCCGAGTTAACCTGCTCACTACCTAGGGTGGTTGCAGATTCTGTCTTGGTTTTCAGCTGCTCTGAGGTCAAGGAAGGTATCATGGGATTGACCAGTAACAAAGCACCAGGACCTGATGGTATCCCAGCCGACCTTTTTAAATCAAACCCAACCCTCTGGGCTCCGGTCCTTGCCGCAGTTTTGAACGCGGCGGCAAGATCCGGTTGCCCTGAGTCTTGGGCAACCTCAACCATAGTGCCAGTTTTTAAAAAGGGCAACCGTGACCGCACCCATTGCTATAGACCAATTTCCTTGATGGATTCGGTAGTCAAGGTGGTGCGTCGCCTGCTTTTGGAAAGGTTGACAACCTGAACAGAGGAGCACGCCATCTTATCAGATATCCAGTATGGGTTTTGCCCTGGAAGGTCCACCGTGGCCCAATGTCTAAATCTGTCCATGATCCTGAACAAGTACACGGTTGCTCGCCCGGGCACGATCTATTTAGCATTTATGGATCTGTCCTCCGCGTTTGACTGCGTGAATAGGGGCAAACTCTGGCAGTCCATGCTTGCTATTGGGGTAGATGACAATATTGTTTCTTTCTTAGAAAGTCTTCATCAAGCAACCAGGGCGCAGGTTAGATTTTCTCAGGTCCTTAGAGTTTCTCGCACTGTGGCCATGTGGCCATAAAGCGAGGTGTAAGGCAGGGTTGCATTCTGGTCCCTTTTTTGTTTAATTTATATATTAACGATCTAGACAGTGTATTACAAGATGCAAGGGTTGATTTTCCGCAGGTACGCCGCCGTGGCCTCCCGGTTTTATTATACGCGGATGACGTGGTCCTTATATCCAGGACCGCCTGAGGGCTACAAACCCTGCTTGATTCATTCTCTGCTTTCATGAAGGACAGGGATTTGTCCATAATTGATTCAAAATCTTTTGTGATGCAGATAGGTACCCGTACCGAGGTTTTCTCGTATTTGGGAGTTATACTAGATGAACACCAGAACTGGGTCCCATTAAAGCAGAGAAAGAGGGGTGACTTAGCGCAAGCTAATGCGGCCATTTTTAATTTTGCTACCAAACTAGGTAAAAGACCCATAGCGGCACCTCTAAAGATATATCAGGCAAAATGTGTCGCGCTGGCCACTTATGGTAGTGAAATATGGGGGCACGCAGTTATGGAAGATCTGCAAGTGGCAGAGAATAGGTTTTTGAAGCGTTTACTGGGTGTCCCAAACGGGACCTCAAATATGGTTGTGCATGAAGAACTGGGGGTCCCTTATTTGAGTGACACCTTGGCCCTACGTCTACTTATCTTCTGGCTGAAAACATGGCGGAATGAGGAACTGTTACTGACCCAGCGGATTCTGAAAGAGTGCATGTCGCTGGATCATTCGCATCGCATACCATGGCTTAGATATATAAGGTCCAGTTTTAATAGATTGGGCAGACCAGAATTATACACCAAACCGGAAACGGCATCTAAAAAGGATATGGCTTGGGTCAGGGAGTCTTTCTGCAGTTTAATGAAATTGGAGAGGGAAAAGAGCTGGAACTGCGGAAACCCAGTGTGCGAAAATTCATAGTTCTGAAAACATCACCAACCGCATAGCCTTATCTTTTGGGTTCTTTTAGCACATATGATTGTTTCTTGCTGACTAGGTTCCGCCTGGGCCTCTTCCATCTCCTGTTAGCTTTCCCCAGGGGATGCCATAGAGGACAGCCTTTAGCATCCTGTGGCTGCAACGGTGTGTCTCCTCAGGATTTGCTTCATTTTTTATTCTTTTGTAGTTTCTACGCGATCCCCCGGAAAAAACTAATTGTTCCGATTTGAAAGAGATTGAAATTCAGGCAGGCTCGCCAAGCTCTAATCTATTTACAGCTGCTATCCGAAAATTCTGTCCTATTTGTTCTTAACTTTCTTAAATCCGCAGTAAAATGCAGGGCATCCTTCGAATGGAGGGCAGCACTCTGGAGGGTAATTTATTAATTTAGTTCCCTGCTAGTGACAAAATGATTGCCAGGATTGCGGGTTCTATTTAATCTTTGGTCTAACTGAACCTTTGACCCTATGGGACAATTGATCTTACTGGGTATTTTATTCATGAATTAACTTTTGTATGTAATGAATTGTGTAAACTTTTTATGAATTTTATTACTGTTTTTATACATGTGAACTTTTATGGTTTTACAGCTGTAAACCGAATAAAGTTGTTTGATTGACTGACTGACTGCTCGCCAGACAACGAGAAAACTCGCTATCTGGCAGGCGGCCGGCAATGAGCTTTGGCGGTGTGGGAGTGGGACGGTGGCATGCCGCCCTGCTCCCACACTGCCAAACTAAGAATCATGCCCTTAGTCTTTTCGTGTCTGAATGATCTAGACATTCAGGAAGATTGTTGTACAATGCTTTTATTCTGCCAAAGAGTGTTCCATCAGACATGTTCCAAGTGTAAGAGACCCCATTTGGTACAAAGTGAAAGTCTTGCACTCTGTGACACTGCTTGTAAATCAAATTTTCTCAGATCTTCAACAACTAGTTCAAGCGAGCCTCAAGTACTCGGCATTATAGTGATTCACATTCTTTCCAGATCATAAAGAACATCATATAATGCCACCATAAGGTGGCAAATAAATCACTTCAGGTGCTAAACGCAAAATGTTCTATGCTATGACATAGCTATATCTAAGGATATTTGAAAGTGGGACCAATTGTGTATTTTCTTGGGTCATGGGATATCCAAACAAGCCGTTATCAGATGGATGTCCATATGTAACTCCTTTTGTCTTAACAAAGATAACAGAGGTATAAGAGGGAGGGTGATGGTAAGTTTCACCACAGACTTTCTGATGACCACCCTTGAAGGAAAACGAATGTGGATATTTGTTAAGCATGCCAGATGCTGCACAATTGTACTGGACAGTAGCAATCGAAGGGACAGGAGGCAAACTTTCACTCCCTCGTTAAGGGATAAAAGCCCAGGTTTTACCCCATTGGTTTAAATAATTTGCCTGAATTTTCTCTGAAAAGGAATTCATGTTTTTGAGTGTGTTCTGATGTAGGTCGCAGATATGTAAGAAACTGTTGTAGTTACACTTTGATATGAATACATGCACATAAAACCACATGCGATGTTAGCACATGCGCTAATATCAGACATGCTCATAAAACGGTGAATAGGTAGTGTGAGCCGATGCAAAGATAAATAGATGTCTCTGATCACCTATCCCATTGACCTACCAGGAATACATGCAATGCCCCCCAAACAGCCCTAACTCACCGTGTCCCGCAGAAGCATGCGTTTTTAATATGTAGTAAGAACACGGACAATCTACAAACGTGGGGCTGCACAGCAGAAAAATAGCTGGGAGTGCTTGGCAGTGCGAACTGAAGGTCTCAGACTAGGAGATGAAAGTGGTTTAAGAGTAGCTCTTTGGAAGTCTCCTATCTAAGAATGTGCCAAAAAGGGTCAGGCTGAGGAAAACAATGCATACAAAAACAAATGATGTCGCCGCTTACCCCTGCAGTCTTGAGGATGTTGAAAGGGTAATATTATCCTCAAGCATCAGAAGAGAAGTGATGCCCAACACTGGCATGAGGTAGTAGATCACAGTAGAGGTTCTGCCCTGCACATCATCATGAGACCATAGGGTGAGAAGGCCCTGAGAATGTTGATGCTGTGCGGGAATGGCACATCTACCTCGTTGCCTTGAAGCAGGTGACGCATCAAAGCCTACTGAAAGTTAGTCTATGTTTGAGATACTCATAAAGAGTTGTTGTTTAGTGCCTCGTGCCCTCCTACTAAAAAACACTTCTATCAAAGTCCATATTGCAAGTGACACACAGCAAAATATTCAGGACACTCAGGGAAGAATGCGACCAAGAAGAGAGTCCTGCACCTCACAAACTCACCACAAGGATTGTCAACTATCCATGTCAGCACTTATGACCCAGACTACTCTTCCACCACACACCCATGTGCCAGGGCTAAGAATGTATCTGCCCCAGGGAGGTAGCCATCCGATCCCGCTTTAAGCTTATGCAACTTAAAGTCCTTCATAGGGCATATTACACCTCCACGGCTCTAGTCAAAATGGGTTTAATTACCTCCCCACTCTGTCCTCGTGACTGCGGCTCCTTGGGTACCTTCCTACATCAGTGGTGGGACTGTCCGATTCTCCAACACTATTGAACTGAGGTTCTATCTACCATGTCCCGAATATGTCAGAAATTGATAGTTCCCTCCCCTAGGCTCTGTCTCCTGAACATTTGGGATGCCACCGATCTTAACCGTATCGAACAACTGTGGGTCTCCTTAGGCTGTATTGTTGCAAAATGAAATATTGCCAGAACATGGAAGGGGGGAGTAATACCAAAACGCTCAGACTGGGCTGGGGACATGGACTGGTGCATGCAGGCCAAAAGGGTGATATATGAAAGTAGAGGCTGCCCAGGCAAATGGACAAAGATGTGGGGCCCTTGGAACGAAGATAGAGGATTTCTATGTACCCCCTTTACTGCTGACGCCACATACAATGTGGACAGGGAGTCACCTTAAAGATTATTGTCATTGTGTGCTCGTATTGTCACTGTTGTAATTTATTTTCATTTTTTAGTCGTATATGTGATATGTTTATCCTAGATGATGTGCTAATCCTGGAGATTGCTCCTTTTTAGTTTGTTTTCTTTGCTGTAATGTTGGTTTATGTTTTCTTAATAAAAAGATTTAAAAAAAAAAAAAGAATGTATCTGCGGGGGGGGGGCTATAACATCTGCAACCTGCTACCAGCCTGTAGGTGGTGATAGAAGAGGATGAAACGTAGCTACAGTTACTAATAAAATGCCATGGGGAGTCAGTAAGTGATGGGCAGCTATAGCAACACAAAGAAGGACACCCATCAATTGGTTAGTGTTGTGTGTCTGCTTAACCCTTCCAGTGCCTAATTAAACTTTCTGTATAGAGGCCATTGTTTGACTGTTGGGAGCTGAGCACTTGACCCCCCCCCCCCACCACCTCCCGAGAGGCCTTTGTCAGCTCGACTTTCCTATCATGAGTCATGTTCTTGGCCTAATTTGCCGAGCCATACTAGGGCGGACCCTAGGACACCAGTGACAAATGCCCTCAAGCGCAGTTGGGGCCCAGTAGTCCTTTCCTGGCATGTGCCACCCTACCCCAAACGGGGACCGACACAAGGGGATAACAAATCATAGAATCAGGGTCAAAGGATGCATGATATAATTTAAGTTATTGGTGATGTTTCTGGGAATCGATGTGCATGGTAATATTTATTAGAAATGACAGTATAAACTAAAACCAATATCAAGTACCCGTTCATCCTCATTTGTTAATTATTTTGATTAATATTTTTAATAATATATATATTGGTTTTTTTAATGTTTAATGGTTTTTTTAATGCATAGATATATATATTTCTACAGAATAAAATTCTGAGAACATCGGACATCTAAGAGTGCAGCGTATTCTTGTTTGAAAAAAATATATATATATCAATCAATCAATCAAAAATCTTTATTCGGAAAACATAAATGTTGACCATAAAAGTACATTACACAATCCAGCAATCACAATATCTTAAAATAATATAAAAATACAATTATCTCAGATTCACATCATAATAGTTTTACGATATTTAAAAATATTTTTTTTAAAAGCTGTCACAGAGGCAATCATAAATTCATCATCTACGGTTTGTTGCGCCAAAAAAGCTGGTCGGCATTGTCTCAAGCCAAATTTTCTCAATACAGGGATAATCCATTTCCTTCTCGGCCTGGTATAAAATTTACAAAAAAACATTATATGTATGGTCGACTGTGCAGAGATATCATCACAGGGGCAATTACATAAAATTTTCGACCAGTCATTCTGTTCGGGAAAGCTTAAGGATCTAAATAAAATATTCAATCTAAAACGTGATAGCAGGAATCTATCATAGTCTCCAGTAACTAACAAAACATATGGTTGTATAGTTGGAGTTGCCAAAATGATATAATGGGTTTGAACCATTGATTTACTAATTTCTAAGGTGGTTCTGCATTCGCCCAAAAAACGCAAACAACTAGCTTTAAGTTCTTTCCTGGGGACTTCACGCATAGAGTCTGGATCATTAAAATATTCTGCATGTCCCATTTTACCAAGAAACATTTTAATATACCCTAACCATCTTATATTCCTAACCCCATCAATCCCCAGGGCGTCCTTCAGGATGTGGCGATTAAAATCGGTCTCATCTGTAGTCCACACTCTATGCCACAATAAGATTGGCTGGATCTTGATAATATCCTCTAAATAGGGCATGCCCAATTCCAAGTGACAAACATGTGTTGAGGTACTATCTGGTACTACCAGGAGGAACCTAAAAAACTTATTTTCTACCACTTGTAATGAGCCTACATTGGCATACCCCCATATTCCCGCACCATATGTGGCAATAGCTACACACTTTGCTCTATAGATCTGAAGCAATTCAACCGGAGGACGTCTTCCTAATTTCCTGCTGAAATTAGATAATGCCATCAAAGATTTAATAAAAAGAAGCTTTCTTGCTTTCACCGCCTGAACCCATGTTCCCGTGTGATCAAATAAAATTCCTAAATAGGAAAAAGTTTTTGTGTGCTCAATTGCCTTCGATTGTATAAAAAGGGTGTTAATTTTCTTGTTGCTTCCAGCCCCACAGTTCATACTAAATGTTTTTGAACAATTTATAGTGAGGCCCAAATTTGACATAAAATTAGCAAACGAGTTAACCACCCTTTGAAGACCTAGCGGCGTACGGGCCATTAAAACTGCGTTGTCCGCGTACAACAATGCGGGAACGGGACGATTCGCTACTGTTGGCAAATCCTTGCACTCCTGGATCAATTTTGTTTCTAGACCATTTATATAAAGTGTGAAAAGGAAAGGAGCAAGGATACAGCCTTGTCTTACACCTTTCATCACTCTAAAGTGCTTTGTGCAGTCTCCACCCACCCCGTAACGTACCCTTGCCTGTGCCTTTGAATAAAGCTGTTTTAAAAAAGAAACTATTAAAACATCCATCCCTAACCCCTCTAAAATTTGCCACAGCTTATCATGAATGACACAGTCAGCAAAGACAACGCGGTCAAATCAACAAAGGTTAAAAATAACTTTTCCCTTTTTGCTTTAGTGTATTTGTCTAAAACAATATGCAAATTAAGACCCTGTTCAATTGTTCCGAGGCCTTTGCGGAAGCCGTATTGTAGATCACTTATTAATGCACGCTCTTCCGCCCAGACCTGCAGCCTATCCAGCATAATTCGTCCCACGATCTTGACTGTGGAGTCCAACAACGAAATTGGACGGTAACAGGCTGGGTTGGCCCTATCCCCTTTTTTAAAAATAGGGACAATTATTGAGTCATACCATGTAGATATGAAGCCCTGAGCCACATGCATTCAAAACCTGTGTTAAAACTGGACCCCAAAGTGCTAAGTTCGATTTAAAAAGGTCCACCGGGATTCCGTCTAACCCAGGGGCCTTTCCCCCCAGACTTAAATTTATTGCCTTATTAACTTCACTTAAAGTGAATTGCAAAGGCAAATCTAAGGGAGGAGATAAAAGCTCAGGTTCACCCACCTTTATCCTAGAATCAGACTCATTCGTTATAGTGTTAGTATACAATTTGGAAAAGTGTTCTATCCACTCTGATTCAGTGATTGCTATCTCTAAAAATACTTTATCACAGTCCCCCAGGAAGGGCGCGTTAACCGCCTTCCAGAAGGCAGAAGAATCATGGTTCTCTGAGGCCTCACGTAAAGTGTGCCATGCTTCCTCTTTCAATGCCAACCTTCTTTCTTTTAATGCCCTCTTATAGACTCTTCTAGCCTTTCTGATATCTTCCTGGTTTTTTTCTACCACATGTAGGGAGTGTTTAAGCCTCGAATAGGCCTTAGTACAATTGGTGTCAAACCATCCTTTTTTTTTTTGTTGCTCTTTTTTATTGGTTTTTATAAACAAGGTTTCTTTAATGTGGCTAGAAATAACAGAGAAGCTGTCCAGGATTTCCTGAGGTGATGCCCTCTCATCCAAACATGATAAGAATTTATCTTTACATTTTGACAGAACTGTACTAGTAAATACTTCGGGATCCAACTTCGCCCATCTAAGCGCATAGCCGTTCTGTCTGTTCAAAGTTATGTTATCCACAAAATGAGATGAAACATCTCTCGTGTTGATGCCCTGACTATGCACCAACACGTCAATACTAATAGGGAAATGATCGCTTAGGGCAATATCATGTATTATAAAGTCCCTAATGCGGGAGGCGTATCTGTTCGATATTATAATGAAATCTATAGTAGAAAAAGTGCCTCGGCCGTTAAAAGTGGGACAAAAAGGAACCATAGGCGAACATAGGGTGTTTGCGAAGCCTAGGTCATGTGTAAACAGTATATCATTTAAACAATCCCCATAGAATGTATGTGGGAAGTGGGCAAAACCACAACCTTTCTCATACTGAATACCACAGACCCCTTTATCCATATGTTGGCATAGCGGGGAATTAAAATCCCCTCCCCATATAACAAAAACATCTTTGGTTGTGTGGGTCTGTAAATTATGCAGATCACTATCGAGGCGTTTCAGTATATCTTCAAGCATCTCTGGGGGTGCATTATTATAAAAGTTCAACAAGATTACACATGATACATGGTCTATATGCAAACTAACAATCTGATAATATTGGTCTATAACCCTTAGTTCAATTTTCTCTATATTCAGATAATTTGAAATATATATACAGAGACCCCCTTTCGCTCTGCCATATGAGGATGCCACTGCAGGGGAATGAAAAGTTTTATACCCACTAATATGAATGGGATCTATCACCCAGGTTTCCTGCAGAATAAGGATCTCAAATTTGCCCACAAAATCGGTCCACACTTCGTTAGCCACCTTACTTTTTAAACCCGCCACATTCCAGGATAAGAGCATACACCTATGTTTTCTACTTCCTCTACCACTGCAGTCCCCTTGTACTCCATTCGGCTTCCCTGGTATGTGGTTAACATGTAAGATGGACTGTACAGTAACTGCATCGGTGTTATCTAGGACTATTTTACTCGTAGACCCAACAACATCTATCGTGGCATCCGAGTATACGAGGTTTTTTTTGTTACTTTGTTGTAAATTCATCGATCTCTCAATAATAGAGACCCCCACTCCACTTAAAACAACTGGCTGGGTAGAAGCCGGAGTTTGTAGTCAGTCCACTGATTCAAGATTCACAAATGGGTTGAAACGATTATATGTTGGGAGATTAAATAGATGTCTGTTGCTCGGATTTAGTACATCTCTTTTAGACTGGGCCGGATTATATATGGGCTGATAAAAAAGCCTAATGGGACTAAATTAACGCCCTGCCCTAAGATGGTATGGTTTCCGGCTCTACTCAGAATCAGTTGGACTAACTGGGGAGTTCTAAGGATCAGCACCACACAATCTCCCAGCATATTCTTCCTTCCTCTACCTACCCAACTTACTCTCCTAATCATCTTAAATTCTTCAAATAGCCTCTCTGTTAGGCCCGTCCTTAAACCGAGCCAATGTATTGTCTTATTCCTTAAAATCTCCCAAGTTTCAACCATCCCTTCTTGTATTTTTGGGACATTCGCTAATACCACTACATACGGTGTAGCCGCTGGTGGTAAATCCAGACTAATTATAGGCCTCTCTTTTACATTTTCATTCTGGGACCTAGAGGTATTATTTTGTCCACTTGTAGAGGGGGGATACTTATTCGTACTTGAAATCAGGGGGATATAAATATATATATATATATCCCCATCCCCGGCCCAGGAGGGAAATGTACAGAATCTTTTGTCTCCACAAGAGAAGTACATCAGGGTGGTGTCCTGGCATCTTTTTTTGTATAAAAGCTACTTGGAGGGTGTTTCGAGAATACATGATCATGGCACCAAGGTTGGGTAGTGGCCACATACCTGCGATGGGCGATGCCTTCCTTTTGTTAAGAACAACCAATAAGTTTCAAGATGTGATCACATGTTATGCAGCATGTATGAAAGATCTGGAGCTGAAACAAAATAGTAAAATCTCATTTTATGAATCTCTGCCCAAGAAATGGTCCAAAAGCATGAATAGAGAAAGTACACAGAACAGCCTTGTAAAGGTGTTCTCTTACCTTAGTACCACTTTTAATGCCAAGTTGAATTGGGCAGACGTCTTACTAGCAGAATAATTTGTTTTCTGGAAACTCAGGGAATCATTTTTAGCCTCACAGTACGGTAAAGCCATAGACATTTGACCCAGATCTTAACTGTTCTAAACATGCATTCCCTCAGTATCCTATGGGGCAGAAATCTAAAGATACTTCATAATCAGGAGGAAAATATACATTTCTAAGATGCCTGTTAGCGTTACCCCATTCACTTCCATCATTTGCCATGTCCGAGGAGGTGGGCCTTGAGTACACGGAGGGCTATATAAAGCGGACCTCATTCTGTTGTGGTTATCAGTGTGATGTAATCCTGCAGTGGGTTAAAATAGAAAATTTTTATCTGATTGCCTTATAGTGGAACTGTGGAGTAAGATTCCATGGCTGGAACACATCAGAGGCGTTAGTTCGGCCCTGGGGCGCCCGTACTTATTCAGTAAGCTCAAAAAGATTGTGAACGCGAATATGAAATGGGTCTTCAACACCTTCTGTCGATGGAGATCAATAGGAAGCGACAGTTTTGAAGCAGATTGATAATTTATGTGAGCGATATCTTCTGACTAGATTTAGAGTCGGCACTATACACTATCGGTTGCTACCATCTATGACTCAGATCACCACTAACATAGATGAATCAACCACTTCTTTATCTTTTTCTGCCATTATAATGAAGGTTCTCACAGGAAATATATTATCCTGATTTTAAAAGAGAGCCAAGTTTGAGCTTGTCATCCAGTCTTTACATCTTTTATTGCCAACCCCTTTGATCACACTGTATCAAGATTCTTCATTCTGTAGTTGGCGTAAGAAAGTGCTTGATAGTGGAAGACTGTGAAAATTCTTAAGCAAATTGTGAAGTTTTTAAATGTGATTGGTTTTATTGTTTGCATGGACTGATATCCTGTTGTTTAATGTAAATGTGAATATGTGGTTTTTGCCTATGTGATAAGAAGAAATCTTTCAAAGATTATTTGTATAACTTTTCTACATAATGCTTTACATTGTTTTATGAAGTGATGCTTTATGGTTTATATAACAATCCAAAATAAACTGTGTATGTCTGAACATACACTCTTGGCATTTCCGGGTTGGGGCGTTATTTAAATCAATGCACTGGCGAGCGCGCAGCGGACGCGCTGAGGTCTGTGATTGCAGCTTTTAGCTTTTTTAGAACTGTGCTCCTATATTTGTGTTTTTAAACTGTTATTCTCCTGCTGAGTTTTTATTTCTCCCCCTCTGCTTACACTTCGAGGGGCTTGGGGGTCCGTTTCTGGGGCATCCTTCTGGGTCGTGTGCTTTGTATTCACTCACATTACTTGTGCTGTGTACTTAACTGTTTACCGCCGAGTGCCTCCACTTTCTCCTGATCTCCGCCCCGTTCCGCCACGGCTGTGTGCCGCTTGAGCGGAGGGCGTGCTCTTTCAGGGTCAGCTGGGCCAGTGTGCACTCTTGGCATTTCCGGGTTGGGGCGTTATTTAAACCAATGCACTGGCGAGCGCGCAGCGGACGCGCTGAGGTCTGTGATTGCAGCTTTTAGCTTTTTTAGAACTGGGTTCCTATATTTGTGTTTTTAAACTGTTATTCTCCTGCTGAGTTTTTATTTCTCCCCCTCTGCTTACACTTCGAGGGGCTTGGGGGTCCGTTTCTGGGGCATCCTTCTGGGTCGTGTGCTTTGTATTCACTCACATTACTTGTGCTGTGTACTTACCTGTTTACCGCCGAGTGCCTCCACTTTCTCCTGATCTCCGCCCCGTTCCGCCACGGCTGTGTGCCGCTTGAGCGGAGGGCGTGCTCTTTCAGGGTCAGCTGGGCCGGTGTGCACTCTTGGCATTTCCGGGTTGGGGCGTTATTTAAACCAATGCACTGGCGAGCGCGCAGCGGGCGTGCCGCTGGCGCGCATAAGGCAAGCCCGTCTGCGCCCGTCCGCGCCTGTCCGCCGCCAGGCGCCAGACATGCTGCTGGTCCTCACAGAGGTATGGTCACCTACTCTGCTGTAGATCTCGTCAGTATTCAGAGGGGTATGCGCCTCTGCAGACATCCTCCTTGTACCATCCTGGAGGGTCCTTTCTGTTGTTTGCATTGTGGTTTCAACTCTTGGGTGTCCCCTGCTTCTGCCCCCGTAGTTTCTGCCCCCAGCTCGAGCCCCAAAATAAAATTGCTTAGTCTAAATTGTCGCTCCCTAGTGAAACATCACGCTGATGTTCATGACCTGTTATTGGACGAAGCCCCTGTTGCCCTCTTTTTAACCGAGACATGGCTGTCGGGCGAAAATGTGGCAGAACCTGGCTTGGCGCTCCCTCTGGGTTTTAGTATTATGATGCTTAATAGAGGGTCCAGAGGGGGTGGCATTGCAGTTATTTTTAAATCTTCTTATATGTGCACCTTTGTTAGGGAGCCTCTTGCTGGTTGCGAAGCTGCCTACTTTGGGATTTCCTTCAATGCTAATTATACTCTGTCGGGCTTACTGTTCTATCGACCACCTGGTCCTTCTAAAGAGTTCAGAACGGCCTTGATTGATACTGTAGGGCCTTTAGCCATGAGAACAGCTAATTTCAGTATCCTTGGGGATCTGAATCTGCATTTGGATAATCCTCATGACGCCGACATGGGTAACTTTCTGGCCGATCTTGCGGCGTGCCAACTTCTCCAGCTGGTGCAAGGGCCCACGCACTCTGCTGGCCACTTGTTGGACCCTGTTTTTACCAATCTTGCTCTTCTGACTGTTTACTCTCCCTCCCCGATGTGTTGGTCGGATCATCACCTCATAACAATGACACTCCCTGGGATTACACCTATGAGCAGAGAGCCTCAGAAGCGCACACTTAGGCGCCCTTGGCATAAACTTAATATCATGCAACTCTATGATCTTCTTTCCTCATGCCCGCCCACTCTTCCAGCAGACCCAGATTCTGCCGATAAATCACTGTCCGACTGGATTTACGGTGCTCTTGACTCTCTTATTCCTGTAAATTGGTCTAAAGGACGTAGCACCAAATCCAGTCCTTGGTACAACGCTGAGCTTACTTGCTTGCGTAAAGAGTGTAAGAGGTTAGAGAGAGCATGGAGAAGGAGCTATGACCCTAATCTAAAGAAGCCCTATAGTACAGCTATTAAGCAATATCATAGATCCATTCAGTCGGTACGGGCCACTTACTATGCGGAGGTGATCAAGAGCAGTGCTAATCCCTCTAAAAGTATCTTTGCAATACTGAAGGAGCTGAAATCATCCACTGCCCTGGCCGCCACTCCGATTTCATCTGATGAGCAATGTGACGCTCTGGCCTCCTTCTTTGTGGAGAAGGTTGAGAAGATTTATAATTCCTTCCCCCAGATTGCGTCTGTTCCAGATCTTGTGCCTCGTTCCCCCACTCCTTACACTCTGACTACTTTTCCTGCTATCTCTCATGAGATTCTGTCTGTGTTATGCAGCAAAGTCAAGTCTGGCTCCCCATCCGATCCTCTCAAGCCGGCCGATGCGTTGAAAATCTTACTTGTGCTCATTCCTCCTTTGAGCCATGTGATCAACTTATCTCTCTCTACGGCTGTCGTACCGAGTACTTGGAAACACGCTAAGGTGGTTCCCCTGCTAAAAAAGCCTAACATGGATGCGGCCAAACTGGAGAGCTTCCGCCCCATCTCTCTCCTGCCCTGGGTCTCTAAACTTTCTGAGGTCTATGTCAATTCCATCTTGACGGGGTATCTGGAGGAAAATAACATACTTGACCCCTCTCAGAATGGTTTCCGTGCGGGTCATAGTACGGAATCTGCTATTCTTGTTGCTTTGCCACCGTAGTGGCGGTGAAGGTGCCTGTCTTCTTGCCCTGGTAGGACTGGTGTCCCAGGGTCTGCCTGCAACTGCTGTCCTTCTTGCCCCACAGCGCCCACCATCAGCTGAGGGGACTACAAGTCCCAGAGATCTGAGCGCCACACACACCTGCCGCTTGTAAGGGGGGGCGCTCGACATCGCGCTTAAAGCGCTGCCTCTCCCCCCGCGGCGCGGGACGCTATTCTTGTTGCTTTGCCACCGTAGTGGCGGTGAAGGTGCCTGTCTTCTTGCCCTGGTGGGACTGGTGTCCCAGGGTCTGCCTGCAACTGCTGTCCTTCTTGCCCCACAGCGCCCACCATCAGCTATGGGGACTACAAGTCCCAGAGATCTGAGCGCCACACACACCTGCCGCTTGTAAGGGGGAGGCGCTCGACATCGCGCTTAAAGCGCTGCCTCTCCCCCCGCGGCGCGGGACGCTATTCTTGTTGCTTTGCCACCGTAGTGGCGGTGAAGCTGCTTGTCTTCTTGCCCTGGTGGGACTGGTGTCCCAGGGTCTGCCTGCAACTGCTGTCCTTCTTGCCCCACAGCGCCCACCATCAGCTGAGGGGACTACAAGTCCCAGAGATCTGAGCGCCACACACACCTGCCGCTTGTAAGGGGGAGGCGCTCGACATCGCGCTTAAAGCGCTGCCTCTCCCCCTGCAGTGCGGGACGCTATCCTTGTTGCTTTGCCACCGTAGTGGCGGCGAAGGTGCCTGTCTTCTTGCCCTGGTGGGACTGGTGTCCCAGGGTCTGCCTGCAACTGCTGTCCTTCTTGCCCCACAGCGCCCACCATCAGCTGAGGGGACTACAAGTCCCAGAGATCTGAGCGCCACACACACCTGCCGCTTGTAAGGGGGAGGCGCTCGACATCGCGCTTAAAGCGCTGCCTCTCCCCCCGCGGCGCGGGACGCTATTCTTGTTGCTTTGCCACCGTAGTGGCGGTGAAGGTGCCTGTCTTCTTGCCCTGGTGGAACTGGTGTCCCAGGGTCAGCCTGCAACTGCTGTCCTTCTTGCCCCACAGCGCCCACCATCAGCTGAGGGGACTACAAGTCCCAGAGATCTGAGCGCTTGTAAGGGGGAGGCGCTCGACATCGCGCTTAAAGCGCTGCCTCTCCCCCCGCGGCGCGGGACGCGCCCGGGCCAAGGGCGGGCCCGTCCTTGCCCGTCATTGCCAGGAAGAGGCAGGGCAGGGTCAGACCTCTTTCATCTTTCATCTGCTGTCTGGGACATAAACTAGAAGACTTTAAAGGTACTGTGTGTCGTATAGAATATTAGGCTTTGCTATCTAGTCACGACCTACTTGCTACAGGGATTTATAAAGCTGTCCGAACTAGTGGAAGTGTTGTAATATTTTGATGTTTGCTATCTCTTGTTTGGCACAGGTTATTTTCGTTCTCTTATTCTTTGGCTAACTATTTAGTCTGGCCTTATAATGGGCAAAAGGAAAATTACGGAGGGTGCGGGGAGGACAAGTGGACATGCTGGTGAGACAGATAAAGGGAGAAAGGTCAGGAAAATAGCAAAAATAGCAGATTTGACTGATAATTGTGTTATGAATAGAATAGACAATCTCATTATTGAGTGTGAAGGGTTATTGGGAGTTGATCCACCAGCTGACTTACCAACCCCTTCCGATCCTGCCAACTCTTTAATTGCAAGACAACTCACTGACTCACGTCCAACCATTATCCCGCCAATGTTCCAGAAAATCTATCGTAAGGATACAGTGGCTTGCCATGAAATTGCACGTTCAGGCCCCGAATCGCATCTAGTGACCGATGCACCCTCCCAACTGCCTATTTCCCCTGCCCGGGGGCGAGTTGTCATATCGAACCTCTAGTTATCTGTACTAACCGCTTCTCAGTATTGGCAGGGGAACATGAAACTCGTGAAGAAGTTCAACCCTCTACTCTCATGAAAACTTTAGAGAAAAGTCCAAATGAGACGGATGACATTTGTCCCTTCTCATTACGGACCCTTTTTCAAACTATTAAATTACTTCAGAAGGAGGTCGGATCTATGAAGGTGATGATCAAGGAGCTTGTGACTACTGTTAAACTCCTAACTCCTAACAACATTTCACAAACACCAGATATTTGTGCACCACCTAACTTGTGTCAGTCATCAAAGCTGGGAGGCCTAGTAGATAGTCGCCAGCAATCAGCTTCTACATTTTTTTTGGGTCGAGCCGTCAAGGCTCCACCTACTAATCCAGCAGGTTCTTTAGGAACTCCCCTCTCAAAGGTATTGCATAAAGACCTTTATTCCAAAGTTGTCGTGAATGGTAGAAGACCGACTGAGACTCTACTGGCTCCAACCTTGGGTAGAAAGACATTTTCCCAGCAAAGTAAGCAACTATCTTGTCTCCCCGCAAAAGCGCAGATAGTTTTTATGGTTAATGTCCCCAAAATAGGTTCAAGATATGAGAATTCCGACTCCCTGATAAACAAGTCCATACACTGGATTCGTCACGTCAGGGGTTGTCGTTCATTGATCAGGGAAGATATAGTCAGGGCAAGGAGATGCATGTCAAATAACCAGCTTACCGACTGCATCGAACTTACCCTCTCCAATGTGGAACTAGCAGAGAACCTCTTGGCCTTAGAGTATAGAACTTGCTCCCCAGATTCTTCGTCTATTCAGATTAGGCGTTATCTGACAACTGGTGGGGCTAGGGCTCAGGATAGTCTAAATCTATCACCTATACCAAGAGGGTCTCCTTTAGAGGCGGTGGATTGACTATGCTGCGCTTACCAATCCCGACAGGAATCACATCTTACCCTAATTATGAACAAACAGAGTGCCCCTAACATTAATTGTCCAAGTATGTCCCTTGGTGACCCCTTGATTCTGATACAACCAAACAGCCATAATGGTGATCAAGGATGTAGTCCAACGAAACATGGGGATGCTACACTTTCGAATACTTCTGCTCCGCCTTCTGTCCCATCTTTCTTAACAAGACTGGCCTGTGATGGGTCTCTAGTACCACAACTCAAAATTCTATCTTGGAATATTGCAGGTCTCCAAAGCAAAATGTCTCTTCCTGACTGGAATGACCTGATTGAAGAACATCACATCTGTATATTCCAAGAGACATGGAGCTTGGTACCATTATACAAATCTGGTTACACCTGTTTTTTTAGATCTGCTACTTCTATGGGGAGAGGGCGGCCCTCTGGAGGTCTTATTATTTGGATAAAGATCGACTTGGGCTGCAAAATCCTTGAACATCATTGTGACAGCCCTGATATAATGTGGCTTTCGATTAAGGGAAGCAGGGGTGGTAAAACCATCGAGTTGTTCAATGTTTATATAAGGGGCACACCAGGGGGTAAAATGTCGAATGTTGTTTCTTTCCTAGAACATGAGCTCGCTGAACGCCCATCAGATTCGCTCGTCATGATAGCAGGAGATTTTAATTGCAATTTTGAGCCACTAGATTCTGAGGACCTGTTGGGGAATGAGGAAGAAGACACGAAGTGGGGTGTTCCATTGTTAAATATACCTCCGATTAAGAAATGGTCCCAAATCGCAATCCAGATTAATGCACTTGCCCTTGAATTCGGATTGAGGGCGGTGAATGGTAGAACAGCTTCTGATGCTCTAGGAGCAAATACATTCAATAGAGTAAACTGTCCCTCACGCATTGACTACATATTAATAGATCTGAGACTCTGGAATTTGGTAATAGATATGGAAGTGCTAATCTCTTCTGACAGTGACCACAACACGCTTAGTCTAAGTATGGAAACCCCATTTGCCCTTCCTTGCTCCCCAAACCAGATTCATGGGCCCCTCATGATTACGAAGGAATTGATTCCTTCAGGCTGTAGAAGGTTTCTTAAATGGCCTAGAATCGTGACCCATGAACCGTCGATGACGGGCATTAGTCACGCATTGAGTACAAACACCGCTTTATTGCTGGAAGCTCTTGGTGAAGCAGATGGTCTGACCAAGATTCCGAATCTATATGAGAGATTGGTAGATCAGATTGGTATGTATTTTATAGTAAATAATACAACTAGACCGAGTGGCGGTGCTAAAAAGCCCAATACTTGGTATAATGGGGATTGTAGAGCGAAAAAGAAGGCCTTGGTTATAGCAATCAAAAGCAAAGACTGCTCCTTAGTTAAGGAATCTAGAAAGAATTATAAAATTGCTACCTATCGTGCTAAGCTGGAGTGGGATGAGTCCTATTGGCAGAATTTAAAAGAGGCAAGTGTAGCTAGAGATCCCAACCTCTTCTGGAATATGGTTAGGTGTTCGGGTAACAAGGATGTAAACCTGATTCCTAACCATATTACAAGCCAGGATTGGTTTAATCATTTTGGGAAGCTCTACTCTGGGATTGATCCATCCCCCCAAGAGGGCTCATATATTTATCTGAGTCCCCATTCTGCCTTGAATACCACTGATCTCTTTACTCTTGAGGAAGTGGAGACTGCCATAAAGAAAATAGTTCCAGCAAAAGCCCCGGGACCTGATGGTCTCCCAGGAGATCTCTTTCTTGCTGAATCCACTAACTGGGCAAATTATGTTATGCTTTTAATTAACTCTATCGCAAGGGGTTGTGCAGTACCGGAGTCATGGAAGGGTGCAGAGGTGGTCCCTATTTTTAAAAAAGGTGCTAGGGATGACCCTGCTAACTACTGCCCGATCAGTTTGATCGACGCAATGCAGAAAGTAGTTGGTAGAGTGTTACTGCAGAGAATCCACCACTGGGTGGACGAAGGGAATATCCTCTCCCAATACCAAGCGGGGTTTAGGGCCTGCACAGGGACGGTGGACCAAGCATTTAGGCTGCTTTTAATCTATTGGAAGGTGGTCTTAATAGGCAAGGGCAGTCTTTATTTGGCGTTTATCGACCTAAAGACTGCCTTTGACCTAGTCCCCCATGAGCGGCTATGGCGTCTGTTAGATGAAATGTGAATGCCACCACTGTTACTTAACCTGTTGGTTCGCCTACACGAGGGCAATTATGCTCAAGTGAGGTGGGGGTCCCAAGGACAGAAAACGGATAGGATTCCTGTGAACAGAGGGGTTCGCCAGGGATGCGTCTTGGCTCCCACCCTGTTCTCTTTATATATGAACGGGGTGGTTAGCTTTCTCCAAGAGTTTCCATCTGACGCCCCTGCCCTGGCTGGTGATAGGGTCCCTACCCTTCTCTTCGCAGATGACACTCTGCTTATTTCTAAGACACCAGTAGGGTTACAAAAGCTTTTAGATAGATTCTCTCTCTTTTGCGAGTCCCGGGGGCTGATTGTTAATACTTCAAAGACTAAGCTAATGGTATTCAATCCCTACAGGTCATATAGAAGTAATTTTACTTTAGACGGAACTAGTCTGGAGAAAGTAACAACATTTGATTACCTAGGATTAAGGTTGGCAGAGACAATAAATACCACATTGATAAAATGTTCTTAAATCATAAGCGCGTGGCTGGAGCTCTAATAAGAGAACATCGCTCCTCACAGAGCAGACCTGTGGCGCCTGCCTTAACAATTTATGCAGCCAAAGCACTTAGTTCGGCACTTTATGGTGCCGAATTATGGGGCTTCGAGAATGTGGATAGCATCAGCAGATCAGAACACAAATTTTTTAGAGATCTTTTGATGCTCCCCTGCAACGTGCCTTTGAAACCATTAATGAGCGATATGGGTAGGCACTCCTTTAAAGATATAGCCAGGCTACGGCCATTGCTATTTTGGGCTCGTTTGTGTCGGACTCCTGAGCTAACTAGCTATGCCTCCGCGCTCACTGAAGTAATGGCCTTGGATGGCAATCAAAGAATTGGCTGGGTGCTCAAACTTAAAAAAACTCTTTGCTCTTGGGCTCAAAGAGTCATGGGACACGCAAACTCCACCTTGCAAGGCTGATCTTAAAAGGTTTTACTGGGCCTGGGTTAATGCCCAGGAGCTCAGTAATCAAAGAGTGGGAAGACTTACAGAAGAATTTTATCTTCATAAGCAATATATTCTTCTTGAACCATATTTAGATTTTATTCAGTCACCACGAGATAGAGCACTTTTTATACAGTTCAGGGTAGGTTCGCTCCCGGTTCGGGAGCTAACTGCAAAATGGAGTGCACCATATCAGACATTAGCGGGGTGTCCCTGCTGCAGAGCACCAACAGAGAGCTTAGCCCACCTTATGTTTGCCTGCCCTGCTTATAAGAATGCTAGAATGAGATGGCTTAAACCTATCTGCAGACAATTGGGCACACAAGAGCATTGCACTGCTCTACGCATTCTAAAATCAGATGCATGCACCCTCTTTGCCTGTGGTGTTGCAAAATATCTCAGTTGTGCCTGGATTATAAGGTTTAAAACTCTACGCATAGCACCCTAATGAATTACTATGTTTTTACAATATCTTTTAGCCTTGTTTTTATAGATGTATATTGCATTGTAACCTATAATATAGTTAATCTTTTGCTAAACAAAAACTAAAATTGTATCTATTTAATGAAAATATACTAGAATGAACTCACTTTTATGATGTTTTAAACTCTTTTTATAGTTTGCCCTTATCTTTTTTTAATTTTTTTTAATTAATTTATTTATTTTTATTTATTTTTTATTATTATTAGGAATAGTGATGTATAAAATGATTTTATTGGGCTTTTATTATTGGTTGATGCTTTTCTGGTAATGTGTACTGTCCTTGCAGAATAATGTAAGATAGTTAATGCTTTTAAGGTACTTGTTTATCGAAATAAAGCTATTTGACTGACTGCTCTTCTTGCTGTTACCGAACATCTGAGATGGGCCTTAGATGAGGGCCGCACGTCGGCACTGATTCTGCTTGATCTCAGTGCCGCGTTTGATATGGTCTCCCATCAGATCCTGTTGAGGCGTTTGGAGGAGGCGGGTATAACGGGCTCCGCCCTGGATTGGTTTGCTTCCTTTCTCTCTAGAAGGACCTTCCAGGTTGCCGCTCCCCCCTTTACCTCTAGAGTTATTGCCATCGAGCAGGGTGTACCGCAGGGCTCTGCTTTGAGCCCTACCCTTTTTAATTTGTACGTTCAACCGCTGACAAGAGTGGCTAAGAACAGAGGGCTTACGATAGTGTCGTATGCAGACGACACTCAGTTGGTGGTCACACTCTCCGATGACATTACCCGGGACGCTTGTAAGTTTCGTAGCGATCTTGAGGCCATTTCGGAGTGGATGACTGCCAACTGTCTCCAGCTCAACGCCAGCAAGTCTGAAGTACTGCTGGTGGGGAGAGATGCAGAGCTGTGGAGTGAGCACTGGTGGCCTGCCACGATGGGGTCAGCACCTGTTCCCAAACAGGTTGTAAAAAACCTAGGGTTTTGGATAGACACCGCCCTCTGCTTTCGAACCCAAACCATGAAGGTGGCAGGGACTTGTTTTGGGCTATTGCGAGGGCTCAAACCCCTGTTGGGCTTTTTTGATCCCCCTATTAGGCAGGTTATCATTCAGGCCTTGATTCTGTCAAGACTGGACTATGCCAGTTCCCTCTATCTGGGGGTCAACCAGTCTGAGATTGTCAGATTACAAAGGGTTCAGAATGCAGCGGCTCGTGCCCTTCTTGGTCTGCCGAGGAGGTGTCCTACCTCTAATGCCATCCGCCGCCTTCATTGGCTGCCCGTGGCCAAGCGTTCAGAGTTCAAGGCCCTCTGCATTACTTTTAAAATCCTTAATTTTTCATCTCCTTGCATCTTGACTAATCTTCATACCTTCTATATCCCCTCTCGCCAACTTCGTTCCATGGGACAGAATCTTGTGGCTGTCCCCAGGGTCAGGAGGGCGCGCGCTGGTGGGCGCTCCTTTCGTGTGTTGGCCTCGAAGCTCTGGAATGCGCTCCCCATCTCCATTCGCAGTTTAAAGTCCTACCTGCCTTTTCGGAAAGCTGTGAAAACATACCTCTTCCCTCCGTTATAAGCTGTCTCGTTCTGTGATTTGCTTTGTAGTTTTCTGAGCTCAGCGCCGGGACGCCCCTTTGCTGGGGCAGCCGTGCGCTCTATAAAAATGTATAACATAACATAACATACCCTTCCACATTATACATTTTTGGAGTCTAATGCATATCTGTATATATTTTAGATTTTTTGTACTTCTTGCAAAACAATACTTATTTGTGCTGTGAACACTCAAGTAATAGCATTAAGCTCTTTATGTACAATACATCTCTTTTTAGGTCTCGCCTAGGCAGCGCGCATGCGCTGCTCTAGGAGGACCTTTAGCCATCGGTCTTCACTTTTCAAGCACTGCACTCGTGCTTGTGGCGGCATCCACCTTGTGGGAGCGAGCAGCGGCGCGCCACTAGCACGAGTGCAGTGCTTGAAAAGTGAAGACTACGCGCGCACGCACGCATTGTTTGAGTTTCAGCATTATGAGGCATTGTTTGAGTTTCAGCATTAGGAGGCTCTTGCCGGCTCTCGTAGCGCGTGTGCGGCTCCAGGCGCAGTCTCTACCCGCTAGAGCTATCAGTCTGTGCGCAGCTCCAGCAGTCTCTCCACGCCAGCTCAGGCACTCTGTCTCTCCCCGGATCCCACGGTCTCTCCCGCACTCTGCGTCCAGTACTTCCTCTTCGCGACAGAGACACTCAGACTGAAAGTGGCAGCTCTGCGCGGCTTCCCCTTCCTCCAGAATCACGTCTGTCTCATCCGAGAGCCCTGCTTCCTCCTCTACCGTGCCTGCCTGTAACTTATCCCCACCCGACTCTTCTGCCGCGCTGCCTCCAGGCTTCTCTCCTCATTCTCTCACCTTAGTCTTTCCCGCTTCTCCATTCCCATTCTCTGCTTCCACCCCTGCTCTCTCTGTGGCTTCCCTTCCTTTCTCTGACTTCTCTCACTCTCTTCTTCGCTCCTTCACTCACCCTGGCTGACTTATCTCTCCCCTCTCACTATCTCTATCTCCTCTTTTTCACACTAAAGGCTCCCTTCCACTCTCCCCTCTTTCCAAAGCTGCAAAGTTTTGAGACTGCTTATGTATGACATTTCCATGTTTCGGGTGTGTTTGTATGTGACATTCACATGCTTTAGCAGTGACACTTTAGCATGAGTAGAGCCACATAGTAATGCTCAATTAATTAGATAAATTGCAGAAATGATTGGGTGACACCTTCAGACATTACTAGGGTTTTCAGCCAACATCAAAGCTCAATTATGGGGCACGTAGTTTCGTTCTTAAAGATTACTGGAGACTACAAAAGCAGCACGGGATTAAAGTGGTACGTAATGCCACCCTGGGTACACTTTACTTTAAGTCCAGGCAGAAGCAAGCGTGTGTGTTAGGAGTTGAGGGGTTAGATGCAGCATCGTGTTTGCTGCTGCTGAGTGATTGCAAAGTAGATAGATCAACCCTGGTGTCTGTGACCACATTTTCAAAGATCAGAGAAGAACACCCTCATTTTATGAACTTTATTCTCTGCTAGGTTATACTGCTGTTCAGACTAGATGTTGCCATTTGCAACTTCGTTTTTTTTCCCGCTGTACAATTAACAGAACAGGAATAGCTTCACACACATGGTCGTTGTGTGCTCGGAACCATGTGCATACAAAAACATGCTTCCAGCGCTGCAACATTATTTAAAAAAAACAGCCAGACGTGATGATGTAACGGAATCTAATTAAAAACACGGTATATTCCAACTTCAGGTGGATTGATGAGTTACTCATTAAAACGCCGCAAGCAATAACATTTTTTAAATGGACAAGAAAAAGTCACAGTGTTGAGCACACAATCACCTCGGTATTTAAATACAGCAGTAGAGGGCACGGGCACTGTCTCCAGCCAAAACACACAGAGATCTCTGCTCGCGCTTCGCCTCTCCTCCACCTCAGAGACAGATGACCTCGCACTGGCTGGCACACTGCCATGCAGAGAGTACCTGGAGCAATGTGAAGGCACAAAGGAGCTATAATAAAAATGGCGCGACACAGCATTTCAGTTCTCTCATGCTCAGCAGAAGCTCCTATCCCCTGACTCTTGACTGACTCAATCTGCCATCATGGACACGTTCACTAGGCCCTTGGTAGCGCTTCCTTCGGACACTGGCACCAACACCACTGCAAGAGGTCTGGGGTATCAGTTCATACAGCATGCTAAAAGTAGAATCCATGTTGTGGAAACACACCTAACAATAACATAACATCAACTTCTCTGAGTGGATAACTAAAACCACATGTCTCTTTACCACCAGCAAGCACAGTGCAGTCTGGCGTCTTAAAAATCAATCATTTTGAAATGTTCTGCAATAATATTTATTCTGATCACTCAGTGCAAGCCAATGCTCAGATAAGAAAATAGACGTGTGGGACTCAAGTTCATTTATTTCCTAATTGAGTAGTTTGTATACTTACATACAAGAATGGTGAAGCTGAGGAGGCAGACTTAAACCCAGAAACCCTTAAAGCATTGGCATAGCCAATAGGTCTCGCTTTTGGGACCTTATACGTATTTAGTTATGCAGCACAATATCCTTGGTGCAACAGCATCAACTGTTGCATGGCTAAACACTTATAACGTCCCAAAGGCGAGACCTATTGGCTATGCCAATGCTTGTTTGTTGTCTGCCACTGTTCTGCTCCCTTTTCCATGCATTGGTGTAGTAAATCAGTGAAATTAAATAAATATTATATTTGTGAGGTTTCAGTGGCACAGCAGGAGCTCTACACTGATGCGGTAGCCAGAAACTTTTTGAAAGCAAGAGTAACTGGTCACGGTCAAAACATACTTTGCCTTTATAATATGATTAGTTGTTTATTTGCAAAACCTTGTAAGTAGGTTATGATGTCACATTTGAGTGCATCCCATCAGATTGGTCATATAACTACCAAGGAATCAAATGTAGCTATATTCTAAACAATAAAGCCTTGCCCAATGTGAATGTTGTGGAGGTGTCCCAGGAATCCACCGATGGTCCATAAATGTCAATAAAATATCTGTTGTGCAAGCACGTTTATCATTGAATCGTTTCCTTTTTAGGCTATTCAAGGGGTTCGAAATCATGAAGTTAAGCCTTACGTCATCTTCATCAAACCACCCAGTGTTGGCTGCATGAGGCAATCTCGGAAGAATGCTAGAATCATTACAGATTACTATGTTAACATGAAATTCAGGGTAAGGTGTGCAAGAGATATATCACAGTGCGGGTAGATCTGTGTCACACTATGTGGCCATAACACTCTTTGTAATCTCTGTATGTATATGCATCCTCTTGCAAATAATTCCCCTGGAAAATATAAATGACTGCACGTTGTATTTTTGTGCAAGAGTCCATATATCCCCCTCCCCCCCAGGATCCTTCCTGTATATCTCGCGTCACGTTCTTTATTTGAAATGTGCACCCTACAAAGTGTTTAATAAATTGTTGACGAGTTATGGAGCACATCATACCGCAGATGTGTGCTTTCAGTAGAGGGATAATATATACTACTGTATAAGTTGTGCTTCTTCAGAATGGTACAGGTTTGTAGTGTCGCTTATGTCATAACATCTTACATGGTCACCAGAGTGGTGCTCTTATCATGTCACATGTAGCTGCTCTTGAGTGTGTAGTGTAGTAAAGAGGAGTGAAACATAGAAACCCTTCAGCTTATAAAGCATAGTCGGTCATGGTTGAGCTAGAATATTCTTCAAATGTGGGATAAATGGGAATTGTTTAAATGTCGAGTGTAACGACCAGCAGCTTTCTCTTAACTTGTTGCTGTGATTGTGTAGCTGCATTTAGGAGTGGAGCACAGGATGTGAGAGGTAGTTGTGCTTATGGTTGTGCCTACTAACCTTGTGTAGAGGTTAATTCTACTTCATGGGTAAGTATGATGTTGAATCATCTGTAGGGGAAGAGCCAGGTCTTTAATGCCTTCCCAAATTTGAGATGGTCTTAGATGTTTTAGCCTTTGCCCTTAGAGAGCTGCATAGTTTTTCTTGTCTGTATGGAGAGAGGTTTCACTGATATCCAACTGCATGTAGGGCTGGTTGGTGTTATAGATGGCCTAAAACATTAGACCCACATCTATAAAAAGGGAGGTGAGCCCAAGAGGAAGAGAAGGGCTGTTTGCATCCTTTCTACCTGTCCACTACAACACCAAAAGCAAATGTAACCAAAATCAGAGAGACTAGATGGAAGGTCACTCACAGGGAATTACCCATTTTCTGTGGGCCCTTATTTCCATGTTTTGTCTCGGGGTTAGATAGGACCAAGGGAAATCACAAAAACCTGTAATGCATGGCCTCACACACCACCCTAGATGTCATGCTTCTAGTGGTGAATAGGCTCCTTGTAGTTACGAGGAGTACTTTCCCTGGGGGATGGAGGTTTGTTGGAACTAGGATCTAGTAAGTGCTCATAAAAATCTCTAAGCCCTTAGCTTAATGTATTCCTGTTTATTCAAGGTGGGCCAAAGAGATGATTAAAAATTACTGTGATGCATGGGACTGACTATTATCCTTGCATCTGGTGGATCGACATGTTTCAGCCTGTGTAACAACCCCTGAAGGGGTCCCTGACTTTCTTTAGGACCTAGATCCTCACTTTCCTAGCTCCTTTTCTATAGTTACCCTCATACATCCATGAGCAGGCATCCGCACTGTACCCGTTAGTATAGTCCTGGATAATGTTTGCTGGGTCTGCGATATTTATTAATGGTTCTGTATTTGCATAAACATAAAACATGAAAATCATAAGTAGAGTGAGACAATACAGAACATTGGGCGTGTAAAATGAGAAATAATAATCAAATTAAAAGCAACATAGCAGGTAACTATTCTCAAAACATGCTGTTTAGACCATAGTTTCCTAAACTGTGCAAGTCAATTTTGGTGGGTCGCGAAAGTCCAAGCAATAAATAAAGATGCCTTTAAATTCTGTATTTATCTTGTCACATTTACTGTGCTTCAAAGACAGAGGTCAAATGTCAGGCTATGTCTTCTGACAAATTGCTGCTTATTTTTTTAACATGGGTATTGGTGTTTTCAAACTTCTCTCACTTTGGAGTCAGAGAAAGAAAAGTAATGTGAATTATGAGACAATCCTGCTGGGATACAGGGAGTGTGAAAGGAAAGCCTGTAGGGTGTCATTTTTTTTAAACACCTGACAACATATAAATACCTGTAAATGAACTGTACACATTCAGCAGTTAGGGAAGCAAAAATGACGCGAATGTTTTGTAATTCTGAAGTGTGATGAGAACAAAGATTTTAATAGGATCAAAACAAATCAATACACTATACTTGGTGATGCACAAATGATAAATATTCACTTAAACCCAAATTCCACACATTGTCATGTGTGTGCAATATAGTTTTATCAGTAAAATGGTATCTCTGTGCAAATTTGATTATCAGTTCAATGGAAAATATGCTGTCTTTAAATGACCGTGCGCTACCACACGAGGCTTTAGTTCCATAAAAAAATCACCTTCCTCATGTCTATAAAAGCTAGGTGTGTCACAAACGTTTATTGTTCTAAATATTGGGCCGTTGTTCTGATACATTTGGGAAGCACTGGTGTGGACTATTGTCTATGTGATAAGTACAGACTGCAAATCTGTGAGTGTGCCCTAGTTCATGCTATAGTCGTGCTATAGATGACCCTTTAAGCCAGTAGAGTGTGTTGCATGATGAGCCTCATTCTAGGGGTACTCAGTGAAGCCTTGGATGGCTGGGGTTGTCTGCAAACAGTATTTTGGATTATTTGGTACTTTTGGATGTTGTCCCGTGCCCCTGCATGCTGTATGTTGAGTTTTTTTCTTCTGCCCCTTATGTGACATGTGCCATTCCCCAGGTGTTAGGTGACATGTCTGTTGCATGTAGGGACTCAGAGGTGGTTGATAGCTGTGTGTGGAGAACGCCTTGGCATCTGAATGAATCTGCCTCAGGCATTGTGCTGCAGGTTTCATCAATGGAGATTTCGCTCATCAATTTCTTCATCTTTGCCTGCATCTTCCCTTGGAGCTTCCTAGCCGAGGGCAGATACGTTGAAGAGTTTCCATTGCGTTGAAGGCACTTCTTGTAAGTTGCTTCACTTAACGGATGAGTGGCAGGCTGCAGTCTACAAACACACCTAGGCAGTCTGACCAAAGTCTCACCAGAGCTGGCATGCCTTTTCTACTGCTCAATCCCCTACCAGCAGAGTAAGACTTATGATGGTGATAATATAATTATTGCTTACTTTAGATACAACCCAAATATAATTGCCTCACAGTACTTTACAATTAGGTGCTATTATTACCCAAATCTTGATGATTCGTTGTGTAAGCCACAATGGGCTGCAAGCCAGTAAACTGCAAGCGAAACACAGAATTCCACAGCATTTGCTGATACCACTGACAAAGCTCAATTGCTGAATTCGTTTAATTGATTTTCAGAAGTTCTACTTTATGTTTCTAGCAGACCTACAGGCATTTGACCTAATGTTTTACTAACTATTTCTTCTACATTGCACATGCGGAAACTTAGAGGCCATGTAAATTACAATCCATTTAGTTTTATTGAATCAGTTATTATACACTGGCAATCCAGTGTCTGCAACTCCTAAGGCAGCCTTTTCATAGCGCACTCTAAAGCAAAATTATTATTTCTAAGTGACAGATCACCAAGTAGAGGTGTTAAAAACCATCTTTTCCAAAATGTAACTTGTGTAACTACCAAAGTCCATATCTGTTGTTGGAGTCAAATTGGATCACCCGAGAGGAAGGTAGAAATGAGATGAGAAGAAATAATATAAAAAATTGGATTAACGATATATGATTTAGCCATTATTACATCCTTATGTACTGTCTCACCCCACTTTTTCCTAACACATGTGCGGCTATAGTCAAGCAGTATACTCCTGCTTTGGTTCACTTTACAGTAAAAGGCCACCAGATGTAAAATGAAATGCAACACCTATGAAAAGTCTGAGTGTTGAAAATCATTGCTGCAGAAGGCAGAAAGTACTTTGTCAAAAAGAAGGTGAACTGGGGTCGTGGCCTAAACGTTCATGCTGTAGGATGTTACTTTTGAAGCTCCGAGGCCCTATTATCCTGATTTTGACTCGCCCGCGGACCTTGCCGGAGGAGGACCATGTATCCAGTAACTGGCGAAGAAAACCTGGGGTCTTCATGCCCCCCGGAGATGGCTAGCGGCGACGTGAGAGACTGCGCATACCCCTGAGACTGAAGGCAAAATGGTGCACGACCGGACCAACGGTCGCAACTAGCAAGCGATTGGAGGGCAGAATAGCGCCGTCGTTGCCAACCAAGATGAGGTCGCCGGGGCTCAATGAATGAATTAATTAATGAATTTGATACTGCACACGGCGCAGTCAATACAAAAAGGCTAAAGCCAAATCTAAAACAACACTGTTTTTAGTGCTTTTCTAAATTTGCTATAATCCGGACAGGTTCTTGCACAGTCCTGCCAAGTGTCACGCATCAGGCGTGACGCTAACGCATTTCAGTGTGGTGTTCCGCATCACCACACTGAAATGCATTGTCACGCATTTGCCCACTCTCTGCTGACGTGCTGAAAGTTGGCTAAATTAACCCCCAGGGTGCTGCTAGCGCGCGCTGCCTGCTGGCTGTGGTGCACTCTGACTGTCATGTGCGCCGGGGGGGGGCTGCTCTGCTGAGAGTGCACACAGTCTGCTCAGCTCTCGCTCCCCGCGGCAGACTCCAGGAGACAGTAATTGATCGGATGCTGCTGCTCTAGGCCCGTGCGTGCCCAAATAAGCTTCATTGTGACGCTTCATGTTACTAGCAACAATGTTGCAAAACTGTGCACAGTTCTGCAGAGTGCTGTCTCGATTCCCGCGGCCCGGCGCGCTGACCACATCATGACAGAGTGAGTCATGATGTTGAGACTCACACTGCTGCGCCCAATTAAATTATCGGGAGTCCCCGGGGCCTGCCCTACTTGTGGCAAGTCGAGCGTTAACTGGCTCTGGCAGTGTGGCGCCTCTCTGGCGCCCATTACCTCACGCCCTGGCTGGGACGGTTAACTCAGGAAGCAGGAAGTGAGGCTCCCCCGGAGTGACAAGAAGCAAGCCGAGCGGCGGCGGGACGGACTAGGTCGCAGAGTCTCAGTCACCATGGCAGGCCGCAGCGCCGCATCGAGAGGCCTGTGGCTGCATCATCGGTCGCGCAGCGTGTGCGGGGAGACTGGCGCTGCTGCAGGCATGATGTCGTGCGGCGCCGGCCGCAGTGAGCCACGGTCCGACGAGAGAGAGGCAGCAGGCCGAGGCGCCGCACATCAGTCACCCCCGCGCCAGGGCTCAGTCCTGGGCTCACCGCCATCACGGGCTAGCAGCCAGAGTGACAGAACAAGTACTTCTCACAACTCACGCACTCAGTAAGTACAGTAAATAAGTACTTCTGCCCTTTTCTGTGTCCCTAAGTTTTAGTGTGTGTGCCCTGTGTCTTTCTACCCTGTGTCTGCATTAAGTTGTAGAAGAGCTTTTCGTTGCGCAAATGGTTGTAATTTGTGATATTTATATGTTTTCCTTGTCTTCATTGCTTAATTTTGCTAGCGAGAAAGTGTCACTCATACTCATTGAAATGTCACTCATAATAACACTGAATTTATGAAAATGTCACACATGGCAATCTGAAACCTTGGCAGCTATGCTTGCAGAAAATGGCAATTTGTCCCCGAGGGTGAGGGCCAAATAGGAGAAAGATCTTCTGCCACATCTAGCTCTTTGAATACGAGGGACTGACAGTAACTCCTTCTCACTAGCCGAGACGGAGTTGCTCCCCCTGCTGGAGCACAGAGACTGCGAGCGACTGTGCGTGCTGGTGCCCTGGGGACTGGAGTGACAGCCGCCCCCGGAATACCTTCGAAAAAGGGAGGAGAATAATCGGAGTCGGCCCGGTTCTGAACCGCAGAGTTCCCGAATGCCTGGGTGAAAAGCCTGGAGGGATGCAGCCACAGGAACCGATGCATGTCGGATGGGCAGTCTGCATCGTCATCAGGGCCACAAGACAAAGAAGAAGTCTAAGAACACTAGGGGGAGTAAAAAGGGGGGGAAAGACAATACAGAAACAAAATGGGGCAACAAAGCCCGGTACGTGGGGGAGCCGCCTGTGGCTAGAGACGGCAGCGAAGAGCAGGAGGTGAGGGAGCATAATAGTGGCGACTTGCTCCTCCATCCTGACCTGTTTTGTTTACATTCGCCACAGTGCCTCAACATGGGCTGGGAAAGAACAAGAGGCAGTGAGACCGACCGGAATAGAGCCGCAGCAGGGGGCCCGAAGGTAGCATCTGTGAAACCGTGCAGAAGCGCCAAAGTGGTGAGGGGCAAGCAGCAAAGGAGGTGACATTATGTAGCAGCATTGCCTCGCAAAGAGTGACAGCAAATGTCGGGTGAGAGCCGGCCTGGGGAAATAATCAGATTGCATGGACACGGTATAACTCTGAAGGCCTGATACAGAAGGGGGACACTCTTCAATGAGGAAGACACATAGGAGAGGGCCTGAGGCAAGGCAGACTGTTTAATCGGAAGGGAGGGGCGCCTCTGCCGTGGTCTCACTCTTCCGCCCCCCCCTCCCGGGGACCAGAGACTATGAACAAACAACAGGGCCTTTTATCCAACTTGGGGACTGCAAAACCCCCCCCACCCATATACAAGATCTCTCCTTGATCCACCCTCCTCCTCAAACATGTGAGAGGTGGAGAATAAGCTGGTCGGGCGCACATGAGAGAGCTGGTGTGAGAGTGACCCAGAGGGTAGCGCAGGAGACACCCTCTTCTCCACGGAACTGCTGTGAATGCACGCTGATGAGAGGGGCGAGAATGAGCTGGGGATAAACCAGGGCAGTGAGGTGGGGAAGGAAGGGAACTGCAATCTATAATAATTGCTTAGAGGAGCGACACGAACGTGCATTTTGAGACTGAACACTGCAGTGGAAGGGCTGTTGCGCCAAGAGCTTGAAAGTGGGGTGCCCACGGTGCAGTATACCCCGGGGCTGGTGCAGACCAGCGACACTTCACACCCATCACATAGACCGGTGCGATTAACACAGGAGCTGGGGAAGAGGGCCTGACTGGACAATGGTACGTCTCTGTAACTCGAGAGTGGCCCCTCCCCCGGGCAGAGGGGCTGGTGGCTCAGGGACAGGTGTATCCGGTAAGGGCAGGGACGCCACAACCTTTGCAACACACACAGCAACCACACTGCAAGCAATAAAGGACACCAAAACATCCTTAGAGACTCAAATAGCAGCGGTGGTGAGTGAAGGGGGACTTTTGAGGGACGACCACAGGAAACTGACCGACCAGGTACAGGAATCAAAAGACAAACTGGGCCCCAACCTGCCATAAGTGAAAGACCTTACTGGGAAATGTTCTGACATGAAGAAGGAGATGAAACAATTGGCAGGTAGACTGGAGGACGCTGAGGGCAGGTCCCGCTGACACAGTGTTAGAATTGTAGTAGTACCGGAGAAACCAGAGAGGCCAAACATCAAACTCTTTGTGGAGGAATGGTTGAATAAGACTGTCCTACAGGGTAAACCCTACAGATTCTTCTCCGTGGAATTGGCACACAGAATTCCATCCTATCCACCGCAGCCGGGGGCGAATCCATGCCTGATCATAGCGAGACTGTTGAACTTTAGAGATAGGGATGTCATGCTCCAAGCAGAGAGAAAAAATGGCCCCTGGTCTATGAATAGATACGAAGTACATTTTATCTGGTCTATACGAACTTAGTTCAGTGACAACGAGGAGCATTTGTACCTGTCAAAAAAGTGCTACGGCAACTGGGACTCAGATACTCACTTCTTCACCCGGCAAAGCTGAGAGTGGAACACGAAGGGAAGATTCAATTCCTTTTAACCGCACAGGATGCCTGGTCATGGCTTGAAAACCGTGTCCTCTGGTCGGGCCCGCCGCCTGGGGGGGAGGAGACGGAGGACGGCAACCAGTGCCATTGAGGCGAAGGACCAATAGAGGGAATTCATGCCTGATCATAGCGAGACTGTTGAACTTTAGAGATAGGGATGTCATGCTCCAAGCAGAGAGAAAAAATGGCCCCTGGTCTATGAATGGATACGAAGTACATTTTATCTGGTCTATACGAACTTAGTTCAGCGACAACGAGGAGCATTTGTACCCGTCAAAAAAGTGCTACGGCAACTGGGACTCAGATACTCACTTCTTTCTTCACCCGGCAAAGCTGAGAGTGGAACACGAAGGGAAGATTCAATTCCTTTTAACCGCACAGGATGCCTGGTCATGGCTTGAAAACCGTGTCCTCTGGTCGGGCCCGCCGCCTGGGGGGGAGGAGACGGAGGACGGCAACCAGTGCCATCGAGGCGAAGGACCAATAGAGGGAAAAACAGCGCTTCCTCCCCCACTAAGGAACAGATTAAGGCAGCGCAGGAACAAACAGTCAAGGAGCTGCAACAATGCACTGACATTCTCAGCAACAACAGGTGGAGATATCACGCCTAGGAGGGAGTGGGCAGTGGTTTGGGGCAAACAGAGACAGATCATGAGACAGAGGACGACCAGATGCCACTGGTAACACCCATGACTTCAGAACATTTGGGGTAATGAGGGCCCTGATCAAAGGCAAGGTCTGGTAAGAATGGGATTGGTTTTGGGGCATGGGGCTATGGGTGATGTCGGAACTTCGCTTATTGAATACAAGGCCACGATTAGGGGTGTCAACAATGCTGGAGAAATAGGGGCGAGAGCGGGGATACGCCCTAGATCAACAATTTTGGAGGAAGATGTTGACACTGTTAGAGAGGGAATACATGGAGACTCCGACCCCCCCAGGTAAAACAGCCATGTACCTCAAGAGGACAGAGTACCAGACAGTGGCTAAACATGAGGCAAGAACGTCCTATATGGAAAAGCAGAAACAAATCTATGAAGAAGGGAACAAAACAGGCAAACTGATTGCGTGGCTTAGTAGTAAAGATAGAGATAGTATGACCATCATAGAATTAAAGACAGATACTGGAGACACAGTGAGAGGGATCGATAAAATAGCCGAGTTTGCCAAGCATTTTGAGCTCTTCTATGATTCCCATTTGCACACCCCTAAACGGTAAGTATTGGTCTTTATTAATGACTGTGCCATGGGAAAGTTGGGAGGCGATCGAATCAAAGACCTAGATGTAGATATCACAGTGGAGGAAGTTTCCTCAGCCGTGGGTCAAATGAAAGCCCCAGGGAGGAACGATTTAAATGTTTAGGAGGCTGCCGAGGTGGACGTTGGCCCCACTCCATGCAGCATATGTGAGGGCTTTCCAAGAGGGGGATCTACCAGACAACATGCGTACCGCAAGGTTATACTGATTCCAAAGGCAGACAAACCCCCAGATTGATGCAACTCCTATTGACCTATATCACTTCTGAACGCGGACATCAAGACAATGGTTAAACCTTTTTGCGACCGGACTGAGGGCGGTGGTGACAGCGTTAGTACATCCAGACTAGAATGGGTTTATACTGGGCCGATTGACCAAGTTGTATCTAAGACGGCTGCATAACAATTTGGCGACAGCATGGGGCTCGCTGTCGGGGAAAGTGATTGCTTCCCTGGACGCAAATAAGGCCTTTGACTCGGTCGAATGGGCCTACCTCTTCGGGGTCATGGCTAAGATGGGATTTGGTCCTAACTACATTAGGTGGGTTAGATTGCTATACTACCAACCTAAGGCAAGAGTGAGGTTTGACAGCCACACATCGTGGGAGTTCAGTGTACGAAGGGGCACGCAGCAAGGATGTCCGCTCTCACCAATGTTGTTTGCCCTGGCCATAGATGTCTTGGCGGCATGGGTGCGTGTAGATAGACAGGTATGGGGATGGCCTGGTGAAGACACAATATTTTACTATATTTGACCAAAGTGGCCCAATCTCTAGACAGACTGTGGGATATCTTCTGCATATTTTATAGCCCAACGCCCGGGTTGGAGGCAACACGTTTTCATGTGCATTTTGTCCTTGGGACAAGTAGGCCCAACCCCCTACAGCACAAACCCTTTGGCTGCCAGTTTACAGTACCACGTTATGGTTCAGGGAAAGGCATTGCCTGCAGTTAAGGTAATATTTGTGTCCATATGTTAATGCTGTTCAAACTTGTATTTATGGTTCATTAATGCAAAACCTTTATTATTAGGGTGAGCGATCTAAGTAAATGTTGTAAGCTCAGACTGTACTACTGACAGTGGTTCCAGTATAAAAATGTGTGCACACGTTTTCAATGTTTAGCAATATGAGGCTATGTATACTGCTCCCAGAATGCTCTCTGACTAGATGCAAATATTTGCAGAAGCTTGAAAGCAAGATGGATGATTCTTTGCTTTCAAAATAAAATGTACACAAAAAAATGCAAAAACATTTCTCTAAATTACTGTAACATTTTAGGTACCGTTTCTTTGCAACATCATTTAGTAAAATGTGTTGATATATGCCAGTATTTCCCAAAAATATTCATAATGGAAAATCAGTGTAACCAGTTTTATTAAGATTATGGTAAACATAAAAATAAGACAAAAAGGAGGGACGAAGGGCTTTTAGAAGGTCCAGCATACATGCCCAGGCCAATAACAAAGAAGAGGGTATGCAGTTCCTTAAGTGGGTCAATGGACTAGGAGAGAGCTATGTAAGTAGTCACACAGTAGCAAGGCTGTCCTATAAATGTAGGCAGGAGGGGGATTCGTCCTTTCAGAACTAGGGCCCTCACACACCCAGCTCGCTAGGTGTCATGCTTCATCATTGGGCCTGCTCCTCGTCGGGTCGGCGCTGCAATACCCGACGGGCACCCAATGAGGGGCTCTTTAGCGGAGATCTTTAGGTCCTTGCCGTATGGTGCCGTGTGGGTGAGGGGCCTAGGAGAGTGTAGATGTGATGTAGTGAGAAAATAAGTGATTAAAACAGGTTGGGTAGTCCTAAGAACGACTTTATTCTGGTTGGCTAACCACCTGATTAAAAAATGTAAGGAGTGGCGACTATCTGAATGCAATGTATCAGAGTAACTGCGCTCTACTCTCACATGTTTCTTGCCTATATATTCTGGAGGATCAATGGCAATTCATCAGGACCTAATATTAACTATCTACACACCGTGGTGAGGTGGACGACCTACCTCCCACGTAGTAACTCTGCAGGTAAGGTACCCACAGTTGTAGAGGACGACCTAAAAATTCTAAGCGACTCGCCTCAACAGTATCCGTACTTCAAAGAGAATACCCTAAACAGGTTATTGATCTCGCGTACAAAAGGGCACAGCATAATAACCGTGAGAGCCTATTGGAGGTCAGAACTAGAGAACCTGATAGGGTCATGACCTGTGTAACGACATATACCCCTGACTCGAACCGAGTTAGAAACATCATTTGTAAACATTGGAACATTCTTAACACAGGAACTCTCAAGCTTCCTAAACCCAGGTTCGCGTTTAAACGAACTAGTAACCTCAAGGACATGTTGATACACACTAGACCTAAGAAACAACAGGGCAATACACAAAGGACACTATGGGACTTGCCCCCTGTTAGGGGTCATTACCCTTGTGGGTCATGCTCAGTGTGCCCACAAACTAAGGTTACTAAAGAACTTAAGTTCCCTAACGGAGCTAGTTGGAGAATGGCCGCACACACTAATTGCAACACTTCTAACTGTATCTATATACTGGACTGCCCGTGTGGTCTCCTTTACATAGGGATGACCTCGAGACCAGTCAAAGTCCGGATAATGGAACATAGAAGCAATTTCAGATGCCAGAAAACAAATACCAAAATGACCTGTCACTTCAATCAGGTGCAACATCTCCCTGACTCCTTCAATTGGGCCGTATTAGAAACCCACCCGGGGATGCCTACAAAATCATTGTTCCGGTTGGAACAACGTTGGGTCCTACGACTTGCCACTGACAAAGGAGGGCTTAATGAGGATATCCCTTGGAGCCAATTAACCTAATTACCACCTTGGGCTCTTTTATTTCTGCCCCTAACTCAGTGTATTTGCTCCTTTTTATTATAGTACTTCCAGACTCCAACCTGTCCCCGTATTTTTGCCCAACATATTACTTCAATCAGTTAGCATTACATACGTGTTGATTCCGACAAGGAAGAGCCCCCTTCACACAGCTTAATCTAGTTACTAACACGGACCTTCTACGAGATACACTAGTAAGGTTGGGCCCACTTCTATCGTTCGCAGCACCACCATCATTCCTGTCGTGCATGACACTATTTACACAGGTTTATCACCAATTTTCCCGCCCATACTAGATTATGGCAACGAGTCAATAACTTTCAGGTGTTTTGAACCCATTCACCTTGTCATGTTTACATAATACGAGACTTTGCTAATGGCGCCCACGATTGCTGCTGCCTGGAGTGTGTGTCTCACATTAGTTGGAGGAAATCCAACATGGCGCCCTAAACAGGGTTAGCGCTCCAGTCGTAACACCGTTTCAGCCGGGAAGTACCGGAAGTTCCGCCTCCACGCTCCGCCGGCCGCTGGTACTTCTGTGAGATCCTTGATCTGTTCGTTACTCCCGGACCGGCTGAGCGAGGGATAGGAGCACTTCCAATCCGCCTCACACGGAACAGTAAGTAACATAATAGTTAGCTCCCTGTGTGTCCCTCATTGTTTTTCATTGGTTTGGCTTGAAGGGCACCACTATGTCCCTTCAGTGAGTTATTTAGTTCATGTGTGGGGTCTCGTTGACCCGTACGCTTGCCAACATACCGGTTTCACTACCATTTTCAACGGAGTGATGTTGGTAAGGTCGGCTCTCAATTCTCCCACATCTTGAGTTGATGTTTCTCACTTGTTGTTGATACCAGAGGAGCGTTGTTCTATTTACCACGACGGGCACCAGGTGCGCATTTGACGCTGAACTTGCTCAGCGTCGGTATTAACACCGGGAGACGCCGACTGGTTAATCTACGCCCTCTGCTTTTTCAATTGACATGGACGGGCCAGTGTGTTCGCCTGAGAGACTCATACTGCTAAACATGATTACGATACAACTGGGTACTGTTATGTTGTGGCTTCCTCATCCGCTTTGCTTGATACACCTACAGGTAGCTGTATCTGGCTGTTTAATCTTCTAGCACTTGTTCTCTGTTTTTACTCCTACAGGACACTACACTCTAGTGTCCTCACCAGCCGGTACTGATGCCGTGCGTCCTCGACCCAATTTGGGTAAGTTAAAAACGATGCTCACTTCAGCTGCCATTTTTTAATATGTTGTTAATTTTTCCTCACCAACTGTAGCTCAGACTTATCGCATGCCATCAGTCACCCGCGTTCGGCATGCGGTTGCTGCACCATGGATTTTGGTTGAGGCACAGGGTCCTTGAATTACCAGAATATCCTTACATGACAAAATTAATGTTTCTTATTCTGTTTTATTGCAGGTTGTTTTTAGATCTACAGGTATCACTTTTGAGGGTGCTGTATGAGTGGTTATTACCTCACTTAATGTAGTTATTGACCACCACCGAAAAGTGTAGGTAGATCCTATTTTGGTCCTGAGGAATTGCCATCTACTAGGAATAAAGGCAAGAAACATGTTGACCTATGTCATAAGCGTATAATCTCACAACTTTAGAGTGAAGATACGCGTTTTCTCTTTTCAATTTTTAATTAGGGTGATGGCCACATTTCATTAAAATTGTTCTGAGTGGACCACCACTTCCTATTTTAAACTACACTTATTCACACATCATTATCACCTACACTGTTTTTAGGGCCCTCACACACACTACACCCTACGGCATAAGGAATAAAGATATCCGCCAAGAAGGCCCCATCTCGGGCGCCGATCGGGTATTGCAGCGCCAACCCGATAAGGAGCAGACCCGATGATGAAGCAAGACACCTAGCTGGCTGGGTGTGTGAGGGTCTTTTTCCAACAGGAGGAGACTCTTCTCCTAAGTTTCGCTCTACACTATCGTGTGGAGCTTTTGATTGATTATAACCACCTGCTGTTAATATTAGGAACTGCATACCTTAATTGTAGAGATATCATTTTGGGCATGTATGCTGGACCTAAGTAAATAACTGCCCTTGTTTCCCTCTCTTTGGTTAAAATGGTTTTTGTAAAACCTTATTGGTGTGGGAGCTGCCGGGCCCTCACCATTATAACAAACATTGGCAAAAGCAAAAATTGTTTTGGTCTCAAACAGCACACCTTCTTGCCACAGTAGTTCCTGGCACTGAACAAAACGACTGTGTGTCGATTATGCTCCTTGTGAAAGAACAGAATGCTGTCACTCACAGTGAAGCTAGCCGATAGACTGAGCGAGAGAGAGAGAGAGAGAGAGACAGAATTTTAAAAAACACAAAAGGTCATGGTTAACGCCAGACCTAATTAGGGGCCCAATTATTAAATAAAGTCTCAAAAGTGCACCTATGTCCTTGCATTAAGTGCAGATAGACGACTTTTGTGAATTCACAAGACTTTACAGAAGTAGGCCAAGAAATAGTACTCCTAGAAAATATTTGTGAACTGCATTTTAGCATGAGCAAATGCAGGAGTGGATTTGCTCATGCGAAAATCTGAGTGTTTGCAAGTTCACTTTCCCTCCAACCACTTTTTCCCCAACCATGGTAGAAGTTTTATGTCTGCCATTGTCAGGAGTAAATTTCCAACCTTTCTCAGTATGGGAAAGATTAGAGAGGAGTTGGTAAAACCTTAAAACATGCAAGTGAGTAGGTTTGGACAGACTCAAAAGGGCATTCCAACCCTGGAACTGTTGCTTACCATTACCTTCAGCGTCAGTATGTAGATCTGCGGAACGTGGCAAAATAAGGGAATTGCTAGTATTCAAACCCTACTTTGGAAGGAGCCCTGGCCTAATCAGAGAGGCTATTTCAGAGCTCATATGTAATGAGATTGCTGCCATAATTTGTGGCCACATTACAAGGCACAAAAGGGACAAGTGGATTTTGTTACAGGACAAGTAGATTTATGAAGCAACCTGCCCCATGGACAAGTAGATATTCTATTAAATTCCACACCCCTGGGGATCATTCCAGTTTTGCCATAAATTGGGACAAATCACTGTTGGTCCTGATAGGGGGATGTCAGCGGGACGACACAATCACCCTGCCACTACGGATAATTAAATCAAAGTTTAAATTCCTGGGGCTCTGGATAGCTAAAAGCCGAGATTCATATTGCGAGGCAAACCTGGAACCCCAACTCAATCGTCTGGAGGAAGATTTAAAACACTAGCAATCACTACCGTTCTCTATGGTAGGAAAAGCGGCAATGTTTAAGTTAAGATGGCTGCACTCCCGAGATTTCTTTATATGTTATGTCCACACATGTCCTCATCATCAGCCTTTCGGGAACTTTTGTATAGCAAGGAGTGAACTTCAGTGCCAATATCTCCCTTAGGCATATTGTGAAGGTTATTTCCACAAAAAAAAATTCTTAAAGTTAAACTTTGAAGATCGCTCAAAATTATTTTAAATGGGTCTCTGCAATGCATGATTTACATATTTTTGTTTTTAGCAGCATAAACACTTTTTTAAAAACCTCTGCAGATCTAACTTTGGCCCAATCCTGCCTAGACTATGACAATACCTGCTATTTGGGTTTTCCCGATAAGCTCATAAAAGGTCTCTCGCTGGTACAGAATGCAGCCACTCTGCTGATTGCTAAGAGCATATTTCACGTGTACTTCAGCAACTACACTGGTTACCTATAATGAAGAGGGTTTCGTTTAAGACTATTACAATTCTGCATGGGATAGTTCACAGCACTGCCCAGTTACCAGCCTCAACATTCCATCTCCGAGCCCCTTCTCCGTCTCTCTATCCCTGTGGACTTTTTCCATTGGATGTCCCCAAAACCTGGACAGGTTGGGCCACACGATGGGGTGCATTCCCACATCCAGCGGTAGTCAACTAAAATCAAATTCACCGTCGTACTCTTACTGTTAGTTGAAGGCTTGCTTCAGCAAGGCCGTTTCAGATGTTTTCTACAGAGCAACTTATTTGGTTTTGCTGCTGAGGAGGGATCAAGAGTATTGTACAACACCGTATTCTTTGTTTTAACAACATGACTGTGAATTTGTCCTGTACTACACCTGGAGCCACAGACATGTTTTCAAGATTGGATTTGCTTGAATTAGTTTTTTCGTGTGGGCACAGTCTTTTGGCCAGGCTATGGATTCTCTTTACCCAATCAATTTGTATATTGAGATGTTCAGGTGGAAAATACAGCATTGGCCAGTGCTATTACTAACGATCTGGTGAGCCCCACATTGTGGTTGGTTGAAGACCTTTCAATCATGGACTGTTAGAAATAGTTTGTTTTGCACTGGGTTTGGAGTTAGAGCTGTTCTAAGGGCGTGAATCCAATTAATAGTGTTCTTTTTACCTGAGATCACCATCATATGCCTCGATTCTCAAAACCGTTTGTGCATGTAAGTTCAAATGACATGTTCAAATGACATGTGGCAACTAAAAGCTATTCACGAAATGTGTACTTGGACTAGTAAATTAATTTGTTCTTGATCAGTATTAACTTCTGATGTATTCAGATTGTGTATTAGTAAATCCTTTGACAGGAATGTTTGCCTTGTAAAGTCATGCTGTGCTCTGATGGGCAACTTGGGGTGGGAGGGTGAAACTGAGATTTTTTACGTGACGCAACGTTGCTAAAAGCCGTGGTGTCTCTGTGCTAGCAGGGTCTCTGGTTGCGCCCTAAAATATGGAGCACTTAGAACAGTAGCTGACCCCCTGTTCTTAGTGAGATGTGAAATACTGAACATTTAAATTAAGAGTGGATGAAGAAAATAATTAACAATGTTTAAAGTATTCGGTTCATGCTCATTCCTGCTATTTAATTTCTCCTAGGAGGATGATATCCAAGAGATTGAGGAGTCGGCTAAGAAGATGGAAGCCCAGTACGGTCAATACTTTGACCTGTCGATTGTCAATGACAATTTGCAGACTGCTTGTGTCCAGCTTCTGTCTGCGATCTGCAGGGCACAGGAAGAGCCTCAGTGGGTCCCGGCATCATGGATATGCTCAAGCACTCAACAGTAATGCCGCAGTTCGGAGACATATACTTGAGGGCAGAAACTTTGCACCATTGCAAAAACAAGGCAAATCCATGTGTGCCGCTCTGCTGTTTGTCTACTAGGGAATAGAACACACTGCGTTAGCTCAAAAATAAAGTTTTACATCGGAATAAAAGCATGGAGCAAACTGGGCACCATATTTTTGCTGTGTTTACATAATAAGACCTGCACTGGCAAAGTCAACACATCTGGCTTGCATTATATTGGCGCCAGATGAACTCAAAAACAATGTATACATGTAATACAAACATTAGGCACAGGGTGGCAACAATAATTCATGCATGTGAAATTGGAAATGACTGTTGGAACTACACTACATCACCACCAACATAAAGTCAGTGGCACAGTGTAACCATCTGCAATATGCCATGGCTATGTACTGGTCTCATTAGTGCCATTAGCAAGGGGCCAGTAAAAAGGAAGACAATAGATTGCCTCCATTTGTCAAATATGAAAGATGTGAACAAGCGAGAATCAAAATCAGCCTGATATATTTTAGTAAATAATTATCAAAAACATTGCAAGTTTGCTTTTTAGTAAGAGTGTCTTAATGGGCCGGCATTCCTATGTTGAAATCTCAATTACTCATGTAAAATTATTCATTAACAATAAGTAGGCTATATATTTCTTACCAATGACTTCACAATTAATTTTCTGTGTTTTTGCCTTGGTGCAAAAATGTTCCTGCAATTTGGACTTAAATTGAAATTGTTACATTGGCTACAACACCAACAGCAAAATAATCCAACAAATTCTGACCTATTTTGTTATAACTGTGCAGATTTCCTAAATATCATTCCTTGTTTTATTGTGTTAATAATTTCATTGTGTGGGCTAATAAAACGTTTGTATGTTCTTGTGTGACAGTTGGTGAGGGATCAGATTAAGGTTATTTCTATTAATAATCCTGGAACCATGTTACAGGATATAAAGTCTATTTTCACTATGTTGTTGATTGTGTGATTTGGAATACTGGGATAACTGTATTTGCTACAAACTAAAGCTTTTCACTAGGAAAAAAAGAATTGATTTTATCAAAAAAAATTCTGCTGTGTTTATAATATGTTAGAAAAGGAAGTAAATATGTTTTCTCCAGTTTTCAAATCTAAATGAAGGAGTTTACTGGCTTGTTTGGCTTGACGGACGGAGCTGCCAAAAACATGGGGCGGCTCAACCACCCCTGTTTACAGCTCGCCTGCCAAATCTTGGGTTGGCTGCTGGCTTCTTTGGCCAAAGTGATCCTGCTGGCATGGCTGGAGCACTTTCAGTGGAAATGAACAATGATGACAACTGTGTGCCATGCCACTGCGGCATGGGGGGCAGTCAGCTTTTATTTTTTTTATTTTTTTTCAAAAACAAAGCGTGTTTTTGTTTTTGGAAAACACAAATCATGAATGCGTTGACACTCTTGAAGTTTTGTACAAGCAGAAGGAGTGTTATTTCTTTCTGACACTCACTCCACAATAAACTGCAGCAGAATGTGTGTAGAAGGGAAGTTATGAAAATGTGGTATTTAGACTTTTTGTGGTAATGTATGTGCATTGCATGAAATATATATGTCTCTTTTTGTTGTAAACGTAACACTATGGTTTATATATGTACCACATTTTTATCTCAAATGCAATTTTGTAATTGTTAATAAAGCAATTATACTTACGGAGCAAAGCGTTTTAATGGTTCTGGCCACCGTAGCTGCCCTCCTTGACATAGTCCTGACTTATTGAAGTGAGTCCTCACACTGGAACAAACAACTCACTCGCTCACTACTAAGAGGACACGTTTACCCAAAACACCCTTTTTAAAATAAGTTTTTCTTCTTAGCGCCTCTTTTTCAGCTCCTGTCAGTACCCCCATGACTCACCGGAAATCCTCTTTTGTCGGTGTGTTGGAGGATGGCCAATCATACCCCGCCTTCAGCGTGACAGGTCAGAGCCGTTTTAGGGCATGGGCAAAGTGGGCGATTGCCGAGGGCGCACAACTTCCAAGGGCCACCCTATTAAAGCCATCTGTCTCTGATTTTCTCATCACTGCCTCTTAATCTCTACCCCTCACCCCCTAGCTGCCTACCCCTGACTTTGTCTCTCTATATCTCTCATCTCTATCTCTACCTCACTTATCTTTTGCTCATCTATTCATCCCGATCTCACATTTCACCTCATTCCCCTTTAATCTACTTTTCTATCAGCCTCTTTCTAAACTTCTCTTCAACTCACCTGCCTCTGTGTACTTTGCCTCTGTCTACCTCTCCCCTCTTTCTACCTCACCTTTCCCTCACTCACCTCTCTACCTCCCTATCTTGTTGTAGTTAATCTCTCTCTACCTGGACAATCTCTGAATCCCCACCCTTCTCCCTACTTAACTTCTCTCTCTACCCCTCTCTGACTACCGACATGCTACATCTTGACCATCCTCTATCTCTCTTTGTTTGCCTCACCTTTTTCCCTCATCGCTTCTCCCTCCCCCTCTTTTCCTTTGTCCCTACTTGGCTCCACATCAATATTTACCGACCCCGCCTGTCTCCCTCTAGCTCACCTTTATCCCGCTCACCTCTCCCTACAGCAGCCACGGCCCATGCAGGTAAGAGCGGTGGAGGGGTGGGGCTGGGTGGGGGGAATGGGATTTTGACGGACGATGATGAGGGAAATTTAAATAAATAATTAATATTCCCTCTGCATCGTCCGTCGAAATCCCACCCACCCGGCCCCACCCCTCTTACCTGCTCGGGCCGCGCCTGCCCTACAGTATATCTCTCTTCCCACCTACCCTCTCTTCCTCCACCTCCCCTCTCTTCCTCATCCCTTTCTCTACAACTCACTGCTCTGTTCCTGTCTCACTTCTGTATCTCTCCCCCCCTTCTACTTCAACTTTCTTTCAACCTCATCTTTCTTTACCCCACATCTCTACCTCCTCTCAAGCCCCTCTCTGCCTCACCACTCTTCTTCACCTCTCTGTTCGTTTCAATTATCTACATCTCATCATTACTCACAACCTCATCTCTCTCTACCTCACTTCTCTCTCAGTACCTAGCCTCTCTTTTTACCTCACCATTTGTTCACTACCTCATTGCTCTACCTCCCCTCTCTTTTTACCACTGCTCCTTCTACCTCACCTCTACCACTGCCTTACTCCTTTTTCACTTTCTCTGTTTCTGTAGCTGTTAGAAATGGGATCTCTGGTTGGCTAAGGCTTGCGCCAAAGCCAGGCAGAGACCACCACTCTAGTCGGGGCGAGGGAGTTACACGCCGACGATAAGCCCTGCTCACCCCCTTGGTAGCTTGGCACGAGCAGTCAGGCTTATCCCGGAGGCAATGTGTAAAGCGTTTGCGCAACACACTCACACAGCAGCAACACACTAGGCACACCACAAAAGGAACTCCACACAAGGTTATATAAAAAATAGCCTTTGTATTGTCATAAATACATTAGAAACATAATCACATAATATACACTGTGCCAACTGGCACTAGGCAATATTCACAGGGGAATTATATACAGGACCAGGCCAATCGGGCCACGGTCAGAACCATCAGAACAGGTAAGTAAAATGTAAACCACAACCAGTAATTACTGGTAAAGTTAGGAACTTAGCACGAGATCCTGTAACATAAAAGATAGGATGCCTAAATCATGTCAGGCATGAATCACATTAGGCAATAATTAGCATGAACACAGTGTACCCCAATCGGGGGCGCACACCCTGAAACTGGCCCTGGGCCAACTGGCCTCTCCCAGGGGCTCAAATGCCCAACGTCCAGAATGTCAGTGCTGGCTGCAAAAAGCAGCGAAATAAGAGTGCGCAATTGCACAAGCCTAAACGTGGCAGCTGCCCACTAATTGCTGGGCAGCTGTGAAACTGAGCATGGGCACCAGCATGCCCCCTGAACCCCCCTCTGGGGCTCTGAACGAAATGCCCCCAAGGGAAAGAATGGGGCTGGCACTACTGTGCCTACGGAACCCCCACTGGGATTCTCTAAATGATTATGCGCAACGTTGCAGCTGCCCACTGTCAGGTGGGGCAGCTGGAGGAAATGCCTTGGCACTACTGTGCCCTCTGAGCCCCCACTGGGACTCTAATCATCCAAATTGCCCCAAACGCTGCAGCTGCCCGTGAATGCTGTGCAGCTGTGAAGAAAACAGACTGGCACTACACGTGCAATGGAAGCCCCACTCCGGGACTTCCAAAATAAACTCTGCCAAACGTTGCAGCTGCCCACTGGCCGGCGGGGCAGCTGGGAAACTACGCGGGCACTCACGGTGCCTCGGGAGCCTCCTTCCGGTGCAGGCTCGTCCTAGTGCCCTCAATCGGCACCACCAACGCTCCACCACTTCAGCCCCCACTCACCGGGGGCTCGTCCCGACTTCTCTGGCCTTTCGCACACCCGAGGGAGAAGGCACCGAAAATGTGCCTCGACCTGGCCAACTCTCCTGGGGCCTCCCGCATCCCACTTCCCTTGGGCTCCTCACCTTCAGCCTCGCTCACCGGGGCTCTTACGGCGGACCAGGCCACAATGGCGGGGTGGGCTCCCGCCGGTCTCAGGGTCTCGCGGAGCACAGTCTCCGTTTCCCTCTTCTTCTTGGCAGGAACCAGCGCGGGGTAGGTTCCCGCCTGGATTCTCCTTTTATTTCCCCTTCCGCATCGATCAGGCCAGCCCTGACGCGGGGCTTCCCTTACTCACGGGAGCCCCGCGCTGCTCTCGCAGGGCCTCGGCCGCCTTGCTAGACTTCCTCCTTCCGGCGCAGGCTCGGCCCTAGGTCAGGCAGACGTGCCTGACTTCCGCCTTACGATCGGGGCCGCGGCGGTGATTTTTACCAGGTAGAACGCGGGGTGGGCACCCGGTTTTGAATAAAACGCAAATGCGGGGTAGGCACCCGCTCTTTTTAAATAATCATGAAGCGGGGTGGGCTCCCGCCTCATTAGCAGCATGGGGGAATCCCTACGCCGGGGATTCCCTCTTCCACAATGGGCAGCTCAGCGCTGCGAAGCCCCAGCACTCTCCCCGTCCTCGGAGAGATAGATAGCGCTCATGAGGCGCTATGCCCAAAACGTCCAGGGCGCACAGGCTGGGCAAGGGATCTAGCAGGCAGGAAAAGTCCTTGGGGCTGGGGACACCCCAGCAGAGCGCAGCCAGGCAGGCCAGCACGCAGGGACCCCCAGGAGTCAGCAGCTGGGTCCCGCGGCGGTTCCTCCTGGCTGAGTGTCCTCCCCCAAAGTAAGCACAAGCACAATAACATTTACATGGGGTCACAGCCCCTTCTTTTATACACCCTTTTCCCTTGTCTAAAGGTGCAGGGTTTAGGGATACCAGTTAGAACTGGTTTGGGGGAGCTTTGGAGCACTTTGTTTTGCTTAGCTCCTCTCTCCTTTCACAGGACAGGCTAGGGACATCAGACGCACCACAGGGGGTGGAGCCAGCATTGTGGAGGGAAGGCACAACCCTATTCAGGTCCCAGGTGCAACTCCTCCCTCCCATCTAGATGCAATTCTCTCTATTCAGCCCTGCGCTGACTCACCCTGCCCCTCCTGGAGCCACACACACCTCCCAGCCCCTGTCACTCACAGACCAGACATGCAATTCACATCAGGCAGGCAGACACATAGCACACATAAATGCCAACTTCTAAAAGTGGCATTTCTACACCAGTCATAATAAATCTGCGCACACCATTGCGCAGCATTTATTCTCACGAGTTCGCACATACTAAACTCGCCCCTGCACTCCTCTCACACCAGGAATTACCATGGACACACATATCCCCCATGCATTCCTATGGGAGGGCAGGCCCATCTCACCACACGCACTCAGAGGGCGCACGCACTTTACACTGGGACACAGTGCTAAAGTGCGCAGAGGCCTAAAACCACCAACACTACACAGGGAAAAGGCTAGGAGGCAGGCAAAAAGTTTAGGGGTGAACCTGCCAAAAGGGCCAAGTCCAACAGTAGCTTTTTAATCTATCATCACCTCCTGTTTCTCATCCTTTATTTGCTCTATTTCAACTTACCCTGTCTACCTCACTTCTCTATACATCTCACTACCTCACATCTCTGACTCCACCTCGCTGCTCTTTGTACCTCTCTCTACCTCTGTTTCAACCTCACCTCTTTCTCTACCGCACTACTGTCTCTAGCGCTTCATTTCTCTCTAAATCTCATCATTTTCAACCCTTGATCCCTCTTGCTCTCTCTTTACTTCTGCATTACTACTCTCTTCACCTGACCTCTATTTGTAGATATAACTTTACTGTTTGCGCACTCTCTACCGTACTGATCTCTCACTACCTTGCCTCTGTACACTTCTGACTCCTTTACCTTTCTACTTGCCTAACTCTAACTCTACCTCTCGCTCTAACTCTTTTTCTACCTTACCTGTCTACCTCTCTCTTTTGTGTACATCACCCCACACCCTACGTCTCTCTCTCCTATTCTATCTAAGTACCACAAAGGGGGGCGGAGCTTCCGAGCCGCGAAGATGGCCGCTTAAGCAAATCGCTCCACACTGCCGCCACACTATCCTCCAATTATCCTGCGTCTGCGACGCACTGCGAACCTGCTTCAACCTGTCGCTTGTGTCGGAGGGGCTCAGGAGCGAAACGAGCTGCCTCTGGCACCCCTTCTCCCACGCTTGGCGGAAAAGTCGGAGGGGAACTGCTGGGGCCTAGCGAGCGGCCTTGCGCCCCGGCCCACAGTGAACGTAGAGGGGCGGTCCGCGGCGCTGCGGCAGCGGTGCTGCCGGCGACTCCTGTTGCGGTTGAGGTACCGGGGGTCTGGCACTGAGTCGGGGACCGACCAACACGACTCCTAGGCCGCTGGAGGAGGCGGCATCGAACTGCCGCTGTGACCGAGGGCGCTGAAATCGCGCCGGAAGCATTGACGCCCTACTGAGGAGCCCAGCTGCGACGCTGGGACTCGGACCTGCCTGGCTGGTAGTCACGCGCTGGGAGGCATCGAGGGGTATCTGAATGCTGGCGCCACAGCTTGCTACGCTTTTCGACGATATGTGTGTTTCGGGTACTATGCCGCCCTCAATGAGAGAAGCAATTATTGTTGCTATCTTAAAACCGGGTAAGCCTCCGGAAGAATGCGCATCTTACCGCCCGCTCTCTCTACTCAATGTAGATACAAAAATGTTTGCAAAGATCCTCGCAAACCGATTGGTCCCCTTGATACCGACCCTGGTAGCACCGGAACAGGCGGGGTTTGTGCCAGGCCGGAACCTGACCTACAACTTACGCACAGTATTTGGCGCTCTACAGCACACCCGACCAGAGACACAGGCGGTAGCAGTTTTTCTCGACATGGAGAAGGCTTTCGACTCTGTCGAATGGCCCTTTATGAGGCATGTTTTAACTAGGATGGGTCTGGGGCCGGTCTTCCTCCAATTATTAGGAGTTCTGTATAATGCTCCCACAGCCAGAATCAAAATAGGTAACCTAGTGACAGACTCTATACCTATTTCTAGAGGTACGCGACAAGGTTGCCCTCTGTCTCCCATCTTATACGCACTGGTGGCCGAACCCCTAGCTGCGCGCTCCGAAAATATCATAGACACAAAGGCATTAGGTTTCCGGGCTATGAATTAATAGTCTCCACCTATGAGGACGATACCCTACTATATGTTCGAGAACCTGAAAGTAACCTCTCCCCGGTTCTGCGTGAAGTGGTGCATTTCGGTGCAGTATCTGGTCTACGTGTTAACTGGTCGAAGTCTATCATATTTCCACTAACCCCTGCCACGACAGCGTTTGAACCAGACTACCCGTTGCAGTGGTCAACTGAAGCGGTGAGATATTTAGGTATCAGGGTGCACACCGACTCAGAGGTTGTGTTTAGAGAAAATTATGGAGTAGCTATTAGCAAATTAGAAGATGACGTGGACAGGTGGATTAAATTGCCCCTATCCCTGCTGGGCAGAGTCTCGATTATGAAAATGGTGGTACTGCCTCGCTTCCTGTTTCTTTTCTCGAATATTCCCATAGTTCTACCTTGCGCGTTTTTCCGTCGGCTTACAACGCTGATGATAAAGTTGGCTTGGGCGGGCAAACAGGCGCAAGTCAAATGGCAGATTCTTGCGCTACCGTATTATATGGGAGGGCTGAGCGCGCCTGACTTCGACTTATATTACAGAGCAGCGAAGTGCGCGCATGCTTACCACTGGATACATGGTTCTCCAGACATCCCTCACCTCCGTATAGAAAAGGTGGTGGCAGCCCCACTATCACTGCCGGCTTTGATGTTCACATCAGCTGACCGAAGGACAGGAATCTTAGACTCAATCAGTGCGACAACGCACGCTTGGCACTATCTATTACAGCTACAAGCGGGTGCTATTCTCTACTCGCCATCCTCATTGCTAGACTGGTGTCGCTGGCTACCCCCGTGTAGGGATAAAGGGGTTACACGTGCACTTAATTCGCTGGGGGTGCAGACCGTCGGAGACTTATTTGATGATGGTATCGCAAAAAAATGGGGGGATATGGAGACTGGGGCGACACATCGACTATCCTTACAAGATTCCAATTCCATAGGACACGGCTTGCGTTGCTGAACATATTAGGAGACGACTTGATAGAACGTCCTGAGATGCCAGCCTTGTCCTACGTCATAACGGCGAAGTCGCCTTCCAGAATGGTGTCAAAAATGTACCAGCTATCCATGTCCTATAGGGAAAATCACTATACTAAAGCGCGATTAGCCTGGCAACGAGACCTGACTCGGGACATAGACGACACTATGTGGACTTACTGCTGCTCTAGCACGAAGCGCATCTCCTTAAATGGAAGACATAGATTGATCCACTTCAAGTATCTCAACAGGGTTTACTACACCCCAGAGAGATTACATAGATACGGCTTACGAGTAGAGCCGGCTTGCGAACGATGCAATGCGCAAACAGCGGACTTCCTCCACCTGGCCTGGTCTTGTCCGGGGATATCCAATTTCTGGGATTTAGTTTTTAGGGAACTAGGACGAGTAGCTGAACTGACACTCACCCCAGAGCCCGCTCTTGCCTTGCTGGGCTACTCTAAACAGATACCTAAAGGGGTGTGGCGGATGGTGGACATGGGATTGTTATTAGCCAAACGCAGGGTGGCGATTTGCTGGTCACGGGGTCTGCTTCCCACGATAGCCCAGTGGTCACGGGATATGCTATATTGTAGCACACAAATGGAAAATTTTAGTGACCTTCTTCCGCCACGGAGCAGACCTAAAAACTTCTGGGAACTGTACAGAATTTACCTTGCAACTAAGGGGGAGGGCATGGTTACGGCTGAAAGTGACACGCAGGAGCAGACTGGAACTACCCCTGACATATAGATAATCAGAGCCCGCCCTAGACCGGCACACAGAGAGGAGTGTGTACTGGCTGTCTCCTATACGCTTGCATTGTATCAGGCCTGATCTGGGTGATACCGTACGTTGGTGGGTGGGGGTGTGGGGATTGTTAATATGATCTCATTGGGAAAAATCTGTCAGCTGGCCGTTTGACACTCTGCTGTAACATTTCTGATTGTTGTGTGTCTTATTATTGCCACTTTGAAGTATTGAGTCACATGTCTGATTTGTATAAAAACTCAATAAACATATACAAAAAAAAATAATAATCTATGTACCACAAAGAGACTTTGTACAAATGCTTTCAAATCTGGGTTGTACATTGATCCAGCGCTATCAATAAAATTTCTTCTCCTATATGCTTTGGACGTCCAGGTACAAATATCCCTCTTAAACACAACTATATCCATATGACGGTGGGGCCCATAACACCGCATATACATTCACTCTCTCATATATTCCCTGGATTTCATCCGTTCTTACCTAGGAGAAAACAGTTAATGATTTGCTGGAAGGAGACTGGATACCTTTTTAAAACGACATAATACTTCTCAAGCTTTAAGGTATTCCGCTCATTGGTCGATGGACCAACTAGTAGGAATCAGTTGATGGTGATTAAGAGCAGCTCAATCACTATAAACCTTTAAACATATACATTTATCATTGAGCTAAAGAACCACTGACTCATTGTTTTAAAGATAATAAAGTTTATATAATTTTTAGAAGCATGAATAAGTTTCAGATTTATTATTCAGATTATTACAGTTAGCATCATTATAAGAATAAATTGAAATTGCAATGCATACCTATTAGATGGAAAAATAAAGTTCGTCACAGCAATGAATTCAGATCACAGCATAGAACTCCCGAAAAACTATCTATCTGTCCTGGAAAACAGGCCTTCTCGTTCCTTTCCCCTTTAGTATCTTAAGAATAAAAAGGTCTAATAGTATTAAATGGAAAATCTATCAAAGGCAAAAAGGTTCTCCAATAGCAGCGTCTCGTGCTCAATCAAAAATATAGAATAGCAGCAACAGCAGCATCAGTTCATAAAAATGGCAGCGTCAACAACCCTCCCCTCTAAGAGTTGGTCTTCTTATACCCTAATACTAGCTTACTAAGTGAAAATGTTACATCTTTGTGGGCGAGATTCTCTCTAATTGGTCCATTTGGGTCAGTATACATCTCATTATGAATATCCTTGTTCTAACCAGTTCTTTGTGGAAAGTTCATACTTCTGTCGTTTCTCACGGGTTCATGACATTACCCATCCGCACTTTGGTTTCAATCTGTATCCTTTTCTGATACTTTTAAGTTGAACAGTTCATTGTTCATTCACATATTCACTGCGACTTCTCACGCTTTTCGCTATGTCCTTCTTTGGCACACGTTTGTATAATAAGGTCATTGCAGCCTTGACCACGCTTCCATCCTAGGCTTTGGGACGGTCACATGATCCCTCTTGTTCACGGCCTTTCTCTCTTTCGATACCCCTCTCGCGCTTGCGTACTCTAGCTCATGGCAGCCATTTTTACATCGCGGCACAACAGGCCTAAGCGAACTATTATAAAGATAAACAGAACATAGTTAAGAATAAAGAATATAAGCCTTTTCGTTTCCCTCCCGTCATTCTACGTACCCCAATTAAATATTACCTAGCAAAAGCGACATATAAAGCCATTTCTTACTTACCAACGCTTTACTTTGCCACTACACAATTATTTCCAAGCACAAATCATGCATTTATTATTCTAATTAGTACGCAAATTATTAGGCTTATGATATCCACGTTAACAATTGTAAGTAAATTAGTTTGCACGAATATAGCGTGTTACCCATAACCCTTTTCATGTAACATACATGGTTGGTTATTTACTGAGACGAACCTGTGTGTTAATTATTCAACATAAATATTAGGAGGTTAAAAAATTTTCGTTTACCCTGCTCCATCAACTCCCCCCTTTGGTGATTTTTAATATCACCACAAAAACCCATGTTACACAATTCTGTCAGATAGCATATTTCTTTGTCCGGTTTGCTTTTGTTAGTTTACACAACTGTATCCCTTTCAACTTGTCTTTTTGTTTTCTTATACATGTTTTCTTTTATTTCTTCTAGCTCTATTTCACCCATTTCTCTTTCTCTTTCTTTCTTTATCTTATTTTCTTTTTCTATTTTATTCTGTCTTTTTCTTCTTTTTATACATGTAATAATTAGCTTCAGTACTAAAACTATTATGATTATTATGGTCGCTACTATTATGACTTTCCCTATTATTAATCCACTCGTTCTAGTAAACCAATTTATTACTGAGGAAAAACTCTTACCAAGTTTTCGAAATGCATTTTCAACCTCCAGTGGAACAAGTTCTTTGTGTAAATTTGTAATATTCTTTATATACTTTTGTATATTTTCACTTTTATCTGGAATGTAAGTGCAACAATGTTGGACTTTCAGCATTCCACAGACTCCACCCTCTTTTGCCAAAAGAATGTCAAGGGCAAGTCGATTTTGCATCACCATAGCTCTCATGGCAACCATTTCGGTATTTACCATCAAGAACCCTCCAGCAGTATCTGTAGATAAACGATCTACTACTGTGGATAACTTCCGAATTTTAAATGCATTCAAAGATATTCCCACTGCTGGTATCAATGCTCCAAAAATATCACCTACTATTTCTGAAAAACTTTCCCTTTTCCTACGTGTAAATGTCTTTATCATTTCGTGTGTTCCCTTTTCTGCTCTATCTACATGAAAAATCTTTGGAAAGACCAGGCCTAAGTAACATGATCCATACCAGTGGTCCGGCAACCTGTAATAAGCTCTGTTACCGCAAATATAATAGATCCCAGGAAATATTGGATCTTTTCCCCCTTTGAATCCCCATCCGCCTAAAATTTTATAATTGTCATGGCAATCACTGAAACCCACGAAATAATTGTCATATTTTGTTCTATTTCTTCAAATGCACAACCTTCCCTGTTGGGGCCAATCCAGAGTCATAGCTGCATTTGTCTTTTTCTTGTCATGATTTTCTTCCTCAAACGCCCAAAGAGGTGTTTTTGTCTCTTCTATCACTTTTCTTTGAAATTTCACTCTTCTATCCTCAACCATTTCTAAAAATACCTTTTCTTCATTCCTTAACTCACAGGTAAGGTTGTTTTTAACTATATCATCTAATGTTAGAATTTTATTTTCTATGAAAAATTCACCAAATGTTTTTGCCTCTTTCACTTTGTTTAGTTCAGAAACTATAGGAATCTTTGCAAAAATCTTATCTATATCAGTGTAATAATATTCTAATCTTCCTGTCTTATAAAATAGACTTGCTAAAACACTACATGTTATTCCATACGTCAAAGGAAGGTGATGATAGGTCACACCTTCTGCAACAGACGCAGGCAATTGCATACAAACATAACAATCTCTTACATCCATTGTTTCTACATACTCATATAATAATTTAGTGAAAACATTCTTTGAAAAATCTGTTATTGATTTGTCTTTATGTAATTCTGCACTACTTTTTAATATAGCTGTTTCTTGTATGTTAGCTCCTTTTTCTTTCTCTGTGTTATTCTTCTATAGCTAAGCTAATTGGAATGGTGATTGCTAAAATAACCCATACTGTCATTAATAATCCTGTACAAAAGAAGCACATTTTACACCACCTGCTTAAGAACTCACATCTACATTTTCTATCTTTAGTATCTTCCATTTTGCTCTATAGCCTATTTTATATTATGTACAGGAAAAATGTGTCACCACACCTCAGAAATGACCTCTTAGCCACCCTGCACTCTCACTTTGTCTTTGTTTGGTACTTTCTTTTAATTCTTTTCAGAACTCTTTCTTTGTCAAATCCAGTGTTTTGTCCAATCCGGTAGAAATTTGTTCAAATTTCTTCAAGTTTGTTGCACTTCACCTTCACCCATTAGGTTGCAGCTTTGTTCTGGGTTTTCGTGAGTGATCTCTTCTTCTTTGATATCAGTCAACGCAATGTATAACCATTCAGGCGATTTATACTTCAGATTTGCTTTCTTTACTCTTTTTGTTTTCTGCAAGTGTTTTCCACCTTGTTTTTCTTGTTCTTTTTGACTTGTTATCTCATTTACTTGTTCTGCACTTTTTCCATCTAGCCTTATGATCTTGTATCTCAATCTTCTAACTTCGTTGGGCCAATTGTCTCCTTTTCTTGGCCTTTTCGGTTCACTTTCTTTTTCCTCTCTTTCTGTTCTCCAAGTTCTCTTTCTTGACTCTAGTTTCTGGTTTCTTTCTTCTCCACTTTCTTCTGACTCTGTTTCAGTCCTTTCTTTATTGTCTCTTATCTTAAATTTTATAATTTCACTTCCTTCATCTATTTTTGGTTTTTCTCGTGTTTTCCTTTGATCACCTACTTCTGTCCCTCCTCGAGGTTCTTCCGAATTTGTGTCAATCTCTCTATCTGTTTCTAAATTTCCCTGTTCTTTGGTTCGTCGATCTGTCCCTATTGCTCCTCGGGGATCTTCCGATTCTTCTATCTTTCTATTTGAAACTCTCCCTTCTTCGTCTATTAATATAATCTCTGAAGGATTTTCACCATAACTTGTACTTGGTTGCTCACTATTACTGTCTTTTTGCTCAGTTTCTTCTTGTATGCTACCAAATTTCCAATTTCTTTTCAGATTTTCCTCACAATCCGAATGCTCTGTATCAGATGCTGAACTGGTGTCTGATATTTCCAGATGTCGACTCAAATGTCGATCTTCAGATTCTGGAACTTCTGCTATTTCCTCCTCTCCTCCTGTCGTTGCACTTGTAATTGGGTCTTCCAGATGTCGACTTACAGGTCGATCTTCAGATTCTGGAGCCCTGTTCGTCTCTTCCTCTGCATCAGATGCTGAACTGGTCTCTGATACTTCCAGATGTCGACTTACAGGTCGATCTTCAGGTTCTGGAACTCTGATGGTGTGACTGGCATGTACCCAGTGTTTTACTCCTGCACATTTGACTGCAGTTGTTGTCACCAGGATCACTTGTCGTGGTTGGTCCCAGCGAGGAACCAAACAGTTTCTTCTTCGGTGGACTTTTATGCGGACCCAATCTCCTGGATTCAAATCGTGAGCTGGTTTTCTTTCAAGAGTGGTCGCATCCGGTCCAACCTGATGAAACACAGAACGTACCACATCAGCCAATCCTTTGCAATAATCCAGCACCAGATCATCAGTTATAGTCAGTAGTTTGTTGACAGGTACATGTGCTTGTCTCATTGCTCGCCCCATAATTATTTCGTGAGGACTGAGTCCTGTCTTTCTTTCCGGTATACTTCTGATAGTCATTAAGACCAATGTCAAGGCATCTGGCCATTTGAGTCCTGTGGCTTGACACATTTTACCTAGCCTGTTCTTAATTGTTCCATTCACTTGCTCTACTATTCCAGAAGCCTCTGGTCTGTATGCACAGTGCAGTTTCTGTTTAATACTAAGTGCTTCACAAATCAGTTGAATCAATTCGTTTTGAAAATGTGTTCCTCTATCTGTTTCAACCGTTACTGGAAAACCATACCTTGGAATGAATTCTCGCAGCATAAGCTTAGCTACTGTAATTCCATCATTCCTTCTGGTCGGGTATGCTTCCACCCAACGGGAAAACAAACAGACGACTACAAGGACATACCTTAGTCTATTGCTCGGAGGCATTTCTATAAAATCCATTTGCATTCTCGTGAAAGGACCTCCCTCTCGTCCTATTGTTCCTAGACTCACTACTGTCTTTCTTCCTGGATTTAACTGTTGACAAATAAGACATCTTTGACAAAGACTCTCAGCTATGGCTCTGAATTTTGGATTATACCATGTTTGTCTAAAAAGTCTGATCATTGAGTCTCTCCCAATATGAGCTTGTCCATGGTACATCCGTGCCATGTCAGAAATCATGCTATCAGGCATAACTGGTCTTTCATCCCTGTAAACCCAAACATCATTTTCCTCCCGTTTTCTGCATCCTGCTTTTATCCAGCTATCTTTTTCCTCATCATCTGCTGCTTCCTGTAATTGTCTCACCTCATCCCATGTCTCAACAGGGTTAGTAAAAAGCAAAGGACATGAAATATGCTCTCTTTCTCTGTTTCGGTTTAATGAGACCACATTTTTGGCACAGTATTGTGCCATTTCATCAGCAAACTTATTGCCAACAGTTATGTAGTCTTCCCCATTTTTATGTGCATTGCACTTCACCACTGCAATCTGTTTAGGCAGCTGTATCGCCTCAAGCAACTTTTTCACAAATTCACCATTTCTTATCGGTGTTCCTGCAGACGTCAAGAAACCTCTCTGAGACCAGATCTGCCCAAAATCATGAACCACTCCAAAGCCATATTGGCTATCCGTTATTACTGTGATTCGGACATTCTTTCCCAACTTGCATGCTTGAATTAGAGCAATCAACTCCGTTACTTGGGCAGAACGTATCCCTTTCAAACAAGATGCTTCCATTACAGCAGCTACTGTGCAAACTGCATATGCTGCACTTAGAACTCCATCATCCGTTCTCAAACATGAGCCATCCACGAACAGAATATAATCTGATTCCTTTAAAGGCTCATCCCGTATATCGGGTCTCGGTTTTGTACAATATTTGAGTACATTCAGACAATCATGGTCAATTTCATCCATTTCAATCACACTCTCTTCATCTGGCAATGATGTTGAAGGATTCACATTCATGCATCTGTCAATGGTGACATTGTCTGCACTCAAAATTACTTTTTCATACCTAGTCAGCCGACTATGTGTCATATATTGGGTTTTGGTTCTTGTCAAAAGAATTTCCACAGAATGAGGGACATATACTCTCAGTGGATATCCCATCACTATGCCTTCACTCTGCTCCAGACTTACACAAGTAGCAGCAACTGCTTTCAAACATCCAGGCAACGCTTTCGCTACTGGGTCTAAAACAGCTGAAAAATATGCAATGGGTCTTTTCATGTTTCCGTGTCTCTGCACCAGGACTGAAAACGCACACCCATCTCTTTCACTACAATACAACTCAAAGTCTTTTTCATAGTCAGGCATTCCCAATGCCGGGGCTTCACACAGTTTTCTTTTTAGTTCTCTGAATGCTTTCATTTCCTCATCATTCATTTCAAAAGGATCTTTAACATCCTTCTTTGTCAATCTCTGTAATGGTTTTGCAATTAATGAAAATCCACTTATCCATTGTCGACAATATCCAACCATTCCTAGGAACATTCTTACTTCTCTCTGTGTCATTGGAGCTCTCATTCCTTGAATTATTTTTATTCTTTCAGTTGTTACCTTTCGCACTCCTTTTTCAATCTTATGTCCTAAATATTGGACCTCTTGTTGACAAAACTGCAATTTTGATGGGGACACCTTATGTCCTCTTTTTGCTAAATGATTCAGCAAAGCAATTGTATCATTAACACATGCTTCCTTTGTTTTTGATGCCACCAGTAGGTCATCAATATACTGAACCATCACTGACTTTTCTGGCATTTTTAAATCTTCCAATGACTTCTTTAAAATCTGATTAAAGATCGAGGGGCTTTCTGTATACCCTTGAGGAATTCGGCACCATGCCAAAATACGCTCTCCGAACCTGAACGCAAATAATGCCTGGCTATCTGGATGTAATGGAATAGAGAAAAATGTTTGGCACAAATCAATAACTGTGTACCATTCTGCTTCACGTGGAATCTGATATAGAATTACAGCAGGGTTCGGTACTATTGGGCAGCAAGGCACGACAATTTTGTTTACCTTTCTCAAATCCTGTACAATTCTATATGTTCCATTCGGCTTTTTCAGTCCCATTATCGGTGAATTACATGGACTGCTCATTATTTCTCTCAGAATCCCTTGTTCAATCATTTTATTTATTACTGGTGTTATTCCTTCAATTATTTCTGGTGTCAATTTATACTGTGGAGTATTTGGGTAACTCGTTCCTTCTTTAACAGAGATTTTAACAGGGTCTATTCCTTTCATTAACCCTATATCTTCTCCCGTAAAATCCCACACTTCCTGTTTCACTGTTTCTTTCAGTTCAATTGGGATTTTCTCTACGTTAAATATGGGAAATAAATCATTCACTTCTGATTCTAAATTTACCATTGTCATTTTATATAATACATCTTCATCTGGGGTCTGAAATGCAATCCCATCTGGAGTACAATAGATGGTGCAATTCATCTTGCAAAGTAGATCGCGTCCTAATAGGTTCACAGGACTGCAATCACACACCACAAATCGGTGCATTTCACTAAATGGACCAATCTTTACCTCCACTAATTTGGTAAGAGGCGCCTTAATTTGCTGATTCGAAACACCCACGACTTGGATATGTTCACCTGAGAGAGGAAGGTTTGGAATTTCCACTGACCTAACAGTAGAACGGGTAGCTCCAGTGTCCACAAGGAATGTTACATTTGCACCATTCACTTCTCCATCCACAAATGGACCTGCTTGATCTACCTCTAGAGTTGCGCCAAGCACGCACTCTTCTTCCTCTCCTAGGCACCGTCATAAACTTTCATCCGACTCATCACCATCCTGTCGTAACCAGTATTGAGATATGGCAGCTGCGCGCGGCAATTGTGTTACCTGCTCTCCTCCGTAGAATCCTGTTTCTGCACTGTATTTCTGTTGGTTAACACTCTTGGGAAGTGGTGGTTGTGGCACCTGACTTTGAGTAACTACCTCACTCTGCACCTGTGGATTTAATGATTGATTTTCCGTATTAAGTTTTGGAGGAAATTTACACTTGTTTCTCCAATGTCCTAACTTTCCGCAGTTGTGGCATGGCCACTTCTTCTTTGCCTCTTCTATGCTCATTTGACCTTTCCCTTTACCTATATTTGGTCTAGATCTAGTCTGTCCTGCCTCATTAACTTGATTATTCAATTGAGCTTCTTGCTTCTCTGCAACTTTCACTTGTGCCCACATTGCTTTCTCTTTCAATTTACGCTGTCTACTCTCAATGTCATCACTGCAGTATTTGGCATATCTCAAAACCTCATCTACCGTGCTATTCTGCCAACAAATCATATGCTGTTTAATCATTTCACTTATCTCTGGTTTCAACCCATAAACAAATCTATATACAAAATGACTCATATCCTTCTCATTTAGCGTCTCATAGCCATTATACTGTTTAAAAACTAACAGTAGTCTCTCATAGTATGCGTGTACAGATTCTTTACTTTCCTGTGTGGTTCTGTCTATTTTTACCCAATCCGTTTCTTTGGGTGGGATTTTATTTTTCAGAAAGGAAATTACTTGGTCATATTTCCTCATCACTTCTGGTCCTGGCGCTCCTGTTTTAGCATCTCTTGGATATTCTACAGTTGGCCAATCAATAGTAATCTTACATTCTGTCCACAAATCAGCTGGTACTACTATATCAAATAATCCATCCAAATCTATCCATAACACCTTCGAAACTTTAACAAATCTCTCCACTTGTCTGTACCATTCTACTGGTTTCTCTCTCAATTTTGGGAAGTCATTTGTAAATGACAGTATATCCTGTCTAGACCATGGGACATGCACATAACTACCTCCTGGAGTTTCTCTCATCGGGTACTCCCTTACAATTGATTCCTTGTCTGTCACCGCAAAAGCCAAAGACGCTTTATCTGTCACTTTCTCATTCCTTTTAGTCCATCTGCTTCTCCATCTATCCACATCACCCCATTTTCTCAGCAAAACAATTAATTCTTTTATTTGGGTTAATCGTCCTGATGTGTTCAAATTTTCTATATCTTTCTCGCAAAAATCTACTCTATATGGTTTCTGCAAAGTTCTCACTTTTACAAATTCTACTCCTAGTTCATTTGCTGTTTCTTCTAATTTGCCATGTACATTTCTAGCTCTCCATGTAATGCTCTTACATAAGAACATTATCTCGTCATCCTGATAAGTTTTCAGTTTTTCTGTGCCAATTGTCCCTAAGATCAATTCTTCCATGTCTATTTTTATCCTAATTACATCTAATGGTTTTGATTCTGTTTCTTTCGTTTTTAGAGTTTTCATCCATTCATTCAATTCATCCGGAGTCGGACCTACAGGCGTACTATTTAATTCTATCCAATTTTTACTTCTTTCTGGTGTCTCTGATGCAGACTCAGTTACCATAGGTATTCTCCTAAACTCATTCTCATTTACCGTCAAATTAGTAGGTGGGCTTGGTCTATATGAACTAACCAAATTTCTTGCACTTTCATTGTCTAATTCCATCCCATCTTTCCTTCTTTGCAAGTGTAAATTCATAGGAATGACTAAAGAATGCTCTTCTATTTTCTGATTCTCAAAAACTGGTATTACTGGACCTATCGTTACTGGTACAGTTACAGCTTCCATATTCATTGTTAATTCTCTTATCTTTTCAGTCAATTCTCTTGTGGTTTTTGCTAATTCAGTTGTATTGTCACTTTCAATCTTTTCGTTTTGTGGGGTTTTCAATTGATCTTGTGACCTATTTATCTCACATCCTCGTTCGGGATTTTTATTCCTCCCAGTTTCCATTGGCGGTGCATTAGGTGTCACCACCGCAGAATTCTGTTGGTATGGAGGTGGGTTTCTGTTTAAAATATCTTCCAGCAATTCATCTTCCGTCTCACTACCACCATACCCATACTTTTCAGTAATCAAATGTTTCTTTTTCTCTGCACACTTTCTCTTTGCTTTTTCCTCAACTGTAAAAGCTGGAAACAAACCTCCTGTCATATTAGCATATCTCCAACGCTTTATTCTGTCCTCATGATTCACTCCCCACAATCTTCCGGGCACAAAATCATGATTCTTTAATCCTCTGAATCTCTCTCGTTCATACATCTCATCTTCCCATTCACTTAAAGCTTCAAACTGTGTCGGTCTAGGTTTAGGTTCAAGCATCGTCATCTTCTCCCTCAAATTCCGAAGTACAGCTACACTAAATGAACCATTCTCAGGAAATGCCAATGCTCCATCATTTTTAGTATATTTAGTCCAATTTTCTAACCATATGCAGGTATGATATCCGTACTTCAGCATCATATGCGAAGCTGGTGATTTCGGCTGAGGAATTACTTGTCCCTCTCTAGTCACTACCTTTTTGTCTTTCTTAAAAAGGTTCTTAATTTTCGACATCCACAACGTTTTCTCTCTACCATACTCATAATAAGCCATAATTCACAATCTCTTTCCCTTCTCAAAGTCCGCAATTCAACACTGTTCTCTATGCGTTATTCGGACCTATTCCAGCGCGACTCACACCAACGCTCCAATCCTAAGCTTCTACGTCACTGGTTTATCTGTCCACTCCTAGCGCGACTCACACCAACGCTCCAATCAGAGCGGCTTCTGTATAACTAGTGCACTGTCCAATCCCAGCGCGGCTTTTGTCTACGTCAGTTCTGCTCCTGACCCCTCCTTTACAAAATTTATCGGCAATTTATTTTTCAACAGTTCTTTGTTAGTTACAACATTTAAAAACACATTTCCATTGTCTGATTTCGCTAACAAAAGTGACAGTTTTATTCTAGCTCGCAAGAATACAGTTTCGTTCGATAAGTGTAGCACTTCCCTCTACCTTACCCTTCTTTCAAGCAAGGGGTAAACCCGTTTTTCTGGGGATTAAACACATGTGGAGACTACACTGCTCCTGAGAATTAAGGCCAGAGTTTCACAAGAAAACCGGTTGCTATCTCACTCACACACCTTTTATACAGAAATTGTCCCTATCATAACAGAACCTGTGTTATCACCAATATGAACTCAGACAATGCACTATTCCATGTGACTTCTCTTGCCACACGTGTTCCACTTCCTACTTCCCGGAAGCTTCAAAAACTTTGACTTACATATAACATAACGCGACTCAACATAAAGTGTTAGACATGAAATAATCAATAATCAATAATCACCAAACTAATCTATAGTAACCATAACTCTGCTACCAAGAAATCTGATCCAGCGCTATCAATAAAATTTCTTCTCCTATATGCTTTGGACGTCCAGGTACAAATATCCCTCTTAAACACAACTATAGCCATATGACGGTGGGGCCCATAACACCGCATATACATTCACTCTCTCATATATTCCCTGGATTTCATCCGTTCTTACCTAGGAGAAAACAGTTAATGATTTGTTGGAAGGAGACGGGATACCTTTTTAAAACGACATAATACTTCTCAAGCTTTAAGGTATTCCGCTCATTGGTCGATGGACCAACTAGTAGGAATCAGTTGATGGTGATTAAGACCAGCTCAATCACTATAAACCTTTAAACATTTACATTTATCATTGAGCTAAAGAACCACTGACTCATTGTTTTAAAGATAATAAAGTTTATATAATTTTTAGAAGCATGAATAAGTTTCAGATTTATTATTCAGATTATTACAGTTAGCATCATTATAAGAATAAATTGAAATTGCAATGCATACCTATTAGATGGAAAAATAAAGTTCGTCACAGCAATGAATTCAGATCACAGCATAGAACTCCCGAAAAACTATCTATCTGTCCTGAAAAACAGGCCTTCTCGTTCCTTTCCCCTTTAGTATCTTAAGAATAAAAAGGTCTAATAGTATTAAATGGAAAATCTATCAAAAGCAAAAAGGTTCTTCAATAGCAGCGTCTCGTGCTCAATCAAAAATATAAAATAGCAGCAACAGCAGCAGCAGCATCAGTTCATAAAAATGGCAGCGTCAACAACCCCCTCCCCTCTAAGAGTTGGTCTTCTTATACCCTAATACTAGCTTACTAAGTGAAAATGTTACATCTTTGTGGGCGAGATTCTCTCTAATTGGTCCATTTGGGTCAGTATACATCTCATTATGAATATCCTTGTTCTAACCAGTTCTTTGTGGAAAGTTCATACTTCTGTCGTTTCTCACGGGTTCATGACATTACCCATCCGCACTTTGGTTTCAATCTGTATCCTTTTCTGATACTTTTAAGTTGAACAGTTCATTGTTCATTCACATATTCACTGCGACTTCTCACGCTTTTCGCTATGTCCTTCTTTGGCACACGTTTGTATAATAAGGTCATTGCAGCCTTGACCACGCTTCCATCCTAGGCTTTGGGACGGTCACATGATCCCTCTTGTTCACGGCCTTTCTCTCTTTCGATACCCCTCTCGCGCTTGCGTACTCTAGCTCATGGCAGCCATTTTTACATCGCGGCACAACAGGCCTAAGCGAACTATTATAAAGATAAACAGAACATAGTTAAGAATAAAGAATATAAGCCTTTTCGTTTCCCTCCCATCATTCTACGTACCCCAATTAAATATTACCTAGCAAAAGCGACATATAAAGCCATTTCTTACTTACCAACGCTTTACTTTGCCACTACACAATTTATTACCAAGCACAAATCATGCATTTATTATTCTAATTAGTATGCAAATTATTAGGCTTATGTTATCCACGTTAACAATTGTAAGTAAATTAGTTTGCACGAATATAGCGTGTTACCCATAACCCTTTTCATGTAACATATATGGTTGGTTATTTACTGAGACGAACCTGTGTGTTAATTATTCAACATAAATATTAGGAGGTTAAAAAAATTTCGTTTACCCTGCTCCATCAACATATATAGACACCTTTAGTTGGCAGCAGAAATGACCCTCGTTCCCTGAAGATTTACCTGTTTGTCATTCACTGGGTGTGTCCTTACAGAGTCTAGGCATATGGTCTGGTAGCTGCATTGTTGCTCTACACGTCGAGAGGCATCAGATGCGGCTCTGGCCCTAGCACACAGTTTCATCCACTCGTCTTTGACCCTGTACAGTGTTCCACTGCCTTTTGGATATGTTTGCGCTATAGAAATACGACATACATACACTTAGAGGTTAATACCAAAGGAAATGTAATATTATTTTTTACTGCCATATTAAGCACTGCTTGTGGTGAATAACCTGTCTCTTAAGCACGATTTTTCTTCTTTTATTTTGGTACAGGACCTGACTGCTCAGGAATCATTTGACGCACGTTAGATGAAATATTTGAGGGGCTGAGTGTTCTCACGAGCTTGTTTTTGAAATGTTGACTGTGTATATATTTCTGCCAGTAGCGGCTGGCAGGGAACAAGAGTGGATGGGCGGGGGGGTACAAAATAAAAAAAAACACCTCCTCAGCGCGTCTCGAGTCCTCAGTCATCTCTCCTCCGTCCTTCCTCGTCGTCTCTCTGTGGCCAGAACCAGAGGAACCAGGAAGCACACAGGTTCCCTCCCCTAAGCCAATCACAACGCTGCAATACAGTGTTGTGATTGGTCTGAGCGCTGTGGCTCAGTGCTCAGACGGGGAATGGGAGGCTGGTATATTCCCCACCAAGCTGTGTAATGCAGCCTGGTGGGGAACATGCAAAGTGTGCATGACTGTTTGGCCAGCCCGAGAGGGCCAGCGAAGCAGTCATGCCCACTTTGGAGTGCAGCAATCACTCCTCCTTCCGGATGTCACGGGAGCCCAGCCCCGCCCTGCCCAACCTGGCTGATACTAAAAATAAAATGATAATAACAGAAATAACTTCTGTTATTATCATTTTATTTTTGATTTACACTGCTCCGAGAGCAGTGGGGGACGCTCCTTTGCCTTAGCGGAGGAGCCTCCACTGATTACTGCATTTCCCAAAAATGACTACAATTCCTGATTTAAATATTTTTTCAGTCACTTGATTCCATTGTCCACAACGTAGCTCACAACCAAACGTCCACACTCACTAGTCACAGGACCACTGTACCGCCCCCACACTTTTGTTTGCCACACCCTGCTTTTTGTTGACAACATATGTATATATGATACAGCAAATCAGTAATTAACTTTGATTGCATCAGCTATTAAAATTGCTATGTTCAGACACATAGGTGTTGCTCACAAATCCTTTCAAGGCATCCACTCCCTATTGTGGATTCATCACCACAGTCGTCTAAGGCTTAATGTGCTAATTTTGTATATTAACACTTGTACCCTTTCAAAAATTGTTAATAATGCAGTTAATTCCGATTGAACCCCCTTCTCATATAAATTATTGTACTCCCATCATTTCAGCAAGGTTTGAAAAGTGCAGACTGCAACACCTGCGGTAGCATGGATCCTAAAGTTTATTCCCCTAATTTAAAGTATTCGCTAGAGGAGTTGTCCTACACAATAGGGCAAGATGAGATGCAACTTCCACAGCATAGGCAAGGCAAGATGAAGCGGTTACTTAGTAGGACTGAGAGGGCTGAAGGAGCGAAGGAGTTAATTGATCTTGGGAGTGTGAGAGTGAGTTTGTATGACGTACTTTCAGTCTGTCAGTTAACATCACTAGAGGCAACTTGGCCCCTGTTATCCTTGATCATCTGTGGCACCTTTCCACCACCAATAACATACGAGGGAAATTTCTTTCATGATGGATCCCGCTCCAGGCATACTGCTCCCCAACCTCAAAATATTGTAGACATCATTAGCATTAGAATTTTGACAATGTGCTTACGCTACGGAATGTTTCCTGCTATAGGTGACTGTAACACTTGGGGGACAATCTTTGCCACTGTATATACCATCAGTCATGACACTCCGTCCATGTCACTCTTGCCAGGCATGCTAAAACAAATACAGAACAGACACGTGGCAGCTGCTGCCCTGGATTTGAGGATGAAACTAATGTGAAATGTTCCTGTTGTGTCCGCAATGATTCTGTCTAGCATTAAAGGCAAAGCAACAACACTGGCTATACGCCAGCTGCTCACAGCGGTTGCACTACCCGACCATGAACGTGAACTGCCTATAATTATTGCTGATGTGTACACATACTTAGGATGCAATAATTTGGGAACCAGACCTACTAAACCACCTCTTGACACACCTAGTACTGACAAGGAAGCCAAGCAGACTCATGAGTTTGTTAAAAAACCATGGGATAAATCTGAACAAACACAGAAAGGTAAACATCGCATTGGTTCTCCACCTCCGGAGCCCTCTGAGAGTTCCTACGATTTTCATAAGCGCGCTAAACTCAAGGCTCCAGACAGGAATCAGATTTCTGATACACGTTCTCCTCATTCCTTACAGGACTCATCTGAAAAGCAGTACAAGAGAGAAGGGCGATCTGAGCGCAAACAAGAAGAGTACATGAAACTGAAAAGGGAAACACAACGCTCATCTGACGTGAAGATAAAAAAAAGAGGAAAAACCTCCTCAATATAAAGCCCCATTTCAGAAAAAGAAAGTTGCAGCTATAACCGTAAAATATGCCACAGACATTGAGAATCCTCCTCCTGAACAGGAGTTGGGTGGTGACTCTCCTTGACTGCGCGGCAGAAGTCCCTATAGTGTGTCAGAATCTCCAGGAGTTTCTGGCAGTGAGAGCAATTGATAATGTTGTTACAGTTGAAACCCCAGATAGGATCGTATTCTCTCCAGATAGGATCGTAGTCTCTCCAGATAGGTTAATTAACTTAGATATACAAATTGAGACTGACATACAGCGCACCATTAAAGTAATATCCTGGGAAAATTTGACTTTGTCTTATGACATCCTTTTAGCGGAGGTCGATTCGCCCCCACTTTTTGTCCAAACATCCCCCCAGGGTGAGGATGTAATAATACCTTCATTTTCTGGTCTTCTCCCTGATGAAGTCAGGCAAGCATATACTGCAGGATGATCTTTTGGCTTTATACCGCAAACATGTCGGCTGGGATATTGACTCTCCTTATCATGTCATACCCATTTGGTCCAGCCTGCAAGTGCAACCACAATACCCTATTAAATGAGATGCTGAGGCACCCATTAGAGAAATACTCTCCCACATGGAATACCAGGGAGTAATTGAACCCTGTGTCTCTCAGATGAATAATCCTCTTTTTCCTGTTTTTATCTATCGCGTAGTGTTAGACTACAGACATTTAAATAGCATAGCTGAACTTTTGCCATGAAAAATACACACTGTACGGCATTGATTAATAATATAGTCCATAACAAATACAAAACAACCTTGGATATTTCCAATGGTTTTTTCAGCCAAAATCTAGCACTTTAAAGCAGAGATTGGGCAGCCTTCTTAGCCCTTGGCTTTCAGCGTCACTTTACATGTCTAGCAATGGGATATAAGAACAGTTCAGGACTATTTGCTGCCCGCATAGTGTCAGTTCTACATGATATTGACCCAGACGCATTGACCTATGTAGGTGATATCCACCTCACGGACGATGGGTTAAACCCACACTTGGCCATAGTGGATCGTATAATTTTAGGATTCACTGCATGTGGCTATAAGTTCAACTTTAAGAAATCTCATATTGCATTTCTAAGTGTCCTTTTCTTAGGATATGAACTTACACATGAGGGTAAGAGTCTTGCCCCTCACTGTTTGGAGAAGTGTGCACAATTGCAACCTCCAAATACTTTAAAGAAACCACAATTCTTGTTAGGATTTCTTGATTTTGGCAGAACATACATTCCTGATTATGCACAACGCATTAAACCACTTTATGAATTAATGCAGCCTGTTTTTTCCAGTTCACATTGGACATCAGAACATACTGATACACTCCAATCTTTACAATCTGACTTACTTGCAACACGTCACTTACATACATGTGTAAATACTACAAACTTAGTGCCTGATTTAGAACCCGGCAGACAGGTTACTCCGTCACAACGGTGACCGATATCCCGTCCACCGAAATCCAAATCCCATAGGATACAATTTAGATTTAGATTTTGGTGGACAGGATATCCGACACCGTTGTGATTGAGTGACCTGTCCGCCATAGTCATCCGTGTCTTACCAGGTCCAATTGGATTCAGGGCGGAAAATGTACTACAGTTAATTCCTGCATCCGCTACAACTACCAGCAACATGACTGAAGTGAGTATTGTTCTTACTACTGCGTCTTCTGCAGATGATGTCGTTTATACAGATCCACCTTTTTCTGAACCACCTCTTCTGGATTTTTCCGGTCATGTTGTGGTACCAGAGGCACCAGTTTTTCAAGGAACTGCTTCTGGGTATTATGTGGGGCAAGATGATTTTTCTTTGAATTCTTTTGATGATTCTTCAGTTTTAGACACTCCTCCTCCTTGGATCTGTGTTTTCTTTTCATGGCTGAAACACACTTATCTGGTCCCACCTTGGATATATGTTTGGATAACACTCTCCTTGGTTTTTCTATTCCTGTGGGTTGGATTTGTTACTGTTTTTTTCTTGATGACTAATGGCCATTATCTTCCAGAACGCTGCGCTACAGAACTGGTCTATGAAGTGTTGACGTCTCACTCATCTTCATTAAAAAGAGACTTGTCCCTCGTGATCATTTCAGCTGTTCCAGTAACTGATGGAATTGTTTGGGATAAAGTTTTCTTCGATATATTCGGACCGATGGAGATTCTACAGATACTGTAAACTCCAAGCTCTTGGAGCTGGAATACTACCCTGTTTTTGAATCAGAGGATCTGTAGTTAAATTCTGCTTTATGCTGAAATTTTCTGTTACCATCATTACGGACATCACTATTTACATCGAGCTAGTGTTCTACGCACACTTTTAAATTACACACAATGGGAACATTGTCACACTCCCCCACAAGGGTGCTCCAAAACATATAGAGATAACTTCACTTATTTTTCTGGATATGATGAGTCAGACCCAACATCATATTATTTCAAACTAGTCCCTACGCTACCAAAGAAATATATGCTTATACAAACTAAGCTAATATACACAGACTCATTTGTCACCCAATTTGCTGTGAAAGGCTATGATTATTGGAAGGATACTATTGACATTTAGGGGTCGATTCCGATTCGGGCCGGAAAACGTACCGACCGACTCGGAGCCGGAATTAATTCCGACCGACACGTACCGGTGCAGCCCGACCCACAAAGTACGATGAGAAGTGTGCAAAACCCGACCGACTCGTACGGAACACAAGCCGAACGACCGAGCCGCGCGGAAAACAGCAATCCGGCCGGAAAAACACGCGAATCGAACCGACCGACACGCACCCGGAACAATCCCGAACGAAACGTACCCGCGAACTCCTACTCGCCAAGTACGATGCAACGCGTGGAAAACACGACCGAGTCGCACGGAGGACAAGCCGTACGACCGACACGCATAGAAAACTGCGAGCCGAAGAACCCAAAACACCGCGACCGACGCGTACGAAGCATAGAAAACAGCACAAACACAGCGTGAACGAATCGGAGAAGCCCGTACGAGACAACTGCAGGGTCCGACTCGGTCACAAGAACGTCTCCTACATGCACGAAAAGTACAAAGGGAAAATACACAAAAAAGGCCAAACAAGCAATTACAAAGCCAATAAATACTGGGGGGGGGCAGGGAACAAAGACACACCCACAACTCCACCCATATAAAGGACACAAATCCCTACCATGATCCTTTGCAAATTCTAATTACCTGCCAGCACTCAACAGACAGCAACCACACACCCACAGCTCATCCATCACACAAGCCACACACCATCAGCACCCCAACAAATAGCAACCTCACATACACCCAGCAAAACACACACTCACACACCTTCACCTGCACACCAACACACACATCACTCACCATCACCATGCCCCCAAAGAAGAATCATAAGTTCCTAGATAGTGAATTGGAAGTCCTGGTAGATGAGATCCTCAGGGTAGAGCCACAGCTGTTTGGTACACTGGTCCAACAGACACCCATGTCGCAGAAAACCAAGATGTGGGAGAGGATCGTTGACAGGGTGAACGCACAATCACCATGTTTGCGCACAAAGATAGACATCCAGAACAGGTGGTATGACGTGCGCAGGAGGGTCAGGGAGCTGTTGAAGAAGGACTACCTCTTGAGCCAACACACCGGCAGTGGCCCTCCTGCCAAGCCAGTATACCTCAGGCCCTGGGAGGAGAAGGTGCGGGCCATCCTACCACCAGTGAGCGTATATGGACTAGAAAACATCCCAGAGCCTGGTGAGTACACAACTAATGTACACAATATTGTGCCACAATACACACACATCACTGTCAAGGGGAGAGTCAAACCATGCACCCTTAGCAAATACACAGCAACCAGAACAGAACCATCCCAAAATGTTTATGTCAGTCAGATAAACACAACACATGCCATCTCATAGTGACATGTAACTGTGTCATCACATGTACAAACACAACTACAACTACAGCTGGGCAGTGGCACAAATATAACTAACAAACACATCCAGACATGTAGCCACCACTACAACACCACCACACAGTGAAGCCCACTGAAAGGAAGGAATACTGTGTATGCTGGGCAAGTCAGTGTAGCCAACAGCATCATGGGAGTCGTAGTCACAGATATTGCCCACCCTCACAATGCGCACATCAACACCACCATGAACCATGCTCACATCACAGGGAGTGGAAAACAACTGACAAGATGGCTGACATTGGCTACTGCTGTGGGGAGCACAAGGTCCTGCTGGCAACTGTGCACCAACCAACAGCAGGACACCACTGACTGACATCCTGAAAGACAACTTGCACTCCCTGCAATGGAAGCACGTTTCATGGTGGGATATCTGGCTGGGTGGGAAGGAGGACTCACAGCCCTGACCATAGTTACCAGCAGCGTTTCTCACACACACCCCTAACACAAACTCCACATAACTCACCTGGGAGAATGCATTGCCTCACACTCCAATCAAATATCCCACAAAGAACCACAACCCTGGGTCATGCTGAGTGAAGCACAGGGACACACATGGGACTTGTAGCAAAACTAACCCCAGGATAACACTGTCAGCCATCTTGTCAGCACAGGCACACAACCCCACAGGGAAGCAGAGTCAAAGGGAAGGAAGCATGGGCATGCTGGGAAGGGGGGTGGAGGCAATAGCATGATGGGAGTGGTAGTCACAGCTCAACATCCCCCACCCACATGGCCCAGCAAGCTCACACTCAAGCATGCACACCCCACAGAGAGTGGAAAGCCCCATCAAAGTTGTCTGACACTGGTGCTCTGTTTTGGGGAGCACAAGGCCATGCTGGGAACTGGCCACCAACTAACAGCAGAACACCACTGTCAGCCATCTTGCCATTGCTCTCACACTCACACACAGTGAAGTCCACCCAAAAGCAAGTAAGTATGGGCATGCTGGGAAGTGGGGTGGAGGCAATAGCATGATGGGAGTGGTAGTCACAGATATTGGTCACCCCCACAACTGTCCCATCAACACCACCCTGAACCATGCGCACATCACAGGGAGTGGAAAACAAGTGACAAGATGGCTGACACTGGCTACTGCTGTGGGGAGCACAAGGCCCTGCTGGCAACTGTGCACCAACCAACAGCAGGACACCACTGACTGACATCCTGAAAGACAACTTGCACTCCCTGCAATGGAAGCACGTTCCATGGTGGGATATCTGGCTGGGTGGGAAGGAGGACTCACAGCCCTGACCATAGTTACCAGCAGCGTTTCTCACACACACCCCTAACACAAACTCCACAAAACTCACCTAGGAGAATGCATTGCCTCACACTCCAATCAAATATCCCACAAAGAACCACAACCCTGGGTCATGCTGAGTGAAGCACAGGGACACACATGGGACTTGTAGCAAAACTAACCCTAGGATAACACTGTCAGCCATCTTGTCAGCACAGGCACACAACCCCACATGGAAGCAGAGTCAAAGGGAAGGAAGCATGGGCATGCTGGGAAGGGGGGTGGAGGCAATAGCATGATGGGAGTGGTAGTCACAGATATTGGTCACCCCCACAACTGTCCCATCAACACCACCCTGAACCATGCACACATCAAAGGGAGTGGAAAACAACTCACAAGATGGCTGACACTGGCTACTGCTGTGGGGAGCACAAGGCCCTGCTGGCAACTGTGCACCAACCAACAGCAGGACACCACTGACTGACATCCTGAAAACAACTTGCACTCCCTGCAATGGAAGCACGTTCCATGGTGGAATATCTGGCTGGGTGGGAAGGAGTGCCGGATGTCAACCAAATACAACCAATGCAGACCATGTACACACCCCAACATTCACATAGAAATGCCCAAATAATGCAGGACAATGTGCTACACCAATATCAACCCCTGACTGCGACAACTTAGGACAATGCAATGTACAGGCCCGCATCCAGAGGCACAGTCACAACTGTCAGGTGTGTCAACCATTGATGCCTGCAGAAACATAACATACATTGTGTGTGTCTCCCAAAAACAGGTGATGATGGGGACACAGCAGCAGACGCTGAGGAGTCCCCGTCCCAGGCTCAAGAGGATACGGAGCTCACTGGTGTGGAACAGCCTCTGCCCTCCTCGGATGAAGAAGACCCACCTGGCACCTCCGGAGCAAGTCATCATGCAGCACCAGCAGGACCACCAGCTGCACCCCCTGTATCCACCCCTCCAACGACTGTCAACACACATACCACCCCTGCCGACATGGACAGACCAAGGAGCACCACCACCACCAGCACAGGGACCCTGGACCAACGTGGGGCCATGGACACCAACAACCCCCAAGGGGGCCCAGGGTCACCTGTGCGTGCCACCTCAGGTACTGCACGTGTCGCCAGGGTGGTGGAGGTGGGAGACATAGGTCGCTGCTCGCAGAGGGGTCTGGACTGCATGATGACCCACAACTGGCACGCATAGCCGATGCGTACCAGTCCAGCACCGGAGAGCTCAGCCAGGTAGCTGGGGCTCCTCAGGGACATTAAACAGCAGCAGGCTGCCCATCATGCCCGCTTGGACTCACACATGTCCCGCGTGGAGTCCAAGTGGGACACACTGCAAGAGATGACGGCGGTGCATAGGGACATATTACAATGCCTCCGTCAGATGAGCAGCAATCAGTCAACACCTCCCTGTGTGCCCACAACATCTGGTGCTGAAACAACTGCAACTGCCACAGGGAGGCAGGATGACTCTGGCGGAGAGTCTCCTGCACCGCAGCAGCCTGCACTTGAGGGTCCCCCCCCCAAAGAAGAGGGGTCGTCCGAGGAAGGACAACTGAGAGGCTGATGGCCATGCACAACCCCCAGGAAGCCAACACCTGTTCTGGATAATCACCTTTGTGCGCAAACTGTTCACCCTGTTGACTGCAACACAACTCCCCCACATGACATGGGGAGTACAAGTTGGACCAATGTCTCAGATGACTGTGGACTTGATACAGGACATTTCTGCTACCAGGACTTCCAATTCATCTAGGAACTTTGGATTGCAATCAAAATGTACAGCACTCACCATCCTGTGCACTATTCACACACATGTATGACAATAAACACACTAATACACCATACCTGCCTCTGTCGTGATTCCAACGTGGTTTCTGTCATGGAGATGATGACCAGCGAAATTACACTGTGCATGCTAACTGCTACAGCAAGTACAACACAGGCATGTGAGTCATGGCAACGTGACACATATGAGGGAGACACACCACCAGGGCTACACAACAAATACACACCTAGGCCATCTGACTCATTGCCTACACTGATGTTGCCAGGAAATTTCGGTGCAATGCACAGACACAACACCTATTCACAGTCTTAGTCAACTAGCCCACTGGTGCAGTAAGCAAATGTCAGTCAAATGTGTGACCACAGACAACGCACATCACAAAGTGAAGCACAGGTTTATTACACATTTGCAACATGTTGTAACCACTACAGATGCAAGGTAATCCCACCTGGCAGCGGGCACACAGTCAACAAGTGTAGAAGGAAGGAAGTCCATGGGTGTGGCGCACATCACCTGTAGGGACACGACAGCTACCACCCTGGAAGTCGAATCACGGTGTCGGGGATCACAGTTGACCAAACGACTCTGAAAGTACCCTGTGAAGGACAGAAATGACACACAGTCAAAAGCACTGAAGAACAGGACAGAACTGCAATACTCATGCCCAATACATGTCACAAGATACCCACCCAGAACCAAGTTAGCATGTCAACACTGTTGGGGAGTACAGACTACCTGTAAGGACACATCGCTACATGCATACAGTCATGTAGCCCATGGACACACTCAAACAGCACCAGAGCACCACCAACACATATCATGCAAACTCACATCATTGACATGACATCTCTGGATACTCACATTCAGCTGAAGAAGTTGGTGATGAGCTGTGTGCGGACATCACCATCATCATCATCATCACTGGCATCGTGGTCCAGGCCAGGATCCTCCACAGGTGGCGGACGTTGGTCATCGTCATCCAGGATGAGAGGCAACTCCTTCCGCACTGCCATGTTGTGCAGCATGCAGCAGACGATGACAATCTTGCACACCTTTGCTGGGGCATATGGGAGGGACCCTCCTGTCTTGTCCAGGCAGCGGAAGCGGCTCTTCAGGAGACCAAATGTCCGCTCAATCACTCTCCTGGTCCGACCATGTGCCTCATTGTAGCACATCTGGGCTGGTGTCACAGGGTTCCTGAGGGGCGTCAGCAACCACAGCATGTTGGGGTATCCCGAGTCACCTACATACAGACAATTGCACATTAGCTGAGTTGGAAAAGAGGGTGGAACACTACATTGCAGAACACACACAATGGTACAAAGTCAGTACACACCAACAAGCCAGGCACGCTGGTTCGGCATCTGTGACATCATCCTCGGGATGCGACTACTCCTCATCACGTAGGCATTGTGTGCAGAACCGGGGAAACGGGCACACACGTGTGAGATGCTCATATCTGCAAGACAGACCACCAGTGCATTGACCGAGTGGTAGTGTTTGCGGTTCCTGTATGCCTGCTCTTGGGCCTGTGGTGGTACCAAAGCCACATGTGTCCCATCAATGGAGCCAATGACATGCGGCATCCTCCCCAGGGCATAGAAGTCACTCTTCACGTCAGTGAGTTGTTGGAGTCTAGGGAAATAGATGTACTGGTTCAGGTATATCAACATAGCCTCCAAAACATCGCGGAGCACACGGCTGAACATGGTCTGTGACATCCCACCAGCAGTCGCCACAGTGTGTTGAAAGGTACCGGTGGCAAAGAAGTGTAGGGCTGCTATCACCTTCACCTTGGGGGTCAGCGCTGTAGGGTACGGCCGGCCAGGTTGCAAATGTGGTGCCAAGCGCACTGCCAAATCCTCAATCAGCTGCCTGGTGAAGCGGTACCGTCGGATGCTGTCACGTTCCACCATCGTTGCCAGGTCAGGGAATGGTCTATGGACAGCTGGTGCCCTGCAGTGCATAGGTGAAGAAAGAAAGATTGTCAGTCACCCCACATATGTGGCATTGAACACACTCAATATCACATGATACATCATTATGAGGCACAAGTACATGATGTGTGCAGTTCCGTAAGGACATGTATGGCACATACATGGCCAACATCTAACATCACAGTTCAACAAGTGGCATCAATAAGTCCCAGGTTGTGCCATTGGATATCATGAGGCCGTGTCACAGTTCCCATCTCCTGCTGCCACGTTACAAACACACCCCACAGTGACATGTGAGGACAGATGTGCCCCAGGCATCACAGCTCAACGACAGGTAGATTCCCAGGGACCCTGTATTGCCACATGGACACTGGCATGACATGGTGTATCATGTATACACCACAGCAAAACAACCATGACCCCCACAGGTAGTGGTCCCTGTTGCCTCGGCAGGACAGACATGGACGTCTGTGACACACACACGCACAACATCAAAGTCCATGCACAAACAACGTGGATGTGGAGACTGTCTCCCATTGTGCACATGAAATCAGAGACATTGTAAACACAACATGCACACAGACTGTGGAGGACCATCACTATTGTGCCAATGGGTCACCCTGGGTTAAACATACCGTCCCACATGGGACTCAGGGGGTATGTGACATGACATACACATACACCACCGTGAAATGTGACCATGCCACATGCTCAGATATGAACAGTTGCACATCACAGTGGTCATGTACACGAAACACCAAGGATCCTGTCCCCATGAACACGTGCACAGCCTGGGGGTGGCTGCCCCCAAGTGACATCCACAGAACAACATGTTCACCCCCATACACGGAATAGGTAATGAAGCCTTACATGCATTAGGATACAGTTTGGACAGGCTGTGGTGTTGTAGGTGTGCCCCTCACTCCCTGGGAAGTATATGTGGCTGGCATATGTTCACCTGTGACAGGCATGGTGACATATGCCAGTGACTTGTACAGGGATGTGTTGGACAGCAATGGACCGATCGGTGCGCACACATTGGCCATTGCATTCAATGTGTGCTGGTACGCGTTGTATTCGCAATACGCATTGGACAGCAATGGACTGATCGGTGCGCACACATTGGCCATTGCATTCAATGTGTGCTGGTACGCGTTGTATCCTGGATACGTGTTGGACAGCAATGGACCAATCGGTGCGCACACATTGGCCATTGCATTCAATGTGTGCTGGTACGCGTTGTATTCGCAATACGCGTTGGACAGCAATGGACCGATCGGTGCGCACACATTGGCCATTGCATTCAATGTGTGCGGGTACGCGTTGTATCCTGGGTACGCGTTGAACAGCAATGGACCGATCGGTGTGCCCGGCCGGCCCATTGCATTCAATGTGTGCGGGTACGCGTTGTATCCTGGGTACGCGTTGAACAGCAATGGACCGATCGGTGTGCCCGGCCGGCCCATTGCATTCAATGTGTGCGGGTACGTGTTGTTTCCTGGGTACGCGTTGAACAGCAATGGACCGATCGGTGTGCCCGGCCGGCCCATTGCATTCAATGTGTGCGGGTACGCTTTGTATCCTGGGTACGCGTTGAACATCAATGGACCGATCGGTGTGCCCGGCCGGCCCATTGCATTCAATGTGTGCGGGTACGCGTTGTATCCTGGGTACGCGTTGAACAGCAATGGACCGATCGGTGTGCCCGGCCGGCCCATTGCATTCAATGTGTGCGGGTACGCGTTGCATCCTGGGTACGCGTTGAACAGCAATGGACCGATCGGTGTGCCCGGTCGGCCCATTGCATTCAATGTGTGCGGGTACGCGTTGCATCCTGGGTACGCGTTGAACAGCAATGGACCGATCGGTGTGCCCGGCCAGCCCATTGCATTCAATGTGTGCGGGTACGTGTTGTATCCTGGGTACGCGTTGAACAGCAATGGACCGATCGGTGTGCCCGGCCGGCCCATTGCATTCAATGTGTGCGGGTACGCGTTGTATCCTGGGTACGCGTTGAACAGCAATGGACCGATCGGTGTGCCCGGCCGGCCCATTGCATTCAATGTGTGCGGGTACGCATTGTATCCTGGGTACGCGTTGAACAGCAATGGACCGATCGGTGTGCCCGGCCGGCCCATTGCATTCAATGTGTGCGGGTACGCGTTGTAACCTGGGTACGCGTTGAACAGCAATGGACCGATCGGTGCGCACTCATTGGCTATGGCCTGGCCTGGCAACGGACGCGTTTTCAAATTTTGAACGAGTCTGATGCTGTAAATTCAGTTGGTCACCCACAACAATGTTGCAAATTCATGGGTGTCATGAAGTTGAACTTTTGAAGGATGCTGTGGGCGTGTGTAAGTGGTGCAATTCCATGGATTGGCCAGATTCAGAAGATGCAAACGACTTGGACCTATCACTTTGGACACATGGGACAGTATCTGCCTCTGCAGCACAAATATAATGCTGTCTGTTCCCCTGAGAGCTCACTTGCCTGCACTACTTGCTCCAGGACGACATCTGCCACCACCACTGCTGCTGTATCTGCACCCTCTGGACCCTGCAATGGCACGTACTGTGGAGAGAGCCCCAGCCTTCAGCACTGAGTAGAACCAGGCCCTGCTGGACAGCCTCCTTCCACAGTACAGCAAGCTGTATGGGAAAGCAGGGGAGCAGGTGAGTGTTCTGTCCACTGCCTTCCTAAATGTGCATGTTGTCTGACTAGCAAGGCTAACAGTCTGCACGCCACTGGCTAGCAGGCTCACTGAGTAGTTGTCACCCCCCATAGTGTGTAGTTACATGCACTGGATAGGTATAGTGCAGTGACAGTGCATTTAAACAAGGTTTTACTTCCCAGGCAATGATACCATGTAGTAACTGCTGGCATACTGTCCATGGCCATCGTTGCACTGCCTGTGTACACCATGTGCCCCTGTGATTGAGACATGTATATCCAACTGTGTAATGCACGGATATGTTGCATGTGTAGAAATGGCATTCTCACTTTGTCATCCTCACAGGTTGATGCCCACCAGAAGCAGCAGATATGGCTGACCATCGTCCGGGCAGTGAGATCCGTGGGGGTCTACAAGCGCCGGATCCGCAACTGCCAGAAGAGGTGGCAGGACCTTAGGGGCTGGACCCGGAGGATCGCACGGGTCCAGCTGAAGCTGTCACCTCCTCGCAGGAGGGGCGGACACCGGACCCTGACCCCCCACATGCTCAGGATCCTGGCGGTGGTCTTCCCTGATCTGGATGGGCAGCTGAAGGCCAGTGAGCAGCAAGGAGGGGGTGAGTCCATGACTGCATTGTGAACTATGTCTGCCATGCTATGTGCCCTCCTCTGGCCTGGTTAAACTTCCACAGTACATCAGTCATGTGGTCCAGGACCCATGTCCCTATATTGTGCACTGCCCACTCCTCATCTGATACCCAGGTGTGGCCCTTACGGTCAGGGAATTGTGTCACTTGGGTACTGTGTCCTTGCAGTTTGCTTGACTCAAGGTGGGGGACAGCATCTGTTTCCCTAACTCTGTGGTGGGCATCATGGGTGGGTCCATTGCTTACACAATGCCTGTGTTCTGACATGTAATCTGCGTGTTACTTTGATATGTGGTCCAATTGCTGAGCTGATCCACCACATGTGCCTGGGGTATCTGGCACACACCCATGCTGCGGGTGGGAACAATGTTTGGGCCCCAGGAGTGTGTATATAACGTGTGTCACACATACTTAGCCAGCTGCCTACTGTCCAGGGCTCATCCCTCATTCATGTGGGGCAGGACAGTCATGCCTACTCCAGGCCATACAATACACTCTGTACTCCCACTCCCGTGTATCAGCTGACACGTTGTGCTCAGTGAATTGTCCCCTCAGGTGTCTGCCTCTGTGTCAGTGTGCTGTGGCTTCGTTGTCAGGACTGCTGGGGTGTTTCTCGGTTGGGGCTCAGCATGCCACCGGAGATGTGACCATAGGAGACGATACTTGTGTGACACATAGGTGTTTGATCACCTGACCGTGCAGACTGGGGTATGCGAATGTGAAGTTCAGGCAGCTGTCTCCCATTCACAGCAGATTGTGAGGTGCTCAGGTTCAGAGGGTTGTGTTACAGGTCTCCCATATGTCCAATCGGTATGACCTGGACAGATAAGGGTTCAGATGATGTGGTGTGTGGGGGATGTACATGTGCACTTGTTCAGCTCCAGGACTTGCATTCCCCATGACCTACTATTGTGACACAGTGCAGAGTGTTGTTGTCTGGCTGCCCTGCCCATGTGACTGGAGACAGTGATGTATGACTTAGCAGGCATGCCTGTGCCATGGCATGTGACTTCCTATTAGTGATCCTGCAGGGGAGTGACATGTGCTACATGCACACCATTGTGGCAATGGCTATCAGGACATGGGTGCATCATGGTGTCTGTCGCTGGTATGCATCACATGCATTTCCTATTTGACTCTGGGCATCCCTTTCATCCGGACACCTGTACTGACTCAGTGGCAAGAGTTGTGATGTGTGCATGTTCACATGCTTAACCGGGTTCTCTGCACTGTCCAACTACTGTGTAGGTGGTGCATGTGTCCACACTGGGGTATTGCCATCCAACAGACACCAGACAGATGGGTGCAAGGCCAGGTGGGATGTGATTGCCATGGTTGACCATCAGACTGACAATTGGCTTCTCCTGTTCTGTTTGGGCACTTTTAGCAATGTTCAACTAAGGATGCCAGGGCTTGCTCTGTAATGTGCTGTATTAACTGTGGTGTGTGCGTTCGGTGCAGGTGACTGATGTCTGTCTGTTTCCCTATTGATTGCAGATACATCCACGGCCACAGGAGGGGACAGCTCCACGGACCAGGAGGAGCCGCAGAGACAGACTCAGCAGCCGAGGAGTGGTCGGAGGGACCCAGTGGCACGGAGGGCGATGGGAGCCACACCGAGGAGTCCTCAGCACCATCCACCTCAGCTGAGGACCACAGCAGCTCGGAGGATGACTCCCTTATGGAGGCGGGTGTCAGCAGCCACCACACCCCAGCTAGTGTTGCTGTCCCCGCCACCACCACCACCGCCCTCCCATCGGCTCCCATTCCCGAGGTCCGTGGAGGCTCCCATGTTCGGGAGCGTGTCTCCTTCGGGCCAGGCACCGCACCCCCTGCCCCTGTGTCCCCTGCTGCCCTGAGTGAGGAGTCTGTGTACCTCCTTCGCCAGCTCCATGTAGGGCAGACAGCGATGCTGAGTGTCCTCCATGCCCACACAACTCTGTTGACTCAGCTGGTGTCGTTCACGGAGGGCATCTCATCGGGCATGTCTGCCCTACAGAGGGGCAATAGGTCCATGGACTCCTCCCTGACGGCAGCAGTGTCCCTCCTCCGACAGTCCCTCACCCCTCCTGCCTCTGCCCCATCCACACTCCCCAGCACCTTACCTGTCCCAAGCACACACACACCGGCACAGGCACACACCAGCACAGACACGAGCAGCACACAGACACACACGCCACAAACAAGACGCACACGCACGCACAGTCAGGGGACTGAAACCACACTCACAGGGGATGGGGCCCAGGCACACACACACGCATCCACGAGCACTGCGCAGTCCTCAGTTGCCTCTCCCTCCAGAGCCCCCTCCCTTGCCTCACCTGCAACCCCAAAGACACAGCGGCTCTTCCTCAGTGACCTCGGCCTCTTCCCTCCGATCCAGCTGATACAGCATTCAGGGGGAAGAGGAAGCCCACCCACACGGAGCGGAGTGCCCCTCGCCCCCGGACACCCTCCCCCAGGCGCAGACCGACTGACGCCCCCACCCGCAAGTCCCCCCGGACCCGGAAGAGCAAGACCCCGCCGCCGCCCTGCAGCTCAGGCACCAAGTCTCCTTCCTCCATCCCTCAGGCCCCCACTCCACAGGTGCCCCCACCACACCCTGCCCCAGGTTCCCCCACCCACAGATACACCATCCCCAAAAGGATCAGGCCTTCTCCCCCTGCCACTTGCTCTTCCGGCCCCACACCCCCCGCTGCGCTTGTCTGTGCCACTGGTGTGGTGAGGGTGTCCTCCCCCTCTGTCCTGCCCACCTTACCTGATCCCCATTCTCCTCCCCTGGAGGTAGGCACTGCAGTGGAGGCCACTACCACCCTGTCTGACTTGGGCACTGCAGTGGCGAACCTGTCCACTCCATCTGCATGGTCCACTGCAGTCGTGCCGGCGCCCACACCATCTGAGTCATGCCCCCCAGTTGTGCCGGCACACACCATGTCAGACACCTCCACTGCAGTTGTCAGTGGCTCTCCAGCACCCACCACCCCTTCCCTGCCTCCTTCTGGTGAGCCCTGATCCTGTCCCTGCGGTGCCTGGCCTGCCCCCCCGTATGCCCCTCCGAGGGGATTGTCCCTGGTTTTCATCAGTGCAGGCATGCGTAGGGTGACATCTGCCACTGTCACCCTGTTTTGACTTTCATGATGGACTGGCCATTGGCCTTTGTTTATTTTTTACATGACTTCAACTTTTGAACCCACATATGCTGAATAAAGCAACTTTCTGTTCTCTAGTGCTTTTGCTTCTGATGTACATGATGTTGATGATGCTAACCATGCCCTTGCTGCAGTGATGGTGATATTTGGTCTCATGAATATGTAGTGTTACTGTGCAGGAACCCATGTGGTCCAGGGGGACTGTGTCCTATCCTGTGGTGTATTCATGTCATCCTTAGCAGCATCTGAGGGAGTCATGTTTTCAATATTTGGCAATGGGATTTCCTACTTACATTAGCAATGTCACATCTGTGGCTTCCACCCCTGCACATCTGTTGTGCTTGCCATTGTTCAATTAGTCTACTTCCCTGACCGTGTGGCCATCTCCACTGGACGTGCAGGTTTGGGCATCAATGGGGAAGGACTCATCTGTGTTGTCAGTGCAACTTGCTATACATGTGTGTTGGATCTGTGCTGATGATTTCGTTGACGCTCCCATGACCAGGCTGATGTGACAGGAGCCTTCATTTGGTGCTAATTGTTGACTGTGTGACCAAGTGTTCTGCTGACATGATGGAGCCCTACTGAGGCGACATATGGCACAGCTTTCCTCACACAGGAGTGGAGTCCCCTCATGGCAGTGTGTGCTCCTGTGACATCGCCTGCGCCCAAGGTGTGTGTTGTATGTGCATGTCTGTGTGTTCACTTCCATTTTGCTGTGCATGCTGGGATCCCTAGTGATGTTCCTGTTTGTGATGCTTGCTGAGTTGACCTATGTTCCCCCAAAGTCTTCTCCCTGGGTTCTCTGTGATGTGGGTGCATGGCACATTACTGGTCATCAGGGTGTCACCCATAGGTGTGTTTGCTGTCAGGTCTGAGTTTGTGGGCAGACGCTGATGGGTCACAGTCAGGATTCCCCTTGGCACTTGTTGTTTACACCTGTCATGTGATTTCCGGTTTGTGTTAGCTTTCATTGGTTGTGACACGTTGTGTGTGTGACTGCTGGCACTCCTCAGGGTCAGGGCTGCAATGTTGGTAGTTGTCTATGTGTGTTCTTTGTGGGTGACCTTGGCTTCTTCATTGGTGTGTGACTGTGGCTGGGATCCCATTGGTTGGTGTGGTATTGCCGTCATGTCCATGTACAGCGTGGTGTGCAGTGTGTCAGACATTCAGGAGTCTTGTTGAGTGGCCATGTGTGATGTGTTTCTGCACCTTGGTTCCCGCCACCCCCCCTGGGAGTGTCATGGGTGCATGTGCAATGTCACCAGTGCATGTGTGCTTCACTGCTGCACATTGTTGGAGGTCGAGGGGTGTGGTGTTGAGTGTGTGCAGATGAGAGTTGTTGCCCGGCTAGACCCCTGCCTCCATGTTGGCATTGGCTTACTGGCCGTGCTGATTGATTTGTGCTTGTGTAGGTGTGATGGTAGTTTGTTGCTCAGGACACATGACTGTGGTTCACAGTGTGAACGACATCTAGCTTTGTCATCACAGTGGGATTGTAATGCAGCCCAGGGTCACCACATTGTGGGGGCCCTGGGGGTAGTGCTGTGGTGTCTCTGTGTCTTGCTGTGTCAGTTGCTGTTCCTACATGCTTGTGTGACATGTGTGATTTGTGCTCCCTCTCATCTGACAATGCCTGATTGCCCACATAGGGGATTTGGATCCATGAGTTACCTTTGTGTGGCACTGTATGCACATCTGTGTAATTGGTATTCAGGCCTCCTCATGTGTTGTGTGGTTGCCTGGGGACACTGGTACCCCCCCTCACCTGTTGTGTTTGATGTGCAGTGTGGGTCTGCCTGTTTGTGCATCTGCACCACTGCATTGGCATATCTTTAGTGTGCCATTGGCTGTATGTTGTTTGGTGTGTTTCCCCTGCTGTCCCTGGGACTCCTAGGTCATCAGTCAGCACAATGATCATTGTTTGTGTGTCCCATTGCTGCCATGGTATGGTATCTGTTCACCTCACATCTACAGTCTCCACAGGGTATCTGCATTTGTGTGCCCATTGGTGCAAATATGTGGGTCTGCATTCTGATGGTCACTTCTGTCATTGTGTCATTGATGAATGTTGACAGTGTCAGCCCCCATAGGTGATGTTTGTCTGCACATGCCCAAAGGTATGTCTTATTTGCACTGCACTGTTTGCCTCCCCCAATCTATGTTGCTATGGGACACAAGCACTACTTTGCCACTGATGTGTTTGTTGTTCTGTGACCAGGAATCATCCATGCAGTTTGGCAGTTGCAGCTTTTTCTTTGTCAACACTTACATATTGGTCACTGTGATGATGGGGGTTTGGACCCCATTGCCACAATGTTCAAAATGTGCTTCAGCTATGGACCCCACACTTACATTTTGGTCACTGTGATGATGGGGGTTTGGACCCCATTGCCACAATGTTCAAAATGTGCTTCAGCTATGGTCCCCACACTTACATGTTGGTCACTGTGATGATGGGGGTTTGGACCCCATTGCCACAATGTTCAAAATGTGCTTCAGCTATGGACCCCACACTTACATTTTGGTCACTGTGATGATGGGGGTTTGGACCCCATTGCCACAATGTTCAAAATGTGCTTCAGCTATGGACCCCACACTTACATTTTGGTCACTGTGATGATGGGGGAATGGACCCCATTGCCACAATGTTCAAAATGTGCTTCAGCTATGGACCCCACACTTACATTTTGGTCACTGTGATGATGGGGGTTTGGACCCCATTGCCACAATGGCCATGGCCTGCTTGCATTGTGGGGGCCACACACATTTATGTGTGGCACATGTGATAGGGGGTCACATTGTATGTTCAAAGTCATGTTCAGTGTTGTAGGCATTTGACACAGTCTACACACGCTTGTCATGGTGTTGGGGGGATGTCTTTATGTTGCATTCTTTAAGTTGGTGTGTGCTTGTTGTGTCATGTATTAGCCATCCTGTGAGTGTGGGTGTTGTTGGTGGTAGGCATCCAGCCCCCCATGGGTAGAGGTGGTAGTAGTGGTAGGCATCCAGCCCCCCATGGGTAAGGGTGGTAGTAGTGACAGGCATCCAGCCCCCCATGGGTAGAGGTGGTAGTAGTAGGGGGCATCTGGCACCCCCTGGGTAGAGGTGGTAGTAGTGGTAGGCATCTGGCACCCCCTGGGTGGTAGTAGTGGTAGGCATCTGGCACCCCTGGGTAGAGGTGGTAGTAGTGGTAGGCATCTGGCACCCCTGGGTAGAGGTGGTAGTAGTGGTAGGCATCTGGCACCCCTGGGTAAGGGTGGTAGTAGTGACAGGCATCCAGCCCCCATGGGTAGAGGTGGTAGTAGTGGTAGGCATCTGGCACCCCCTGGGTAGGGGTGGTAGTAGTGGTAGGCATCTGGCACCCCCTGGGTAGAGGTGGTAGTAGTGGTAGGCATCTGGCACCCCCTGGGTAGAGGTGGTAGTAGTGGTAGGCATCTGGCACCCCCTGGGTAAGGGTGGTAGTAGTGACAGGCATCCAGCCCCCCATGGGTAAGGGTGGTAGTAGTGACAGGCATCCAGCCCCCCATGGGTAAGGGTGGTAGTAGTGGTAGGCATCTGGCACCCCCTGGGTAGAGGTGGTAGTAGTGGTAGGCATCTGGCACCCCCTGGGTAGGGGTGGTAGTAGTGGTAGGCATCTGGCACCCCCTGGGTAGAGGTGGTAGGAGTGGTAGGCATCTGGCACCCCCTGGGTAAGGGTGGTAGTAGTGACAGGCATCCAGCCCCCATGGGTAGAGGTGGTAGTAGTGGTAGGCATCTGGCACCCCCTGGGTAGGGGTGGTAGTAGTGGTAGGCATCTGGCACCCCCTGGGTAGAGGTGGTAGTAGTGGTAGGCATATGGCACCCCTGGGTTGGGGTGGTAGTAGTGGTAGGCATCTGGCACACCCTGGGTAGAGGTGGTAGTAGTGGTAGGCATCTGGCACCCCCTGGGTAGAGGTGGTAGTAGTGGTAGGCATCTGGCACCCCCTGGGTAGTGGTGGTAGTAGTGGTAGGCATCTGGCACCCCCTGGGTAAGGGTGGTAGTAGTGACAGGCATCCAGCCCCCCATGGGTAAGGGTGGTAGTAGTGGTAGGCATCTGGCACCCCCTGGGTAGAGGTGGTAGTAGTGGTAGGCATCTGGCACCCCCTGGGTAGGGGTGGTAGGCATCTGGCACCCCCTGGGTAGAGGTGGTAGTAGTGGTAGGCATCTGGCACCCCCTGGGTAAGGGTGGTAGTAGTGACAGGCATCTGGCAGCCCCTGGGTAGAGGTGGTAGTAGTGGTAGGCATCTGGCACCCCCTGTGTAGGGGTGGTAGTAGTGGTAGGCATCTGGCACCCCCTGGGTAGAGGTGGTAGTAGTGGTAGGCATCTGGCACCCCCTGGGTAGAGGTGGTAGTAGTGGTAGGCATCTGGCACCCCCTGGGTAAGGGTGGTAGTAGTGACAGGCATCTGGCACCCCCTGGGTAGAGGTGGTAGTAGTGGTAGGCATCTGGCACCCCCTGGGTAGGGGTGGTAGTAGTGGTAGGCATCTGGCACCCCCTGGGTAGAGGTGGTAGTAGTGGTAGGCATCTGGCACCCACTGGGTAGAGGTGGTAGTAGTGGTAGGCATCTGGCACCCCTGGGTAGAGGTGGTAGTAGTGGTAGGCATCTGGCACCCCCTGGGTAGGGGTGGTAGTAGTGGTAGGCATCTGGCACCCCCTGGGTAAGGGTGGTAGTAGTGGTAGGCATCTGGCACCCCTGGGTAGAGATGGTAGTAGTGGTAGGCATCTGGCACCCCTGGGTAGAGGTGGTAGTAGTGACAGGCATCCAGCCCCCCATGGGTAGAGGTGGTAGTAGTGGTAGGCATCTGGCACCCCCTGGGTAGAGGTGGTAGTAGTGGTAGGCATCCGGGCCCCTATGTGTATATGTGGCATTGGTGATGGCCATCCTGCCCCTATGGTGCTGCTGTTGCTGGTGTAAGTAATTTCTGCATCCCTCTGTGTGTGTGTGATATGTCGGGTACGTGTAGTTTGTTTTTGTGGTTGGTGTCTGACTTACCTTCTGCGCCGTACGCGTCCGTGCCTGTTCCGGTAGTAGATGTAGAATATTGGTAGGATCGGCACGATGGGATTCATGGTTGGTTCGTCTCGTTCGTCTTTCTCGTTGCTTCGCCTCGTCCTCGTAGCTGGCGTGTTCGTCTCGTAGCCGTGGATCGTGTTGTGGCGCGAATCGGAGCTTATGTGCGCCTCTCCCGGATGCTTTGACGTGCCGTGCGTAGCGACGGGTTCGGCGCGTACGGGAAGCGCATCGTACTTGTCCGGCCGGACGGGGCTGCATTTTGGCTTCTGTGCGACTCGATTCTGCGTTTACGGATCCGGCTCGGTCGGGGAACAGGACCTGGATTGGGTGAGTACGACTGGGTCGGAATCTATGCTGTTGTGCGCATCGTACTTGCTCGTTCGGAATAATGTGCGGTTCGGTCGGGAAACAGGCATTCGCATGGCTTTTTTCCCGACCGAATGATGTTAGGTGCGCCTCCGACCGAGATCGGAATCGCCCCCTAAGTCTATTTGGGGTACCAAACCTTGGCAAGTTCAGGGGACAGATACCTTGTTACAAGCCAGTTTAATTGCAACACAAATGATTTTTCTGAATGACACCGTTGAGCAGACCACGTGTCTAGGATTGGCTAAAATGAAAGACAATGCACCAAACATTCCCTCAATAGCCCGTTTTGATAATTGGCAACATTTAACAAATTACACTGAAGAACAACTCAATAGTATGCTGCAGAATGGTACATTTAATTCCACACTTTCGGGTCATCACGGTTGGTTATTGTTGCCAGTAGACACAAATGGTTGTCATGCTCGTTTTTTGAATTCCACACCCGGGTTTAAGGCAAGCAGATCTGACCCCTGTTATTCCCATTCACAACATTCAGGTATTGTTACTAACTATTCGGTGGGGAAATTGTGTCAACAATGGTTGGACCATTCCACACTGTCTGCAGTAACACAACATCTTTCTCTCCTGTTCGAACTCATGGACTTTTCAGACATCCTAGTAGGTCTTAAGTCTCCATGTTCTAAAAGATTTATTTATGCCACATATAATGAAATTTGGAAAAAGTCAAAAACGGAAGCTGCTGCATGTTTAAGACAAATTGATCATGATAATTTGGATTAAGTGCTTGCTGTTATTGATAATAGTATTAATACACTGTCTTCTTGCATCTACAATTTAAATAACATTGTGTCATCTGTAATTGATATCATGCAAAGTGACATGCCTACATTGTAGCATGTGCAGTCAGCTTAGCTCCATCATGCAGTTTAGCTGGACACTTCAAACCCTTAAAATGGTTGAGTTTCTTGGTGTTATCTCAACTCCAGCCAGCTATTCTTGCCTTTCAATCTGACATGTAAACGACTCATGACTAAGAAAGATGCTACATACACAATGTAACATCTAGAGAAGTTAGAACAGATCCCATTTACAAATGCAGAAACACCTTCAGCTGTCTTGTTAATATGGCCTGTCATCTAAAAAGAATACCAGCCCCTGCAATACTCCCACTAATCACAGTCCTTTCAAATGGAAGTTATTCAATGTTAAGCGATCAAGACTGTTGCAGAATAAAAGCTGGGATCCCATACATTTTATCAGTTTCCCAGATAGTGATCTGCTGTAACAACGTCCTCTTCCCTACCACTCAAGGGGGTATGGATAGCTTGTTGTGACCTTCCATTCCAACTTTGAAGGCAGATTTTAACAAGATTTTAAGAAGATAAACAGACTCAAAGCACTAATGTTTCAAAAAGATGTAGCAGTAACCAGTGGCGGCTCCTCCACTAATGCGGAGGAGCGTTGCCCCACTGCTTTTTAGCAGTGAAATAAAGGGAAAATCAAATGATAATAACTTGTGTCATTATCATTTTATTTTGTCCTACTGCAGCAGCTTTGCGGGGCTGCTTTGCTCACAGAGCAGGGCAGGGTAGGAGTGGTAGCACCCTCCTAAGTGCTCCCGGGCCGGCCAAACAGACATGCGCACTTCACATGTTCTCCATGAAGGCTGCATTACAGCCTGCATGGAGAACATGCCCAGGCTCCCAGTACCTCTTCGAGCGGACTGGAAGCCTGGGTGTGCTTCCTGTTCAGGCCGAGCAAGGGACTACAGAGGAGAGACGCGGCAAGGAAGCGGCAAGAAGGTACGTTTTTTCCTTTTCTTTTCTTTTTTAATACCCACTTCTCCCCGTGTCCCCCCGTCCCGACCCCTACCTCCTATCTGTGCCGGCAGCCGCTGGCAGTAACATCTGCTCAAGAAACTTTTGAATTTCAAGTTGCAAGGACATCCAGTGACATACTGTCCTTGATGAACGCCAACCTCCCATTACATTCCAGCAAATAAGTTCATCGCATTTTTAATGTATCTAATACTGCCGGCCTTGCTCACTTTTTTTAAGTTATCAGTTCTGGCTTAGTCAGTACCTTCCAGAAAATCTTTGGTGCAATACCGGCTTTTATTCATTCACTTTTTTCCAGTGTGTTCGGGGGCATTCCGCTGGTGTTATTCCTCATTTGCGGCATTTTGGTCTTATATTTGCTCCTCCGCAATGGATGTTCCATTTTGCAAACCCACTGGAACTACCACTGCTCGGGCTGTGCCGTGAGTGCATGCTTTGATTCTTTGGAATTCTCTTGCTCCAGGAACTGGACCTTGATTGATCATTTTCATTCTGACCTGCCTGGTTTACCTGCGTACAACCCGTGGTTCACTGCCTCTGGTCCTTCTTCGAATGAGCATGAGATATTTGCCTGGCTCTGCAGACGCCGGCTCCCGTGGACATTGACCTATTGATGAGTTCATTAGCGTCCCATTTTCAGAGTTGTCCCTTGGGCCTACGGCTTCTTCAGAATATGAGATCTGAGCCACTCCTTTCAGAGGAAACGAGTGCTTCAGCACATGGATCACTAAATGCTGGATCTAATAACACAGATGCGGGTTGCCCGGCTACTTTTTCTGCATTGGCTGATATCGAGGATCATGTCTGTTCTCTAGAGTTTGTGAACTGGGCTGTCGAACAATCATCATCTGCGGAGACGGAATCAGTTCTGGATTCATTGACTTTTGAACTTGCGAAGGACATCATGGATACCTCCGACACACCTTAATTTGGCTACCTTTTCAAAACTGATATATTATGTTTTTTTATTATGATTATAAATCTTTTTTATAACCTGCTTATTAGCAAGAATTTGAACTTGCTTAGCTTGTGCCTTAGATTTTTATTATTTAGTTAGTCGTTATGTTGCTGTCCCGACCAAGGAGGAGGTGTCCTGAGTTCCCTGTGGGGCCCACTGTGGTTTTCCCCCATGTTAGCCTAACTGTAGGTTGTAGGCCGCTTTTGCTTTGCACACGTTACGGAGTAACATGTTTGTTTTAGTGCCACACTATTATTTTAGAAATAGGCTGCACATGTTTTTTGTTATTCAGCACTTCTTCCTGGAACTCAGCCTGGATATTTCGTACAAGGTCGAATAACATCGAGCCCTGTTTTTCTGTGTGGTCGGTCACTAACACATTCTAACATATAGACATAACAAGGAGACCCAGCTGCAGTGTTCTAGCATGGCATTTCTTATCATATAAGCCAAGACTTGCCGTTTTTGAAAACATAGAGGAGGATTTCTAGCAGAAGAGAGGTCCAGGAATGAGCGCGCTAGCTCTGCGCAATCTAAAATGCAGACCAGCTAACAGCAGATGCCAGGTATGGTGCCCAGTTCTAAGCCCAGAGACCTCTGATATATCATTGTGCTCACGTAGTGAGGTTAGGCATAGGCAAATATATCATTCGCCAAAAAATGGCTTTTCATTGTATACAGTTTATTAGTAATGCTAATTACTCTGCTCAGTTACATATTTTTTTTAATTGCAGCACAGCTGCCCCATGACAGAGCACGAAAGTTTCAATAAATATTGTAGACCTTCCTTGTGTCTTTCATTTGTTTATTATGGACATATATGAGTGAGATAATGAAAGGTGATGACCTGTTATCGCGGTTCCCCCAGGGGACTAGAGTGTTATGTTCTGGGGTGCCAACTTACCTGTTACTCTGGGAAGGTTAGGAGGGCAGGTAAGGCACTATGTGCTAGTCAGGATTTAGGCTCACAGGTACTGATGTGGCACGGTGACTCAGTCCCTACATACTGACATTCTGTGATCCCAGGCATACTTCTGATTCCAAACAGAATCCCTGCAACACTGGATACCTGGTGGTATGGTCCTCTACCACCAGGATAAACCTATGCCCAGAGGGAGTAGGTGGCTCTAGGGGACCAACAATATCAATCCCCACCCTCTCAAAAGGAGTCTGCATCACTGGTAGTGGTTTCAGGGGAGCCTTTGGCTTGTTACCTGCTTTGCCACTGGCCTGGCAAGTAACACAGGAGCAACATAACTCCTTTACCTTTTTTTGACATTGGAGGCCAGTAAAAATGATTGACCAACCTGTCCCAGGTTTTGGTCTGCCCCAGATGTCCAGCTAAGGGGATGTCATGGGCTAGGTTAAGGAAGAACTCTCTGTTCTGTTGGGGGGACCACCATTCTTCTGGTTGCCCCTGGTTTGGACTCCCTTTCCTCACTGTACAGGATTCCCTTCTCTCAGTATACCTTATGGGTACCACTGACATCACCTTCCTCCTGGATGACACCCAACTGTCTCAGGCCCTCAAAAGTAGGACACTGTTTGTACTTTACTATACTGGCAGGCCAGTGAGACAAAGGTTCAATTTTTTACCCACCCAGGAAAACGAATGTGGTTTTGGTATAACCCCTTCAACTCCCAGGGACAGCGTCCACCCCAATCCCTACACTGGCAATACCCTTGGGATTATCACCAGTGGGTGACTTCTTTGTGCATGCAGAATCACCCCTCTTGTGCCCTGGCTGTCCACAGTCATAGCACACCCCAGCCTTTGTTGTGCCATAGTTCATCCCCTGGTACTCCCTCCCCTTTGACTGGGATGTGGCACTTGGCTCCCCACCTTGGGCATCATTTGGGGTCTCTTTGGGCTTTTCTGACTTTTTAAACTTGGCTCCATCTTTCTCCTTCAAAAATAGGATGGTGGACAACACATATTTTTTTCTAAGTCTTTTTTAGTGATGGGTCCTTGTAACATTGTGCAGTTACTGGGCAGGCCAGAGGGCTTTTCACTGAGGAAAAACGTGGTCCATCACAGAAATCACATGCATGTACAATGAGAATGGTGAAACAGTGCATACACATGAAAGACTCTACACATAATGGAATCAATAGAAGGATGACGTCCACTGTACATTTAACAGATGTGTCAGAGGTGATTTACCGCCAATAGTGATAGATCCAGGCCTTGTACTCCTGTGCAGAATGGACACATCTCCATAGGGTGAATTTGAAAGCAGAACACACATTATTCAGTACCCTCTGGCCAATCTACATTTGAAATGTCACAAATGAGCCTATGAACATTTAATGAACTATGACATTACATGGCACAGGGAATATGTGTTCAGAGTTCGAGTGTCTCAAATCAGCAGTGTAACTGTATAACTGCTAAACCACAGTATGTCCTTTCCATCATTAAATGCAGTCAGGGATCTGTGGAAATAAGGCTATACACCCCATTGACGTGAAGTCAGCATGCTAGGCAGTGTCTCACACATTTACATTACCCAGTCTCAGAACAACATCTGTGATTTTTGGCTTCAAATGAGCTGCACCAGTGTCTATGTTGCCATCCTCCCACATACTCAAGTGCAATAAGTTCTAGGTCATGTATGGACCATGCTGTTGGCAAAATATTAATGCATTAACATTGGCTTGCACTCACAGGCACATACTACTGTACAGTAACATCATGTGAGCATTCTGAGCACTCTCAAACTTTTACTCATACACTTACCAGTACCTCTGGAGCACCATATAGCCGCCCACACTGGGCAAGGACCTCGTCTACCAGGACCTCCAGCTCCTCTGTGGTGAAGGGACGGGCCCTGATGTTCTCTGTTCGAGCCATGACTGGGTCCAGAGTAGAGGTACAGCAGCAGTTGGTGGTGATGAATGGCAGGCAGCAGTGTCTGAATGCAAGTGACATGTGTGGCTCTCTCACAGACATTTATAGGCCCCTGGTGTTGTTTCAGTGGTACTCTGCTGATGCAATTGGTCAGCCTGGTTTGCATCTTTCAATTGCATCCAATGCCTGTGACCGCAGTGGCGGAGCACGCCTACCGCGATGGCGGTTCCCATTGGCTGCACTGACATTGGCATAGGCGGTGTCACACCGCGGGGGCCAGGTGGTCTCTACCGCAATCCGGCATCTTTCAATTGTGGCCAATACCTGTGACCGCAGTGGCGGAGCACGCCTACCGCGAGTTTCAAAAATGTATTGCACTACCGCGATGGCGGTTCCCATTGGCTGCACTGACATTGGCATAGGCGGTGTCACACCGCGGGGACCAGGTGGTCTCTACCGCAATCCGGCATCTTTCTATTGCGGCCAATGCCTGTGACCGCAGTGGCAGAGCACGCCTACCGCACCTATGGACACATTGTGCTAATGCATTGTCACTTGGCAAATTGCATCACTGATCACTATACATTTATACTATATTGTTGCACCTGGTTATAAAGTGAAATGAGAGTGTGACATTTAACTCAATGATGCCCACACATGTCATGTCAGTACACATGAGTACATGCATTGGTATGTACTTACATGTCAAATTTGATATTTGTGTGCATGTATACAGATTTGAGGTGTTATGGAGTCTCATTTTTGTGAACATGCCAATGTGTGAAATGGCAACTCATCCCACAGTCATGATGGACTGACCACATAATGTGCCTATGTCACTGTATACAGTGCTGTATTTATCTTGATAGTTGTCCAGCTTACACTCCCTGTGCTCATTGTGTAATAATGTTGTGCTTAGTGAGACTAAAGCAAGAAGGTTGTGCAGGGACAGCACCTACGTACACCTCAGCATTCTTGCTGTTTGCCACATGTGCTGTGTCAGCTACACCCAGGGCTGGTGAGACAAGATGTAGGAGTGTACCATATACCATTCACACAGTCTGATTCTGATTTGACAGTAGTTAGTATGTACATCCTGCCCACATGAATGACTACATGAGATCAAGGTGTCTGTGCATGTGACTTGTGCATTAAGCTGTTGTTACAGTGCTGTCAATGTTGGGGCTGTGTTAGTCATTATGTAAGATGTTTGCCACATCTCATCTGTGAATCAAATTTACATGTGTCCTCTTTCAGAATACTTAGGAGACGACCAAATGTGCATCGGCCTCTCCCAGTGCTGGGGAACATGGAGGATGAGGACATCATAAGGAAATTCCGTCTGAATCGCCTTACCCTTCATGAGCTATGTGCTCAGTTGGAGCCCCATTTGAGGCCTCACAGAACATATCCCACAGCTTTGACACCAACAGTAAAGGTGATAGCCGCACTGCATTTCTTTGCCACTGGTTTGTCTCAGTACACGGTGGCCATCGCCGGTGGGATGTCTCAACCTATGTTCAGCATGGTGCTGCGTGATGTACTGTCCGCATTGTTGACCTACAAGGACCGCTACATCCACTTTCCAAGGAGACATGAATTGGCAGATGTGAAGGGTGAATTTTATGACCTTGGACACATACCTAATGTTGTTGGAGCCATTGACAGCACACACGTTGGCCTAGTTCCACCACAGGCACGTGAGCACATCTACCGTAACAGGAAGCATTACCATTCCATTAATGTGCAAGTGGTATGCCGAGCGGATATGATTATCTCCCATGTATGTGCCAAATATCCGGGTTCTGCACATGACTCCTACATACTGCGTAACAGCATCATCCGACAATTGATGGAAAATCTGCATCCGGAGCGTGCGTGGCTTGTTGGTGAGTACGCTGAGTCAAGTAGTGTGATGTATGTGTGACATGCTGATCTCCTCAACTGTTTGTATTACAAACTTGGTCTGTGTATCTCACACCTAGGTGACTCTGCGTATCCCAACCGGCCTTGGTTGCTGAGCCCACTGAGGAATCCAAGGACCCCAGGGGAAGTCCGCTTCAATGATGCACATGGGAGGACACGTCGTGTAGTGGAGCGTGCTTTTGGGCTTCTGAAGGCTAGATTTTAGTGTCTGGACAAGAGCGGTGGTGCACTACTCTACTCTCCCCAAAAGGTGTATCAGATCATAGTTGCATGCTGCATGCTCCACAACCTGGCCTTGCGCAAAGAGATCCCCCTGATCCTGGACGATGATGAGCAGCAGATGCCCCCCGCTGCAAATCCCCACATGCCCAGTGACGATGATAGTGGAGAAGAGGAAGGTGTTGACCTGCGTCAACAGCTCATCGACAACTACTTCCCTTGAGTGTAAGTAACATTGAACAACAATAACATTGTCTGTTGGCTTAGCTGTTAGTGGCAAAGCATAGATGAGGTGTTTGGATGCTGGCTGTCGTTGGCTCACTGCTAATGGCTGATGTGTGTGGCATAGTGTATTGTTTTCCACTTACCTCATGTCTATGTTGATGGTGTTGGTCATTTTTATGTGTGATGAGTCTTGTACGGTATTGACTAGTGGTGTGTTTTTGCTGTAATGGCATCACCCGACAACTAAATGTCATCCTCTTGTGTCTTTCTAGGTTCCTTCGCCCCATCAATGCCGCGTCACAATCAGAGCTTGTGGTACATTGGAATCAGAGTAGACATTGTACATACTGTGATAAACATGGAACTGACACAAAGGCATAGGTGTGTAAATAGTGTTTATTTTCAATTAGATTGGGTTAAAATTAAAGTGGATGTAAGGAAATTTGTGCATAGTGAGTGTATGAGTTGTCAGTGATGGTAAAGGAGACAAATAGAGTAGTCCCCACATTAATGGAGTTACACAGTCCAACAAACTCCTGCCATCAACATGGCAATGTGGGATATGATAGTCAACAAAGTCAATGTTCAGGGCAACACATGTGCCATCATGGCTGGCTCAGCGACTTGACTTTGGTTGGTGCTTTGCCACGTGATCCTCCCGAGGTGTTTCTCGGACGGCCCCTCTTGCGTTTGGCAGGGGTGGGCCTCTGCTGCAGGCTCAGAGGTGTCTGAGGAGTCATTGTCTTGCAACACCCATCTCTGTGGCCACAGCTGAGGTGGTGTGTGTTTCAGCAGGCTGGCCACTGGAGGGGGGTTGAACCGTCATTTGAGCAGCATGTATGTCCCTAAGAACACCCACAAGCTGGCCCATGAGATCCACAACTTGTCCCATTCGTGTGTCCATGGACCTCTGCAGCAGGCGGAGCTCACGCAGTTCTTCTACAACCTGGCCCATCTGTCCCTGGTTCTGTTGATATGCGCCAAGGACTCTTGCAACGGTGGCCTGGGCTTCTGTCTCAGTGTCCTCATGTGATTGTCCCCCAGTTGCCCTCCCACCTGCCCTGCTGACACGGACCTGTGGCAATGGCTGTCGACGCACCCGCACACTCTCTCTGGCATCCTCGGCTTGTGTGGTGGTGTTGGTAACCACTGAGCCAGGGACAGTGTTGCAGGCAGTAGTGGTGATGGTGGAGGTGGCTGCAGCACAGGTAGTTGTCGCAAGGGTCAGCGCTGTGGTTGTTGCTGGTGTGTTGATTGTGGTGGTGGTGGTGGTGGGGACAATGAGGCCCTGAGACGGAGTGCGCCCTGGCAGTCCTGAGGGGCTAGGTTGCTGCTCCTCATCCGAGAAACGTAGAGAATCAGCATCAGAGAGTTCACGTTCCGGGGGGGGAGACTGGCTCTGCTGGTTGGTGGTGTTTTCAGCAGCTGTTGCTTGGGGATCTCCTGTTGAACAGAGGTTAGATTGTCAGTTAAGTGCACTCCACAACCTTGGTGTCAGACTTTTGGATGTTACATTTGATACGCCAAACATTTTACTTTGCAATCACTTGGTATTGCTGAAAGATTATCAGCATCATGACATGATGTTGAGGTACATACATTACTTGTCATTAGTGTGACATGTAAATTACAACCATGTGACACGTACAGATAGTGTGTTTACAAGGACATGTCATCATCTACCAACTTGGTGCACATCAACTTTGCTTTATGCGTGGATTTTGTTTACTTTTCAGGGAATCTGTTTCAGCTATGCAAAAACTTGACAATTTAATTATTTAAATGTTCTTTCATATCATGTGGTATTGTTTGTTTGACAGATTGACCGTGCATGTGTTGGGTTCTTATGAGCCTTCATGCTCTGAAACCATGGCACTTACACATTGCATTCTGATCTGTGCATGATTGGGCCCTGAATTTCTTTCACATGTGACTTGGTGAGTCAAAGTGTAATTTCTGTGACAGTTACATGCGCTTAGCTGTCTGCACACTGTATGTAACATTTGGATCTATACTGGGTTGGCTGACATGTGAGGGATGAGGTGGTCATATGGCTCCATGCATTTTGAGAAGGATGACAGGGTGCATGCACTGACTACCTAACTTTTAGGTAGCACAGTAGAGGGAAATGGCTGCCACATGGCTGTTGGGTGGGGGGGTGTTCCATCCTGCCCAGCTGTGGGACAAGGGTGCCTGATGGGAGTTGTAGTGCTGGCTGCCTATCCACAAACCCCCCTCCCTGTTGAGAAGGCTACCTACCTGTAAGGTGGAGTGGAGCAATGAAATGGCTGCCACATGGTTCTGAGTGTGGGGAGTGTTCCATCCTGCTCAGGGGTGATGCAAGTGAGCATGAGAAGGCTACCTACCTGTAAGGTGGAGCAGAGGAAGGGAATAGGTTACACATGGCTGTTGGGTGGGGGGAGTGTTCCATCCTGCTAAGCTGTGGGACAAGGGTGCCTGATGGGAGTTGTAGTGCTGGCTGCCTATCCACAAACCCCCCTCCCTGTTGATATGGCTTCCTACCTGTAAGGTTGAGGAGAGCAATGAAATGGCTGCCACATGGTTCTGGGTGTGGGGAGTGTACCATCCTGCTCAGGGGTGATGCAAGTGAGCATGAGAAGGCTACCTACCTGTAAGGTGGAGTAGAGCAATGAAATGGCTGCCACATGGCTCTTGGGGGGGGGGATTCCATCCTGCTCAGCTGTGGGACAAGGGTGCCTGATGGGAGTTGTAGTGCTGGCTGCCTGTACACACACACCCCTCCCTGTTAAGAAGGCTACCTCCCTGTGAAGTGGAACAGAGGAAGGGAATAGGTTACACATGGCTCTTGGGTGGGGGGAGTGTTCCATCCTGCTCAGCTGTGGGACCAGGGTGCCTGGTGGGAGTTGTAGTGCTGGCTGCCTGTACACATGCCCCCATGGAAATATTGCTAGCTACCTTTGAGGTGAAAAAGAGGTAGGAAATGGTAGATATGGGAGACATGTGTTGGGAAGAGTGTGTTGTACGTAAGTGTATTTAGGTCTAGGAAGTGTAGCTTTCTAGTTGTGCAAGACAGTACATGGCAGTGTGATGGGATACATTTGTTGGTACTTATCAGCCTCCACTCCCCCGGCTATTCCTGTGAGACTCTCTGGATGCAGTATGGCAAGCACCTTCTCCTCCCATTCAGTGAATGTTAGTGGTGGAATGGGAGGGCCACTGCCAGTCCTCTGAGCCGCCTCATGCTTCCTGTTGGCACAGTATTTCACCCTGGTCTTGAGGTCATGCCACCTCTTCTTGATGTCACGCAGTGTGCGCAGGGTGGTCCCTACTGCATTGACTTTGTTGACTATCCTTTCCCACATTTGATTTTTTTCTGACTAGTGGTGTCTGTTGGAGCATGCTTCCAAACAAATGTGGTTCTACTCTGATTATCTCGTCTACCATCACTGACAACTCATTGTCTGTGAATTTTGGCATTTTGTTCTGTGCCATGGTGTGTGATGTGCAAATGGGTGAGGTGCAGGTGGGAAGGTGGTGGTGGAGGTGTGTGTTGGTGTTGTTGGTGTGGGTGGTTGTGATGGTGTGATGTGTGATGCTTTGCCTCTCCTTCTGCTGTGGTTTTTGGCCCTTCACTTCTGGAGTTGTTCAAAGGATGCTGGCCAGGGAAGGGGTTGGGTTTATACTCCGCTATGTGGGTGTGTCCAAATGGGGTATTCATGTCAGGCGTGTTCTCTATGTTGACCTGGGTTTTGTATTTTTTTAAATGCCATGGCGGTGTGTCATTGGGGTGTGTCAAATGTTTTTTAAGGCAGCGGAAAAACAATCAGCCACACTTGGAGGCCTTGTTCTGTGATTGCATTCGACCGCCATTCTTGTTTCCACGCGACCGCAGCTGTCTGAACGCAATGATCGTTCCGCCAGCTCTGCCATTCATCTTTTTGCGTGACTGCAGCGGTCGGAAAAGACTGATCGTTCCGCTTGCTCCGCCATCTTATCATAATTTCACTTGCGGTCATTCCGCTTGTGGATCGGCGTTTTTGGTGCTTTCCGCAGCATTTCCGTCCGCCGCGGTTGGATTTTCTGGTTTTCCGGACGTTGCGGGTGGATTTTTGTGGAATCCGACCGCCGCGGTCGGATTTTTCAATCATTGCATCGTAATGTGACCGCCGGTTTAGCCGCGGAACATGCAGGTGTGTTTTTTCCGCAACCACAGCGGTCGGAGGGCTTTTCCGTCCGCCATCGTAATGACCCCCTTAGCAACTTGTTAAACTTTTTCTCGATATCGACTTGGCAGTCTCTTTCAGTGGTTACGGTTCACTGACAGAATATCGACTTCAAAAACATAGATGAAAAAAATATTGAGGTAAAAATATAGAATGCAAAAATATCTACTCCCTATACTTAAACAGGTAAGTACAAAAATATTGAGAGAAAAAATATCAATGTCAAAAATATAGTTGTACAAAATATTGATTTTTATATATATAAAATAAAATAAATATTAAATAATAAAATTAATTTTAAAAAAATAATTAGATTTAATATACATTTTAACAAATATAACAAATAAACTTAATTAAAAAAAGTTAAACACATACATAATTAATATATATATTTACTTTAAAACAATTAATAAACTATTAATTTTAAATTAACTTATAATTTCAAAATTATAGAAAATTTACAAATATATATATATATATATATATATATTTATATATATATATATAAAACAAAAGCGGTTCCACAGTTAATGTAGAATGGATCCCACAGCACTCCGGTATAGTTTTTCGTTGCTTCTTTTATTAAAGCAGAGGCACAAACGTCAATGCGTTTTGATGCTTACATGCACCTTGGTCAAACCCTGACCATGTTTTCTCAAGCTTTTTTCATACATTTTGTGCTTCAATTCAAACAATAAAGATAATGAACATAAACGGTGGACTAAGGTCAATACATTTTCAGAGCGGCCATATTGGAGTGTTGTTAAAGCGCATTTTAGATACATTCTAACAATTCATATTTTTAATGCAAATATTTTTACATAGTGAATTCAATGTCAGACCTGAACATTCTTTTCCATTTCGAGGTCTGTTATTTGCGTCTGATTCAACTAAAATGGATAAAACTTAAAGATAGAAATAGCAGCTTTCAATACTTAATTTCGTTCTGCCCAAGTGGGCCTACTCTTTTTCCAATAACATAAAATCTAATTTAAAAAAACATTCTTTTAAAAATTAAAACATTAAGCTATTAAAAAATCTTTAAACTTAAATTTCCCACTACAGTCAGTGCAACAGTAGGGAAAATGTTGGATAGCAAAGGGGTAAAAATTACGATTCCCACTCCAATGAGTGCAACAGTAGGGAAAGTGTTGGATAGCGGAGGGGTAAAAATTACTATTCCCACTCCAATGAGTGCAACAGTAGGGAAAGTGTTGGATAGCGGAGGGGTAAAAATTACTATTCCCACTCCAGTGAGTGCAACAGTAGGGAAAGTGTTGGATAGTGGCGGGATAAAATTTACTATTCCCACTCCAATCAGTGCAGCGGTAGGGAAAGTGTTGGATTGTGGAGGGGTAACAATTAATAATCCCACTCAAGGCAGTTCAAAATTAAAAACAAACAAAATATTAACAACAACAAAATATTTAAAAAACAAAATAAAAAAATATATAAATATGTTAAAAATTAAAATGCAAATATATTTAATATTAAAAAATTTAAAAAATACAAACATATGATGTTAAATACATATGACAAAGACCTACAAATATTATATTAAAAAACTAAAAAATAATTTTCAAACAAATAAATATTTTAAATTAGAAAATATTAAGAAACAAAAACATTAATTATTACATAAATTTAGTATTTTTATTTCCTACCCTATAACACCACACAATTCACAACCCACATCTAAATAAAAAAAAATGTACTTCCATAGTTAAAATAATTAATTACCAATTAAAGAAATATTATTAATTAAAAAGCAAATTAAAACTCATAAAAATTTACTTCCCACACTTTACCCCTATAATCCCCACAACCCACAGCTAGAATTAAACTGTAAAAAAATAATTACACAATTAAAACTTATTTGCAATTGAAAAACTAATAGTATTTAACAACTTATTATAAAGTAAGCCAAATTAATTTACTCCCAACCTTTTACCCCTATAAAAGTAAAAAAAAACACACATAAAAATAAACAATTACCCTAATTAAATATCAATTAATTAATTAATATCAATGATCAACTAATTAATTAAACATAAATTACTTCCCACCCTTTACACCTATAAACCCCACAACCCGCACCTAAAATTAATTACACAATTTCCATATTTAATTTTCAATTAATTAATATTAATTAACAACTTATTATTCATTAATTAAAAATAAATTACTTCCCACCCTTTACCCCTATAAACCCCACAACCCGCACCTAAAAAAATACACAATTACCATAATTAATTAATATTAATTAACAACCAATTCATAATTAATTACTTCCCACAATTAACACTATAAAATCTCAATTAAATAAATATTAATAAATAAAAAATAATCATTAATTTATTATAATTAAATTACTTCCCACTCTATTCCCCTATAAACCCACAACCCGCTACGGAATTAAAAAACACATAATTTAATTAAAATAAAATTGATAACTACAAAAAATTTAACACATATATTAAAAAACATAAACAATTATTATACAAAAAAAACATCACATACATTTAAAATATATACTAAAGCACATAATTCTAATAAAAAAATCGATATTTTAAACAACTATATTTTTGCAAATGATATTAATGACTTCTATATTTTTAAATTCGATATTACTTACCTTCAAATCGATATACTTGACAACGATATTCTTGCACTCGATATTACCATTCCACGATAATTCCAACCCGATATTTATGTAGTTCGAATTTTTTGTCTGGTATAGCTAAACACAAGTTCTGGATTCCACTGCTGCTACCAATTTGAGAATTCAGGTGAATTGTTTGATATGGCTGTGGGGGCCATATTGTGGAATTCACTCGAAAAAACTGTCTTGGGTCCAGTCAGGCTAACTTGTATCACCTTATCTCAACCCTGGGTAGTTGTGGCTACGAGCAGCAAGGCTTGACAAAGGAACTTAGGGGCCTATTACGATGGCGGGCGGACAAAACGGAGCACGGGACCGACCGCCAATGTTGCGGCGGTCCCGCCATGCAAATTAGGATGCGCCCGCCACACTGGCGTGCGCATCCTGGCCCTTTTACATTGCGGGTGGATCTGCTGGCTGCAGCCCCGCTCGCAATGTAAAAGGATTGTGCACAGCATTGCCATGCACAACATGGCAGGCACCACGTGGTGCCTGCCACGTAGTGCATTGCAATGAGGGGGGTACCATAGGTACCCCCCATGTGCACCCCCCAACCCCCCGACACCCTGGGGGCCCGCAACGGGCCCCCAATATCAAACACCGCATGCCTTTCCATGGCGGCAACGCCATGGAAAGGCCAATAACCGCACGCATCATAATATGAATGGCGGTGTCTTGCAGATCCCGCCACCATATTGTGTCCCTTTTCCGCCCAGTTGACCGGCGGAAAAGCAGCGGACGGTCTTTCCGTCCACCGCGGTGCCCCCCGCCATACTAATATGGCGGGGGGAGTACCAGGGACATTTGGCGGGCGGATCGCCACCGCCGGCCCGGCGGTCGCGATCCGCCCGCAATCGTAATGGGCCCCTAAGTGTAAAACACTTAACAGCACCAAATAATGAAATAAGAAAGTCACACAACAAGTAAGAGACACACCAACAATTTATAAAAAATAAAGCATATGTATAAGAATTTGTGGAGACCTTGATGATCAAAATACACCAGAGGATTCCATAGATATAGATTTGTGAAGATATAAATACTTTTAAATGCAACGGCAAACAAGCATTGGTCAACGAAAAGTTTGTAAACTTTTGACAAGTTTGAAAGAGTTAGTTCAACAACTCTGGCCCAGTTTGGGGAGCAAATCCAACAGGATGGAGGTGTAGGGGGCCAGAGAGGATACTTTGGACAGTTACCTGGCCACCAGAGAGTTTTTAAGGCATGTTTCAAACTTTAGAAGACAACCACTACAGACTATAATGGAGTGGTCCTGATGCTGAGGATACAGGCGAAAAGATGCTCCGGTTGAGGTGTGGTCAATGGGGGTGCCTTTGTGGTGTGTCCTCAGTCCACGAGTGGTGTGGGATGACTTTGGCCACAGAGATCGGAGTCCCTCGAAGTCCTCTACATTGCTGTAGCTGGTCAGCCAATGCTGGGCTACTGGTCTCCTTGCACCGCCGTTGTGGCGAACTCCTTTAGTTGGTGCTAGTGTCCCTCTAGGTCAGTGGTTCCAAACTGTGCGCCGTGGCTCCCTGGGGAGCCATCAAACCTAGCCAGGGGAGCCGCGCATCAAGCACTTTAATGCATTTAATGTTGAAGGGTCTGTTGGCTTCAGTTAAACTAATTAGACTTAAACGCATGATGTTGATGATTTGAAAGTGACATGCCTAAAGCTGTAAACGTAGTGCTTGATTGATGACATGTCGAGGGAGATGACCTCCATATTTCACTGGATCCCGACGTTCCAACACTCCCAAAGTAACCGGAAGATGCCTGATTTATTTTGTTAGACTCGTTAATAGTTTTGTTTTCTTCCAAATGCATTTTACACCAATGCAAGCTATCAGGAAAGTACAGTTGTCCTGTCTATTAAATACACTATGGGGCCGATTCCGATCTGGGTCGGAAAACTCTCCGACCGAGCTGGATCCGGAGAGATTTCCGACCAAGCCGGACTCCTGCAGTCCGACCGAGCGAGTACGATGCGGCCGCATGCTGCCGGACTCGATTCGGTCGGACTCCCATTGAAATCAATGGGAGCCGGTCGTACGACGCGTACATGGGCTCCCATTGACTCAATGGGTACGTTGCGCTCAAGGGGGCCCCCTGTAGTGGGTACGCGTTGGTGCCATCCGCACCGTACACACATGTATAGGGGGTCCCCCCTGTGTCCGACTCGTACGGCTACGGGTGAAGGGGGGTCCGGCACGGACCCCCGAAGTCCGCTTCCGAGAGCTTTTTCGTGTCGGAGGCTCCGACTCGATCCGGCTGTCCGGATCGTGCATCGTACTGGCTCGGTCGTGAAACGTCTCCATTGCGCGCCACGGTTTGCTTGCGACCGAGTCGTACGGAGCGGTTCGGAGCCGGAATAGAGTCGGACGGTGAATTCGCGCTTGTTCGCATCGTACTTCGCCGTCCGGACCCGTGTACGAATCGGATGGAAAATCAGCCTCCGAATCGGATCCGCTAATGCCGAACCCGATTCGGTGCCCTTCCGACCGAGATCGGAATCGGCCCCTAAGTATTATTAAGTATTGACATTTGTACTTGAATCATAGGTACTTCCAGTTCACATTTCTTTCAGTACACACACATTTCCAGACAGGCCTGCTCTCTTCTTGAGCACAGGGAAGTTATTAGAGGAATTTATTTTACTTGCATTGATTTGGAGGCAATTTTAGGGAGGAGACAGCAAAAATAAAGCTGTATTTGGTTTAAAAAATTGTGAGTAACCCTGCTGAGACAGGTGTGTTGGCACGTATGACATGGGTGGAAATGGAAGAGCATGCAAATATTCTTCAAGCGCAGAAACACTTTGGCAATAGGGTTCTACATGCATAGGGGTAATATCTAGCACTGTAAGTGGGATGAAAAAGTTTGAGAGGGTACTCTAAAAAAAGGCATGGGCAAAGAAGTGTAACTAGGAATATTTTATTTGAGGCGCCGCCTTAGTAATACGAAACATCCTGCGTATATGATTATAATATCTTCATCCGCTTCATCCCAATTATTTTCAGGGAGAGAAATGCAAGTACTCCCGAGGCCGGGCTCACATCCTCCCCATCCTCCAAAAAAAGTAACAGTGGGGAGCCACGGGCAATGGCCAATAGGTCAAGGGAGCCGCGGGTCGAAAACGTTTGGGAACCACTGCTCTAGGTTGACAAATTCCGGGCTTTGATGACACTACCGGTTCCAGCGGACTCAGGCAGTGGCGTAGCAAGGTGGTTGTGGTAGGGGGGGGCCTGGACCACCCGACACCCCCCTGCGCTCTTACCTGCGGTCGTCTCAGGAATTGCCAGCACCCACCCCCCCTCTTACATGCCACTGCGGCCATCAAATGCAGGGACCGCCACGGGCGGCATATGGACTAGCTACGCCACTGGACTTGGGTGCAACTTTTGGCCATCGGGGATTGGTTACTTGGTACGCCAAGTGCCAGGTAGCTGCAAAACATCTGGGGTGGCTACCAACTTGCCGGTTTGGGCTTCTTAAGTTCTTGGGTCCCTGGAGCTGGTTCAAGGGGATCAGCTGACTGATTCTTGGAGTCACTGCTTTGATCTGGAGCTGGGAATCAACTTTTCCCTGGGTCAGGAGCCACAGGCACAGTCCAAACTTTACTAGCTCATAGTGCAGCAGGTGCAGTCCTTCTGACGGCGCAGCCTCTCTATGTGCAGTTTCAAGGGCAGCAGGGCAGTCCTTCTTCAGTCCTTTCTTCAAATCCAACATGATCTGGGAAGCAGAATGCCATATTTATTACAGGAAAATGCCCTGAGGGGACCGCGTGGTTATAAGCCAATGGGCTACTGGGTCCCCTCCCTTCTGGTGATATGTTTCCTGCAATGTGTAGTGTCTGACTGTCCCAGAGTACACTATTCTAGCCACTCTCAACATTTCGAGACCCTTCCTCGGTCATCAGGAGCTTGGTGCCCAACCTAGAGATGTGGCTATCTGTGGGTTACACGGCCATGGGAAAACCGGTTTGGGGACAGGTATTCTCTCTCTGTCCCTGTTTCCAACTTTTCTGCAGGAACAAAAGGCATCCTGCAGCCCTTCAAAGGCAGCTTCCCCATTGAAACTTGCCTTTTGGGCTAACACCCTGAGTGGCCTTCCTGGGGTAACTCTGCGCTAACTGCCTTTGTTCCTAAGCCTGGGAGTTGTTCACATGTCTCCCCAGGTGGGCAGAAAGTGGTCTGTGTGCTAAGGCCTATGTGAGGCCACTGGACTAGCTCAGTACAGAGTGACAACTTTCTAAAAGATGCAGAACTTTAATTGTGATAGTAAATTTGACCTGGCCGTCAGGTTGGGTTCACTGTCACAATTAATTTGATACCTTACAGTACCCAGTTAGGTAGCCCCATTCCGAAGTTAGCCAGGCTGGGGTGCCAGCCAGTAACCCTGTGTTAACCAATGGGGCTACTAACCTTTACCAAGCAAAACAACAATTTCGAAGTGTTGCTGTTAGGAGATATGAAAAATGCATCCCTTACTTAACAATATATAGCTCCATGCCATAGGGCTCTAAAGGCCTTCCTTAGGGGAGACTTACATATTAGGGGTAAGGGAGTGGCGGCTTTGCCATTGGTTTTAATGGCAAAGTCGAACTAGCAGTGTACACACTGCTCTTCATGTCTGCAGTCCTTTTCCATTTTGTCCTTAGTCACACTCAGGGTGGCACAAACAGTGCCGCAGCCCTGGGTGGACACTCTGTCTTACATGCCCTGGGTACCCTTGGTACCATATATTTGGGACTTATAAGTAAGTCAGCACTTGCCAATTGGATATAGCCAATTCAACATACACTTTGTAAGGATAAGAACACTGACTCTGAGGTCTTTTAGCAAGCCTCAGTGCACTCAGAATCGAAAAAACAGCTCCATCAGTCCAAAAATGTGGGGGTGAATATGCAAAAAGAGGCATTTCTTTACATCCCCCCAGCGTCTGTGATAATTGTAGAGAATAAAAACAGCGCCTACAACATCAAAATACATTAAATATTATTTTAAGGCTCTAAAGGAGCACCAGCAACATCTTTCAATACTTTGGTGATGTGCTTGGCAAGCCCTGTCTTCCCTGAAGGTTAATGGGACTGACCCTCCCCAAGAAAACGTTAAAACAAAATGATGGACCCCGTTGAATCGTTCATTCTGATGTCAGAATGAGCCACTACTTAATGTCAAAGATGATGGCGAGACTGAAACATTCTATATACAACTAACATAGCACTAGTACAATGCGCCAGCTTTATATTAAGTCTAGATTAGGAGTTCTTCCAGTATATTGTTCACTGGCAAGGTATACTAAACGGTACCTAGGAAAGCGGAGTGCTATTGTGATAATGCTACTGGAAACCCTTTATTTTCTCATGTTCTCCCCAATTATCAAATTTATAGCGAAAAGTTGCTGCTTTAACTGTTTTGATATGCACACAAAGATGTGACCATTTGCATTCAAACAAGGTTCTTACATAAGGGCAGCCTTACCTGAGCCTGCACTAAGACCACTTAGGCCGGCTGTCTGAACCTCTCAGCCAGTATTGCCAGGTTATTTACCAGAAATTTTAATTATCCTTAGTCTGTTACTTCTTTGCCAAGTCATTAAACATGAGATGATGCCACCTCGACATGAGAAAGAACAGGAAGTTCAAACCGCGGCTCCACCCAACCCTACCCATAAAAGGCTAGTATGCCCAATTGAACCTCCTGTAAATACCAAGCCTTTGAAGCTCAGTAAATGCAGGGAGGGCAGGCAGTGTATAATGACTGTGATGAGAACGTAACAGACTTGGGGTAATAAATATGTTCGGTAAATAATCAGGCATTATCCATAGGTTCTACCTCCATGTCCCAGTCATTAAATTCTAACAACTAAGGGGGTCATTACAATATCGGGTAGATCGCCACCGCCCGTATGGCGGTGGCGATCCGCCCGCCATTTCCCACCGCCCGCATGCCATTTCCCCCACCGCCATATTACGATGGCGGTGGGGAGCCCGGCGGACGGAAAGACCGTCCGCCAGTTTTCCGCCGGTCCCACAGGGGACCGGGGGGTAAAGGACCCTAATATGGTGGCGTGTCTGCAAGACACCGCCATCCATATTAGGATGTTGGCGGAGAGCAGCCTTTCCATGGCGGTGTTGCCGCCATGGAAAGGCATGTGGTCTTTGCTTCTGGGGGCCCATTTCGGGCCCCCCGGATTTGGGGGGGTGGGGGTGCACATGGGGGGTACCTATGGTACCCCCTACATTTGAATGCACAAGGTGGCAGGCACCGCGCGGTGCCTGTCACGTTGTGCATTCAAATGCACAACATGCGTTTTTTGCATTGCGGCGGGTGCTGGTGGCAGCACCGCCCGCCGCAATGCGAACAATACGGGATGCCACCGCCACCATGGTGGTGGCATCCTAATACCCATCGCGGGACCGCTGCACCCCTTGCGGACGGTCCCGCATTCTGTTGCGGTCCGCCCGCCATCGTAATGACCCTCTAAGTTTTCATTTTTGCTGCCCATTGGACTCTTTGGGGCCGATTAGGATGGCGGGCGGATGACCGCCGCCCGGCCGGTGGTGGTGACCGCCGGACCGGCGGCGGACATCCGCCCGCAATCGCAAGCCAGAAAACCGCTGGTCAGATTAGGATGGCGGTGGTGACCGCGGCGGTGGGTAATTCCGACCGCTGCTTTTCCGTCGGTTGCCATCCGCACTCCTGCCTTGCAGACGGAGAAGGACCGGGATAATGGTGGCGGTGCCGATCTGGCTCCGCCGGCACGATTATGATGCCGGCGGTAGCCAGCCTTTCCTCAGCGGTCACACCGCCATGGAAAGGCGGCGGAGAATGTCTTCCGGGGGCCCGTTGCGGGCCCCCAATGTGTTGGGGGGGTGTGGGTGCACTGGGGGGGTACCCATGGTCCCCTTCTACATTTCCCTGTACCAGGTGGCAGGCACTGTGTAGTGCCTGCCACCCAGTGCAGGGAAATGCAGGACATGCTCCTTTTGACATCGCGGGGGTGCTGCGTGCATCAGCAACCGCCGCAATATTGAAGCCTGCGATCCGACCGCCGCGGTCGGATTTCGAGCAAGGAACATCGTAATGCGACCGGCGGTTATGTCGCGGGCCATGCGGGCGGTCTTTTCCCGCTACCATGGCGGTCGGGACGGTTTTCCGACCGCCATCGTAATGACCCCCTTAGTGTAGAGATTTTCAAGTTCTTGTCAAAAATACCCTGAAGGAACTGTAAGATAGTAGTAATGCCACAAACCACAGCTGAAACAGAGTTTGAAGCACACCAAAGTTCCAAATTTCTCCAGTGCTTTGTGTATGCCGTCAGTGTAGAGGGACGAAACGATTTCTGAATGATCTCTGCAGAGTGTTTAGGAATCCCTCTACTCTCAAGCCCTAACCCCTCTATTTCCAGACCTAGAGGAACAGGCACGATAGAGGAAGAACCTCTGAAGTTGAAGTAGAGGTGGGGAAAGAGGAATCTTCCAACATGGTTCCATTGCTATTTCCCATAACCATGCGAACCATGCTCTGCGAGGCCTAAATGGAACTACACAATCAACCCTGCTTTTTCTCTCTTGATTTTTTGGAGCAAACAGGGAATAAGTGGAATTGGTGGGAAGGCACACAGCAGGTGGAGATGAGGCCATGGTATAGAGCGGGCATCCACTCCCACCGATTCCAGAGTAGGAAAGCAGGAAAATAAATGGAAATTAATTGTTGGAAGGGGAGGCAAACAAATTCAGATGAGGATTTCGAAAACATCTGCAAATTTAGGCAAACGTTACCAATATCAAAGACAGGTCCTGAGGGGTCAGAAATACTCTGCTTAAGAGATCTGCCTCCTCTGAATTGTCCTTATTTCTTATGTAGGTAGCTTTCAATGACAGAGGATAGTTGTCTGCCCAGAACACCATCTTCATCGCCACTAGATTGAGGGATGCAGATCTTGAACTGCCCTGTCTGTTCACATAGGGCATTACAGTCCTGTTGTCCGTCCTTATTAACACATTCTGTTGAGAAATTAAATCCTGAAACCCCAAGAGAGCATTGAAGATCACAGACAGTTCCCTCCAATTCGAGGAGGAATTGTTCTACTATTTGATGGACCATCTTCTCTGAATGGAATGAAAACTGCATTTTGCTCCACAGCCCTCTCGACTGGTGTCCCTTGATGCAAGGGGAACCCCCGTTCCAGAGAAGCTGGGAGAAGCTACCATAGCACCACTGATTTTATCTGAGACATAACAGGAATTTTCTTCTCCAAATGCATGCAAGCAGGCTTCCAAAATTTGAGAAGGTGGATTACCACCCGCCTTAGTTGCAGATGAGTCCACAGGACCAGAAAGACACATGATGCCATATGACCCTGCCCCCTAAGCCAGAATCTTCTAGAAACCTCGCTGCAGTCCACAAGTTGTCGCAAAACCAGCCTCAACTTTATGTCTCTCTCCTTTGGCAGAAAAACAATGTCCAAGTCGGTTCTGAACTGGGATCCTAAGAAGGATCGATCTTGAGTCTGAAGATTTATGAGCAACCCATGCTTCTGCTGACAATGATGAATCACTACCCAACCCCTCAGTGCTTCTTCATGAGTCAGCTTGGAGCAGCCCATCGTTCAGATATAGATTAATGTTCCAGCCTTCCAGATGCAGAGAGACCACCAAGGGAGCCACCATCTTCATTAATTAACACCCTCTGAGCGGAACGTATCCTGAAGGGAAGAACCTGAAACTGGAAATAATGAAACCCACAGGCAGAATTATAGGAACTTCAGATGATGGAGGAACATATTAACATGCAGATATGCATCCTCTAAATCCATTGCGTTGGTAAAGATCCCTTCATGATTAGAGGAAGAGTTTCCATCTTGAATGGAATTTTGTTAATCATTCTGTATTTTCTGGATGGCTTTGGGGCCACGAAAACTATAGAACAGCAACCTTCTTCCTCCTTATTTTTGGGAACTGAAGCTACTGCCTTCTTCAGCAGAACAGTCTGTACAACCTCCCACATAGCTTCCTTCTTGACCTTGTCTGCAGGACAGAGAGTCATTATGGTCCCAGTCACTGGGGAAGAGGAAAAGTATAATGTAGCCTCTCCTTACTACATCCAGGACCCATGCATTGGAAGTGGATCTTTCCCAGGCCGGAATGAAATGCCTTAATCGACCTCCCACTGCGAAGGTTCTTCCTTCTGCATAGTCAGGACCGCTGCTGCTTGTTCGGCGACATGGTCTCGGATTTTGGGTTTGAAAGATTTTTGTAGCTCTTGTTCCTCTGTCTCCTGGAGAATCCTGACTGCTGCTGTTGTGATTTCTTGGAAGTCTGCCGAAAAAGTGATTTCCATGATGACTGATATTTCCTCCTGCAGCCACATTAGCACCTTTTGCTATGGTGGAGGCACAAACCAAATCAAAAGCAATATCTGAAAGAAACTCAGCCTGTTTTTCAATTCCGAGCACTGACACTGATCCTGGACTGCCTTAAAGAGCTCCATGACATCAAAAATCAGGAATTGACTAGTGTAAGCCCTGTAAATGCATGCTTTCATAGATAAATGTGCCCCTGCATAACTCTACTTTAGGGCAGAATCAATCTTTTTATCAGTTTGGTCCTTCAAAATTGTGTCCTCCTTGATTGAAGTGCACCCAAAACAGGCAACCATAGAATCCAAGACCAATGCCTCAGACACCTTTTTGTCCCTTCCCCTCCTGGAAGTTCTGAAATGCTGGGGGCGTGGCTGCCAGCATCAGAGTAGCAAAGGCGGGTCATGTGAGTAATTGAAATCGGGTTCTCCAATTTCTAAATGCGCCTGTTGAACTCTGTTGACTTGCATGGTGTGGGCGGGGAGTATGTTGAGGAGGCTCGCCCGTTCTCTTTGGTTACTTCAGATGTGGTTCCTGTGCATGCTCGGAGAGTTGTGTCCCGCTCATGGATGTTTGGTTTTTAATGTTGATTAGGGTAATTGGGCACAGGTGTGGACGCGCTCAGTTGGTCCTTTTAACAGAAGTTTTCAAGAGTTACTTTGTTGCAGGTGTAACTCTTGAAGAGGGCAGCGGTATTGTGTGCAGGCTGAGTTTTTGTGTCTGTAGTGTTTTGTTTCAAGATGGGGAAGCACTCTAAGAAACAGCTCCTCTCTTTGCACCTGGCTCCTTTCTTTGAAGGAAACGTTCTAGGCGTGAGAATAACTATTTGGAAGACAACCAGAGGTCGAAGTGAGTGGGATCGGAGGGGAACGACATGCCCATATGTTTCTAATTTATGAAAAACAGTTCTCCTACTTTTTGTGTAAATAGTACCGTTCCGGCGTTAATTTCGATAGTTGAAATGCTTCAGCTGAAGTGTCAGACAGGGAGTCTCCTGGGCTGTGAAACCGAATGTGGGTAGAAATCTAAACAAGAAACAAGCCTTCTTGCCAGGGTGCCTGCTTGCTTGAAAGAAATGCAAACGTGCGCAACTGGTTATTCTGCAAATGTAAAGGATGCTTGGAAGCCGGAACTGCCTTTAATTGATGGAATCACTTGAAGCTTTGTGATAACAAATATTTATTCTTTTTGAGTGGTAGCGCAAGGAGTTACCAGCTGAGCTGTGAAGGGTGTGCTTTTAAGGAACAGTTATCTAAAAACAAAACGCACTCCAAAAGTCTGGGTATTACTAAAATCTATATTTTGGAAGCGCCTTTTTTATCTTAAACTTTTTTGCGCGTTTTGTAGAAGCCTAGTTTTTACTGTGTGTAATGTAAGTTTAAAATAATGATTTACTTATTCACAGTGCCTTCTGTCAGAGACTGGGACCTCGTAGCACTAAAAGCACAAAAGTCACTATTCTCAACACCAACCAAGATTCAGGTCCAGATTTATCAAAGGATTGTGTTGCCGTTGTGTCACGCAGGGTGATGCAAGTGCAACGCAATCCTTAAGTCATATTTACCAAGCCACGCAAAGTCACCTTGCGTGGCCCTGCGTGGCTTGGTTAATGAGGAGTAAAGCAAAGCAGCACAAGCCACTGCCTTGTGTTACTCTGCACCAGCAAGGTGTTACATAGGTGGAGAGTAGGTGTTCCCACGCATCCACCCATGCTTTTTACCACATTCCCAGATTTACCAAGAGTGGTAAACCAGCAATTTTGTCAAAATTGTATGCCTTCCCTACAGAGGAGCAACCAGGAGAAATCTTTATTTCTTCTTGTTGTTTCCTCTTTCTAAGTGTTCTGCATTCTGCAGTACATTCAGAAAGAAGAAAGCGCCTCTATGGATTGTTTTTATGCAGGAAGGTTTACCTTCCTGCACGAAAACAATGCTGCCTGCAGTGCAGGCACCCTTGCTCCTTGGCACAAGGATGCCTGTATTGGCGGTAGGCAGCACATAGTGTGCTAGCGCAGTGAGAGAGCAGGAATATGCCATATTTTGGTAAACATGGCGCATCCCTGCTCTATCCATCTGATTCAGCGCAGAGCAGCAAGTTGCACTGCATCAAATAATGATAGATCTGGCCCTTAATTCTGTGGCTCTCTGGTTACCCACACGGACCACTGCAGTGCATTAACTAATAGAGGTTTCATAATGTATCATAGTGCATTTCCCACTGATTAACTTAACTTGTATTTATTTTTCATTTAAGCTGTTCCTTATTTTAAATGTAGTTACCTGAAGGTGAAAAAACAGAAAAACTTACAGAATATTTTTTTTTTTTTACCCATACCTTTGACCCCGTTCCCACACTCACTGAGCCCACCCTCACTGCATGCAGCATCACAGTTCCCATACTTTTTTTTAATCCACTTCGGACCCAGAAGACAACATTAGGAGAATTGTTCTTGAGACTTTGGGCCTGATTTAGATCTTGGCGGTCTTACCACCATCCCGGCGGCGGTCCTAAGTACTCTGCCAAATCGACGGTCTTTCACCTGCCATATTTAGATGCCCGCAGGCATCCTTACCATCCCCGTCAACAGAGTGTTTCCCACTGCGGTTGCTCCACACCGCTGCCAATGTGGCGGACTCCAATGCTGCACATACTATTCCATCGCCGTCAGGGCAGCGGGTTCCAGCCGAGTAGATTTAGTTTTCCCAGTTTTGCTGGTGGTCTCCTAGCAGCGATTCCCTGACGGAGTGAGTCCGTCACGGTACGCGCTCAACAATGCACCATCACTGTAGGCATTGGATGGGTGCCAGTAGAACACGCCTGATGTCCACTGGCCAAATGAAAACACCTGCATACCACACTATGAAACACACTCCATTTCAGACCATGATCTTTTGCCATTCCACTGAACCAAAACACTTGCCAGCAAAGCTTTCCCCATTTGTCAGGTTGGTTTGTTTCTTTTCCTTGATCCCTTCATCTTTTTTCATTGTAGACCTAGTGGTTAATATTTTTAGCTTGATATTATTTCATTGCAAAATGCCAGGCCACAGACATCCCCATTTTACTGAGGACGAGTTGTCAGTCATGGTGGATGAAATCATAACAGTAACGCCACAATTGTTTGGAGCCCATGTCCAAAATACACCCTATCGCAGAAAAGACAAATGTGGGCCAGAATAGTTGACAGAGTGAATGCTGAGGCTAACAACCTGCACACACAGGAGGAAATTAGGAAGAGGTGGAATGAACTGCGGGGGAAGGTGCGTTCCTTGGCCTCCAAGCATCACCTGGAGCCCCAGAAGATTGGTGGTGTTTCTCCCAGGCCCCCCTTACAACTCATGCCCTCAGAGGAGAGGTCTTACAGATCCTACATCTTGACGGCTTGACAGGAATACCTGGTGGTGTGGAGTCTGGTAAGTTACACTTTACAAACTCTCACTAAACCTAAATGTACTGTTTGCTTTGAGGTTAGCTGTTGCTAATGTGTTCTGCACATATTTTCATAACATAGAAACTTCAAACTATCTGTTTCCGATAATTTAGATTGTGTGAATGTATTGTGTTGCATCCAAGATTACATGTGTCAATCTCCATTACATATCACATGAATGGTATGGTGCCTGTAAGTGTTACAACACCAAATAACCCATTACCCACATGTGTGTCATATTGTAAGGGTCTGGCCCATTTCCACTAGATATGTTCCACAGGTTTGTTCCACTAACCATTTTGCAAGTGTTGGGAAGTTTTCATTGACATGACTACAACTACCATGATGCACTGTTTCTCAAAAGAACATTGCCATGTCCTATTGCTTATTCTCTCTTGTCTAACAGATTTAAACATATGGTAAAGTGTCATATAGTGATCAATCCATATTCAATGCTCTCTTCTGAAAATGATTTGTGTTGTTGTCTGAATGTTGTCCTGTTCTTCTCAACCAACTGAATTGATGTCATGAGTTTCACAAATCAAACTTTGTTGGTACAAAAATTGTAAGGTATGTAAATAATTATGCTGAATATAAGTGGTACTTGCAAAATTTGACTCAGCACTGTTCACATGATGACTAATGCCAAACATCCATTCAAGTTGTGGAAATGTCTGTTTTGAAGTCAGCAAGGCCATGGAATTGTCAATTACACATTCCACCTTTCCACTGTGCTGGGCTGAATGGTTGGGAGATGTTAGGTGTACTTCCTAATCACTTCTTGAACCTTTCAGGACATCTTATTACCTGCTTATTTGAAGTTGTACTTTTGAAATTATTAAAAGTTAGGGTAATATGTGCCATACCACTGAAAGCAATCATCACAATAATCTCTACCTATTTTGTCTTCTAGGTAGCTGCATTCTCTCAAAAGGTTTGAATGTACAATTACTGTTGAATGCGTTTTCGTACAGGGCAAAAACGTCCGCAAATGTAATCCAGTGGTTAAGTTAAAAAATTCAAAAATTAAACTATTAGTCCGTGGTGATTGTGTTTCAACTTTTTAATCTTACAGGGGATGGTTCCTGGTATGTATGTTTAAACCCAGTACAGGGTGTCCGGTAGACCCGCTCGGCGTTCACGTAGATTGTTCGCCGATCAACGTGAACGCCGAGTGGGTCTACAGGGCACACTGTACTGCGTTTAAACGTATATGCCAGGAACCATCCCCTGATGAAGGGCTCAGCCTGAAATGCATTGGGCTTTCTTTTACAAGTTCAACAAAGGATGTATTGATGATGTAATGTGATGTAAACATTACATATGCTCTGAAAAAAGTGAAGATTAAAAAGTTGAAACAATCACCACGGACTAATGGTTTAATTTTTGAATTTTTGAACTTAACCACTGGAGTGCATTTGGGGGCGTTTTTGCCTTGTACGAAAACGCATTCAACAGTAATTGTTCATCTGCACGCCTCACGATCAGGAGGTGATACCCAAAAGCACCCACAAAAAGACAAATTAGAATATATTTGCGTACTAAAAGGAGTGCGATTGTCATCTTTTTTTTCTTTTCAATATTGAATGTACAATACACACTTTTACTAATAAAAATGTTCTCAATTTCTCAATACGTCCAACTGACAGAGCACGTGGCAAGGATTCTGCCACTGAAGAGACCTCCACTCCAGCCCAGGATCAAGCCATCAGTGAGGACAACACTCCTGGTAATACGGAGGACAATGAGGAGCCTGGTCCATCTGGTCAGTATGGGCAGACGGCTCCAGTGACACTCACTGCACCCACACCTACACCTTCTACCCCAGCTGTAACACCTCAGCAAACCGAAGACTTTACTTTCTGTGTTCCTACCACTGTGACACCGATCATGAGCCCAACAGTCCTGGGTGATGTTGAGACCACAGCACCACTAGCTCCAGCTCACCCAGGAACTCGTTGGATGGGTCACGCTGGGCCAAGGGCACAAGGTAGTGGGGTTAGGGGCTGTGGGAGGCAGTTTGTGGATCAGCATAGTGAGGCCACTTAGGTCAACATCACCCAGACCACAATCGACCAAGTCTTGGGAGCCTATCATTAGTCCCAAGACATGATGGGCCAGGTACTCACCGAGCTCCGGGAGATGAAGCAGTTGCAGATGAAGCTCAATCATCAGATGGAGCCTCACAACCCCAACATGGGCTCCCTGACTGGGGTGCTGCAGGACATTTACAACCATATGTGTAGGGCTTTTCCAGCACCATCTATCCCTTCCCGTTGGCCTACAACATCTGGCCCATCTACATCTGCCACAGCTACAGGAAGGGAGGCCCTGCCTCTGGAAGAACCACCTGCAGTCCCCCAGGCCCTGCAACTGTGAAACTTCCCCCACCCCCACAGGAGTGGAGGTCCACGCATATTCCCAATAGGTGGGGATGGCAAGACTTCTGCCACCACCAGCCAGAAACCGGATCCTAATTTCCTCCAGTGTTGCCAAACATTCACTCTGTGTACTATTTGTGAACACATTTGCCTTTCTGATGCTAGTAGTATTTTCAACATTGGACTTCAAACAATTTTGGCTCTCCAACTATGGTCTTATTCACCAAGACTGACTTCTTCACTTTTTAATTTGCTTTTTCTTTTTCACCCTGTTTAATTTTTGCACGTTTAGCACAATAGATTTACATGATAAAAACTCATAGACTGGTGTGTTGTATATCTCAACTCTATCAATGCATTTGTTTTCTTCCATCATAACTTGACAATGACAAATATCAAAAGATTGTGTAAACACAGATTATTTGCAAGTAGGTAATGTTTATCTAAGGTTCCCAAATATGACTCCCAAAAATGCCATACCATCCAAACATCTACTATTATGTTTATTCCATTTTACCAATAATTGTCTGTCAACATATTCACTAACATAACTATCCATACATTACACTAATACTCTGTGTCAGTTTGGCCATTTTCAGTTCCAGACCTTGCCAACATAGAAGAAGGGGATAGATCCAAAACAATAAGATAGAATAGGCAAATTATCATTGGCCCATCTCATCAGATGGAGCCAGATCCTCTGGTTCACATAAGGAATCCCACATCAATAACACCAATAGACAAAAGCATGGTAGCACTACATTTTGTAGACACAAGATCATTTCAACCCACTGTTCCAGTATTTGGTGGAATGTCACAACAAAGTTTCAGTCGAGTGCCTCAAGAAGTATGTCCAACAATGATGAAATATATCAACAGCTTCATACACTTTACACACAATGAGGATTTTGCCAATGTGAAGGGAGATTTGCATGATTTGGCTCCACTACCACATGTGGTTTGAGCAAATCATGGCACACACATTGCTTTAATGCCAATACACGACTGAGAACAAGTCCAATTTAATCTTCAAATCTTCCAATCAATCACAATGCAAGTTGCCTTGGCACAAAATTCGTACATCCAAAGGCTGTGTCTGTCATTCCCAGGATAAACCCAGGTTCCCTTTGTACTTGGAAACAGCACCATATACCTACACATGTCACAACTCTGAAATGTCCAAATGAAGATGATATGGTGAAATAACCTAAAACAGATCAAAACAAAAAGATTACACAGAACATGATAGCCATATTACAAAGGCAACTTTTAGAGGACACAGTTTCACAAACAATCAGAGATAAACAATGTATCTGAACACAGTAGTCAATGTGCCCAAACTTTGATCCACAAACACCTTTGGCCTTATTTTCCCTGAAAGTGCCCTTCCTAACAAATAACCACCACATACTTCTCTCATTATCACATCAATAGTTGGTGTAACTGTACAAGTGATAACATGTAAAAAATATACTTACACTCATGAGAAGAAGCTGTCAATGACATCTTGACATAATTCAAATCCTTCTTATTCACCACTATCATCTTCATTTGGCATTTCAGGATCCTCACCTGGTGGCTCTTCATAGTCTCCATCCTATGCGATGTAAGGGATGTTCTGTCGCAAGGCGATGTTGTGGAGCATGCAGCAGGCCACGGTGATTTGGCACACCTTATCAGCGAGTAGAGGAGGGCTCCACCAGTTTTGTCCAGACAACGAACTCTGGCCTATAGGAACCCAAAAGCCCGCTCCACCGTCCGCCGTGTTCTTCCATGGGCCTCATTTAAGTGGACTTCCCCTGGCATTGTTGGATTCCTCAGCGGTGCCAACAACCATGGTCGGTTGGGGTAAGCTGAGTCTCCTAGATGGAAGACAAAAAAAGTGCCCAAAAATGTAGCACAATTACAGATTATTCAACTAGAAATACCCCAAACAATATAATAAAAGATTGTACTGACCAACAGGCCGGGCCCTCTCAAGTGCAAGTTGGGACATTTGCAGTATGGGCAGTGCTTAATTTGTAAAAAAATTAGGGGGTGTGGCCGAGCACCAATGGAGTAGGGAGCTTTGGTCCACGCTCCTGCCGGCGAACCCCCATCCTGATTAAAATAAGGGGTCCTGAAGCGGACAAAACAACCTCCGCAACTGCAACAACAAGCAGGGGATACGAATAGCCCAACACCGAGGGCTAATAAGGCGCAGGGAAAAACTGAAAACTTATCAGCAATGGGCCCACGAGGAATGGCAAGATGGCGCCCGCGGCAATGAATTGAACCCGGAGCGGAACCCTGGGGCCGCAGAGACCCGAAGAACACAAGCGACAAGCACTACTGGCACTGAGCGGTGGGAGAGCGGAGCCTGGGTAACTTGGACGCCGGAAAGCACTGGTAGCAAGCAGAGCCGGGCAAAGAAAGCCCAAATAGCGGAGCCGCAAGAACAATCAAGATGTCGGCGGATTGGTGAGTCTGGCGCGTATTCCCTGAGTGGCCGCAGTGCGGCCAAGGAAGATCCACCGGCAGTGCTCACCGGGGGATTTGAAGCCCATACACTTCAAAGCGTGGGGGGAGCGGAAGGAGCTTCCAAGCTGAGAACGAACAGCGGCGGCCGGGGCTGAGGTGCAAATCAGCTGGCACTACCCCCGTGAGCCAGCAAGCAGGAGCGGGGCTGGGAGCTGCGAAGAACGCTGGCCCAAGCGGTGGCACGAATAGAGCGGCGGGCCGCAATTCCCCCCCTTACCTCACGCAAGGGTGATGAAAGAGCCGGCCCTGGTATAGCGAAACGGTGGATGCGGCAGCAGAGGCCTCTGAGGCAGCGGCAAAAAGGTGGCATTGACTCACCAATAGAACCTGAGGGCCGGAACGAGCTAGGGGCGCGGGCAGGACCCGGGCATACAGGAGAAAAGCCTGGACAATGAGGAGAACAATAAGTGGGCACACAACGCACCTATAAGCAAATAGCGTCCTGATCTTGGAAACGGGAGACCAGCAGGAACGACAGAGGGAGACCATGAGGCCGAGTATAGATGGGAGTGGGTGCCAGACAGAGAAAGAAACAGTAGGCCAAAAGAATACGGTGAACCCTATCGAGCCTCACACAGAGTCATTGCTCGGGGTAACTGGGAGCAACGCTGAGCACACAGACAGGGAGTAGCGTGGAGAAGAGAGGACGGTGCAGCTAACGTGGCCCGGGCTGAAAAGGAGCCTCTGCGGCCGGGCTGGAGAGATCCCCCGGGCTTATGAAAATTGCAGTGCCCTGAGCACGGGCCACACCAGCGCTTTGGCCTCTGTGCGGAAGAAGCAGGCCAAGAAGAGACAGGAAACCCTTACAAGCAGGGTCAGACGCGCGGCGCTAGCCACCATGGGGAAGGTGTCCAAGAGGCGCGACCCGGAGCAGCAACATCAGACGGGGGATGACACTGGGGGTGCAGGCTCAAAGACAACCAGGCGCAGCACCGGGAGGGATGCCCCGGAGGACCCCTCCCTCTACGACATACTCCAAGCAATCGAGACCTCAAGAACAGCGGTGGAAACAAAAATTGATACCCTCAGAGAGGACTTGGGCCTGCTGAGAGCGGATCATAGGAAGTTGGCGAGGGAGTCACAGAAACTGAGGGGGAAATCCGAGACATGAAACCCCAGATGACCACAAATCAGTTTCGGCTGGTGACATTTGAAAGTGGTGGGGCGTAAAAGTATTGTTGTACTGCACTACGGCGAGCGAGCGTAGCGAGCATGCCCGAACAACCTACGGGGTGTTCGGGGGAGTTCTCCCCCCGAGAAAATTTTGAAAAAAGAGTGGACAAATGATGCATTTTCAAGCAAACTTGAGGAAGCAGGAAGGTTAATAAGGTAATACGATTGAATTATTTATCATTTAAGAAATTGCTGGGTGTTGGATTTGTTTTGGGAGGTTATTACACAGAGGACCACACAGAGATGTTGAGAGTGTGGCAGAAAAAAAGTATGGTAACAGACAGCAAGATAGAGTGTGGAAGAGCAAGCTCACCTGTGCTACCTTTTACAGTGTCCACTGTTTCTAGCACCTCACACTATCCACCAATGCCACCTTCACACGCTGCCCATGAGAGCCAGCTCATCTCTGTCCACTAGTGCCAGCTTCACACTGTCCTCAAGCACCTTACAGTGCTCACCACTGCTTGCTTGTTGGAATTCAGAATGCTGTGAACTGGCATACGAGGCCTCTTTGTGCCTCATGTGAGCTACGGATGTGCTCCTCCACCAATAGTGTTAACCGGCTATTAAATTGTGAAAGACTGAGGACTTCAAGGGGAAAAGTTTAGGGGATCTTGTACTGGTGAAAAAGGTGCAATGCAAGGGAGCTTTCTGACCGAAGAATATTAAAAGTAGAGATGAGCACATGAAAATGTGAGGCGTTTGTGTAGTTCACTTCTGTGCTAGCCCTCTTCTGTGAGGGTTATTGAAGTTTGCGCTACTGTTGCAATGCCTCACTTTTTTTTTGTGAAGTTTGTTAGATCCTTCACAGTTTTCACCAATGCTTCCAGACCAGTATGACTGATAATGCACACTTCCCCAGTCATTTTCGCCAATATGCTGTTAAGAGAACCAGGAATTGGGCCCCTGGTGAAGTTTTCGATCTTGGCCTCACAAACCCTTCCTAAAGGCCTGACTGTGTGTGTGGGAGGGTGAGGATGGCTGATGATGACTCTTGTGAAGGCTAAAAGCGGGTTCTTTGAATGCAGTGTGCATAAGGGTGGTTCTCCCTCTTCTGAAGGCTAAGAGTGGGCTGATAGCAGGTGTGTATAAGGCTGAGTCTTGAAAAGCCATGGTGAGCACTGAGAAATGTGACTAGAGCTGTGGCTAGCAAGTGTGGATCCGTGATGGTGGCGGTGAAGCACTAATTGATCCCCGGTCAATAGACACATTTCACAAATCCTACATTTAAAAAAAAATACATTTTAAGTGTAGATTTACAGGCATTCTTGCCAAAGGTTTTCTTCTTGCTGCCAAACTCAGACACTCAAATAATCCTTTCTGAAATACGTATGCCAGCCATACATGACAGATCAGATTCCAAAATCAGCTGTCACCCACAAAAGTATGTAGTAATGGCTCACACACTCAACTTCGCAAAGTTTTCAAAGGCAGTGTGGAGCTCAAATGCTGCACACGGTGCTGAATGTGGACATCTTGCTGACATGATGGGTAAATTATATGTGCAATGTAGCCTTCAGGGCAAACCGCACGCTCGTACCTATAGTTTCTGAAACTCAGCTATTAAAAAAACACCCATTTGAAAAATAAATGCAAGTGAAACTCAACTTTTCGTACTTCAGGAAAAGTAAAAAAACTTAAGACTCTAGAGCCGTGTAATGGCATCCAATAATAATCTGCAGGACCGGTGATGTCACCAGGGCTGTCACCGAGGTATTGTTAAGTTTTTAATACCATAACCTTTCACCTTTGGAGACATAGATACAGACTATGAGCCTGTTCACAAAGTCATGGTAGAAAATCAGAAACCTAATTCCATATGTCTTCTGTTACATTAGCAGGACTTTTCGACCCTTTTCAGCATTCTCAAACATACCTCGTTTACTTCCACTGACGAACATTAATGGGCACACAATCCTGTGATCGTGGGCAAATTGCTTAATCTCCTTGTGCCTGTAAGCGGTGAATGCGACCTTTTGCAATGTAACTGGAACTCATGCAAAACGCTCCAATATAGCCTTAGGGTCGAGTTCACTTAAAAACTGCAAAAAATGCACAGAGGCTAAACAAATCCTTAACATAAGAAAAAGACAAAAAGATGGTCGTTTCCTAGCTGATTTGTACAGAGTGAAACACGAAAACCTGGGTAAATCGCGGCTTCACCGCTTAAATTGTATGATCTTGGGCAAATATTTTATTTCACCAAAACTCTTTATTCTTTATTATCGTGCATCATAAAACTAACAAATATGTGAGTTCAGAATATCCGTGGTACAAAAAACCTTTTGTGCTTGATTTAATAGACTATAAGGCTGCTTTATAATAATCTGGACACGTACAGGGTAGGGTTTACGTGACAATTGTCTTGCCTCTTAGTGCACTAATTGTTTATGTTTAAAAGCGATTACTTTTAGTAATCGTTGATGTTTAAAAACTATTACTTTTAGTCGCTACTTCTCAGTGTTATAATGTGGCGCATTGATGCTAAAGCTTCACATGTTGTAGAAGTGCACATTTTTGAATTTGAAGCAACTTTATCACATTTTACCTGATGTTTGTTTGGTGATTTACATAGCAAACATTATTAGGGCTCGGCTCGTGCACGGGCTTTAAATCCGTATTTGTAAAGCGCGAACTACTCACCCTTAGGGGTCTCAAGGCGCTGGGGGCCGTCGTGGAAATTAAGTGAGCTATTGCCCAGAGTCACACGGTGCTGAGCTGAGCTGCCGCCGGAGCAGGGGATCGAACCGTGAACCCTGTGCTCCGAAGTCAGCTGCCCTGGCCGCTGCACCACACCTCTCCACCTTTAAGATCCGAGCCAGACCCTTGGCTCCAGTCTCCCTGCAAATTATTGGCTTGTCCACCACTACTGCTCAGGGTGTTACGCCACTTCCATACTAAACAACTGAGCAGCTGAAACACTGCATCGGTCGGTGTCAAGGCAGAGGCATCATTCCACTAAAGAAACACGCATCTCAAGTAAGCACACAGAGAAATATCGTAGCGCTAGAAAAACGCATAAGCCATATACAAATTGCTACTCACACACAAAAAAATTCCAAGCATTTTATTTTTAAAAACAGGCTTAATGATGTCAAATTACATTTCTGGGGAAGGACTCGCAGACAGCCAGGTGCTCCATCTGCTTCCAGTTTCTGGCTATGTCAATATTTCAGCTCCGGGCTGTAGTCAGAAGGCCAAGATTGAATTAATGTCGCCAGTGAGAGAACGGATTAGATGGAGGGTAGGGTGGGTAAGTACATTAAAGGAAAATGAGACAGCGTGGGGAGACCGGGCAGTTTTCTTTAGACATGCAATGGAAGACGGGACCATGCATTGGGGTGGAGGGAGGGGGAGATCTCATTTAGGCACTGGCAGGCAACTCTAATGCAGGATTAAGCAGGGACTACTGCAGGACCCGGCGGTACGCAGTTCAAATGGTAATGACATTGCGAGGGAAGAGCGGGAGGAGGGGATGGCTAAGGCCTGCAGAATCAAAGTAATATTAAAGAAAAGAGAACAATCATCTTATCTCAGACTGAAGGAAGCTGCGTTGGTGTGGCCGTTCCTCCGCCATAGCCAAGCAGCCGCGGCCGGCATGCTCGCGGGAGGAAGGGGGAGGGGGGGGCGCTCGGGTGTGGAACAACAATAAAAATTTTAAAAACCTACATTACCGCCGCCTCCGCTCCTGGCCAGTGTGATGGTGCAGCCGGGTCCGGAACAGGAAGCAACCAGCAGGCAGCCTCCTTCCCCGGCCGGCCCTAAGCCAATCACAACGCTGCAATGGCAGCGTTGTGATTGGTGAGGCGCAGCAAAGAGCGCCCCAGCCGGGCCATTTTCTCTATGTAGGCTGCAGCCTACATAGAGAAACAAGCATTTGCAATGCAATAGGTCTCGCATTTGCGAACTTTTAAGCTATTGGCATTGTAAATGACAATGCCTTTTATTTATCTGTTTTTAAAATCAACACATAGATAAAAGCTTTGTCATTTACAATGCCAGTAGCTGAAAGATTCGCAAATGCGAGACCTATTGCATTGCAAATGCTTGTTTAAAGTTAGCGTGAAGCGCTCTGCCAGGAATGAATGGCAACAGTCAGGTGGTGGACCTTGGCAGGGTCGATGCTGAGTAATATTAGAGGACATTCAGAGACACCGCTTCCGGGAGTGCAAAAACAAAGCAACAAGAAACAGCGGAGAGGCGGGCAAGTCAACTCTTGTACTTACACGTCGGGTCAGCTAAGTACTGATAAGGTGTCATGTCTAGCAGAGACGTCACATCTCACGCATCCCAAGTAACAATAACACAAACAATTGTAGCTATGAACTATTATAAGGACAGGGTCGGCCACAATCGGAGGGAACGAGACAGAGGACGTGGCTTCCCGATGCCCAGAGTGTGCTTCCTAGGTCAGTGCCGAATCCCCTTTTTCACCTACTAAATGTCTCGCGCTACGCAGTGCACCGCTAGGCGCGACTAAAAAAGGGAGAGTGCGCATGACTGGGTTGGTCGGCCCCAGGGCCGACCAAACAGTCAGTACCCACAACAGTGGGCAAGCCACTCCCCCCCTGCCCTCGAGCAGGACCGCCCCCCCGCCCGCCCACAACCAGGCACTCCAGGCACTTCTGCTTTCTCGCAGTGCGAGAAGCAGAAACATAAAATGGTAGTTTTACCATTTTATGTTTCTGCTTCTCGCACTGCGAGAAAGCAGTGGGCGAGGCCCCCACGCCCCTATGGAGGAGCCGCCACTGCCACAAATACACATAAACTTACGGACATGGAGAAGCGAGTACATGCGCTGGAACTAAGGGCGGAAGATGCTGAAAACAGAGCGCTGCGCAACAACCTGCGCATAGTGGGCCTGCCAGAGAAGATCGAAGGAGGCAACATGGTGGCATACCTGGAAAACTGGATTCGCACCTACGTGGTGGAGGAAGGGCTGTCCCCATACTTTGCTCTGGTTAGAGCACATAGAGTCCCTGCAAGAGCACCCCCACCTGGACGACCACCTAGACCGGTGGTGGCACGCCTGCTATTTTATAAGGACAGGGATCACATGTTGGGCCAGGCCCGACTGAAAGGACAACTTAAAGTTGACAATAGCATTGTCAGAATATTTCCAGACTTCTCCCGGGAGGTACAAAAACAGAGAGCATCATATATTACCGCCAAAAGGAAACTGCCACAGTTGGGCATACAATATTCCATGGTGTTCCCTGCCAAATTGAGAATGATATCTAATAAAGGGACAAAGGTTTTCAATACGCCGCAGGAAGTATGGGAATGAATCGACCAGCATGCCTCACAGGAACGAGACGACTCAAGGCAAGAGAGGCAGCAACAGAGCACGGCCCGCCACAGAGGAAGAGGAGGGAGAACTGCCAGCCCACCTACAGCAGCAGAAACGCAACAAGAGCGAGACAGAGCGGTGGCGGCGATAGCATTCCTCAGCGCACTCGGAAGACAGGATGCTACATCAATGTCTGGAGACGATCTAAGAGACTCAGACTCAGAACAAAGCTCTAGCATGGTGGGAGAGGCTAGCCAAGAACTTCCATCGGTGATCCCAGATCGGCAGACGAAATTATCTGAACACTGTGGGGCACGCAAATATAACAGGGACTATTAAATACTGGGGGGTCTCAGAAAGTTAAATACATACTTAAAAAAGGGGCTGAAAGGACACGGGACCAGGACTGGGTATTCAATTGATATATGTACCGGGTGGGAGGGAACCCGGGGGGGGCTGGAGGGCACTGCTCTTTTCCGAACTGAGCGCTTGACCCGTCACTACCCGAACTTTGGACATTATCAATAGACGCACGTATGTGCATAGTTTGGATGGGGGAGAGATTTTCACTTGTCCTGGGGGTGGGGGGGGAGTTGGGGTGTTTATATAGTTTTAAGTTGGGGTAACTGCAAGAAACACACGATGGAATTGATATCAGTGAGCGGTAATCACACCTATCTATCTCACCCATTGGAGGATCATAGTAACGGGACAGGTAGAGAGAAGGTGGAATAAGGAACAATTAATAAAAAGATGACATATAACCTAATATCCTGGAACGTTTGGGGCACGTTTGGGGCATGCACTCCATGCACAAGCGACATAAAATCTTCTCCCATCTGTGTAGACGCGTGTTCATATTGCCATGCTGCAGGAGACTCACACCCTGGCCTCGGAGGGCTCTGCACTGCACCGAAGATGGCGAGGTCAGGCATACTACACCTCGTTCTCTGCGTTTGCAAGGGGAGTGCTGATCTGGATGAGGGCAGGGGTTCCCTTCCAGTGCACGGGGCACAAGGTCGACCCAGAGGGCCGATACTTGATAGTCCCAGGTAGATTAGATGGTCAGGATGTGACACTAATTAACATATATGGGCCAAACAGTGAGCAGACTGCCTTCTTAGAGAGGAGGTCTGGCATCCTAGCACCTTACATGACCGGTCCCATCATCATGGGGGGAGACTGTGTTGCGGACCCGGACTTAGACCGATCCCACCCACCACTCCGGGACTCCCCGGTGCACAGGATGGCAAAGGTCTTTAGAGAATGGCAGACCCACTGGGGGCTGGTGGACACCTGGAGGCGCATGCACCCACTAGATAAAGAATACTCGCACGTCTCACATGCCCACAAGCTTCACGTCCGGTTGGATACCTTCCTATGCTCACCTGATAGGCAAGCTTTGATGCAGGGAGTGGAGTACCTAACATGAACAATATCGGACCATAATCCAATCCTGACGAGACTACAATGGGGGGTGCAACACCAACCCATCCCTACTTGGCGCCTCAAACCGGAGGCACTGGAGGACCAGGCTTTCCTCCAGGAGACCAGGGGACATATAACATCCTACTTCACTGACAACGCCCACTCCACCAACACCAGGCTGACGGAATGGGAAGCCTTTAAAGCTGTGATTAGGGGGAGGTGTATGGCAACATCTATCGGGGTACGACGGGCACTGCTTACAGATGTGGAAAGGGCGGACCGAGCCTTAAGAGACATAGAAAGACAGCACCCTGAACACCCGGAGCTCCGGTAGGAGCTCCTGGATGCAAAAGAGGAGGTGGCAGCTCAGGAAGAACGCCTGCGATGCTTCGATTATAAAACCTATATAGACCGGACTCACGCGGAACGGGATAAGGCGGGCCGGTTATTGGCTTGGCTGGCCAACCCGGCCCGTAGAGGGAACAATATCATAGAGATAGCTGACCAAGCAGGACACCCTTTATAGGCAGGCTGAAATAAACAATAGATTCCTCAACTACAACAAACAACTATATAAGAGCTTGGGGTCCCAAAGGGAAGGGGAAACACGGGAATTGCTGGCCAGACTCCCCCTCCATGTTCTGTCAGAGGAGGAGGCGGACCAGCTGGGAGCCGAAGTCTCGGAACATGAGAAAAGAGTAGCTATTAAAGAGTTGGCCAGAGGCAAGACCCCGGGAACAGATGGACTTCCCACAGAGTTCTATGCTGCCTATGTTGAGGAGTTGGCTCTTAGGTTGGTGGAGATATACACAGCGGCGAGGGAGGAGGGAATCCTACCGAAGACCACGCGTGAGGCAGTGGTGATCCCACTGCTTAAAGCAGATAAGTCCCCTCTCGAATGCACGGCCTACAGGCCGCTGTCGATGCTTAACCTCGACTTCAAAATTTTAAGTAAACTACTGGCGATGAGGCTTCTCCCACATATGACCTCTCAGGTCCACCCGGACCAGGCGGGGTTCATACTGGGTAGAAATACGACCCTACATATACCACGGCTTTTCTCCATCTTAGGGGCCGATTCTGATGCGGGTTGGAAAAGCTTCCCGACCGAATCGGTTGGGAAATGGTTTCCGACCCACTCGGATCGGGAAAGTCCGACCGGTGGAGTAGGATGCATCCGGATGCTTCCAGATACGATTTGGTTGAACTCCCATTGACTTCAATGGGAACATTTGTTCCTAACCGCATCAGAATTGGGCCCTCGGTCGGGAAGACACGTTCCCGATCCGATTTGGAAGGAGCAAATGCCGTTAGGAGGCCTTCCTAACCGCATCAGAATCAGGCCCTCGGTCGGGAAGCTTTTCAACCCGCATCAGAATCGGGCCCTTAGAAATGGGTGGAAGTGAGGAGCGGGAGGGAGCGATCTTCACCATAGATATAGAAAAAGCCTTCAACAGTCTGGAGTGGAACTTCCTATATGAGGTACTAGCAAAGATCGGAGTGGGCGAGGGATTTCTACGCTGGGTGAAACTGTTGTACTCGAGCCCGCTGGCTAGAGCACGCACGGGACGCACGATCTCGGAGCAGTATTGGGTGGGGAGGGGCATGCACCAGGGGTGTCCTCTCTCCCCCCTGCTGTTCGCTCTGGCCGTGGAGCCATTGGCCTGCTTGGCACGGACAGGCAGCAGATACAGAGGCCTGCGACTGGGAGGGCAGGTGCACCACATAGCGTTGTATGCTGATAACCTCCTCCTGTTCCTGAAGGACCCTGGGGAGGAGTTGCGAGGGGCTAGAAACATGATGGAGGAGTTCGGGGTCCTCTCAGGGCTAAAAGTTAATTGGCAGAAGTTTCAACTCTTTCCGATAGTAGAGGATCGGAGGCCGCCTGAGGGCTTGGGGGACCTGCAATGGGAGCCCCGATGCTTCAAGTACTTGGGGGTGAGGGTCTTTCATTTGCTGCAAGATACACAGGAAGGTAACATAGGGTCACTAAAGGACAACATGAGCTTCTGGGGGAGACTTCCTATCTCAGTAGCGGTAAGGATCGCTTTATTAAAAATGGTGGCCCTCCCCAGACTGTTGTATTTTTTCACCACGCTGCCTGTGTGGATTCCCAGAGCATGGTTCCGACAACTAGACTCATGCATCTCGGCATTTATATGGGGGACAGGCAGACGGAGGGTGGCCCTGGCAACACTAAAGCGACCTTCGGCATAGGGGGGACTAGCGGTCCCAGATTTCGAGGCGTACTACCTGGTAGGGCAGCTACAAAGACTGGCAGGGCAGCTACAAAGACTCACGCAATGGATAGCAGGGAGAATGACACCAGATGGGAGGGGATGCCCTTTTACCCCCAAGAGGGATGCATTAATCCCCACACTATTGAAAACTGCAAAGCCACAACACATACACACAATGGACCATATGGTAATACAGCAGTGCTGGAATAGATGTCTACAGAAGACACGGACTAAACAACCATACTCACCGGAGCTGCCGCTGACAATGCTTTGGGCGTTACCACATGGATGGCAATGGAGAGGGCTGGAAGAATGGGAGCAGGCGGGGGCCACGAAAGTGGGGGACCTATACAGAGATGGTGAACTGATACCTTTTGAAGAGTTCAGCATGGACTGGGACATCCCTCGGTGTCAGTTCCTACTCAATAGGGCAATTACGGGAGCCATGAGACGGCACTGGGGAATGGGTACCCTTGAACCGGTACAACACGCCACATGCGAGTACATAGGAATAGCTTGGGGCACCAAAAGGGCAGTTACCTGCCTGTATGAGGCGATAGGCAATGACTCTGCCAAGACACTGGACACGCTGAGGAAAACTTGGACAGAAGACCTGGGAATGCCCCTGGAGGACAAGGATTGGGAGAGCATTCTGCAGAGGACGCCCCGGGTTTCCAGAAACGCCCGATTTTGCCTTACTCGTTTTTATATACTTCACCGGGCATACATCACTCCAAATCGAATTAACCGCTTCTTCCATAGAGACGATGCGGAGTGCCCGAGATGCAGGGAGGTGGAAGCGAGCTTCATTCATATGATGTGGAATTGCCAGACCCTGATCCACTACTGACAGGCGGTGATGACCGAGACGGCCCGATTTACTGGCCGAGTGGTGCCGTGCACACCGGCGCACTGTATACTCGGTTTGTTCCCCCATACAGTGAAGACAAAAGTAACTGACAAATTCCAGGACTTTGCCTTCATTTTAGCCAATCGCGAAATCACTAGCAGGTAGAAGGCACCGAGCGGCCCCAGTATAACAAGATGGAAGCAAGAACTGGAGAAATGGGCGGGCTGCGAGGGCAGGATTCTGCTCAGGAATGCTAGAAGGGGCCTGGGTAAACTCGAGAGAGCCAGGACATGGGAGGCACTAGTAGTGGAGGTGGGGCGCGCTGACCTGGAATCTGGATCTACTACCCCAACATTGCCCTCACGACAGGGGAGCCCCATGGGAAGGGACCAAGAAGGAACACTAAAGCTAGAGCCCGGGGAAGCAAATCCTTAAGATAACAGGAACCACAGATTGGCTCTAGATTGTTGGTAACCTCCGAGAAATGTATAACCACACAATAAATAGCACGAGGTGTGACAGTTTAGCTTACTCAAGATAATTTGTCGACTTACAGTAGGGGAGTGGAAGGGGAAGTTGGGAGAAGTTGGGGGGTAGGAATAAGATTGAATGTATGGGCTCTATGATATAACAGGATTGTAACAAGCAATATGTAACATGTAAGAAATGTTTGAAACCCCATATCTGAATGTAAAGCACATTGTGAGATGTATAGAAAGAAGCCACAGATGCGCATTAAAGGAAATAAAATATGTTTTAAAAAAAAAAATAATTTGTAAAAAATTAAGTGCCTGGGCTCTCGTCAGGATGCTACTGCAGCTTGCACCACAGATTACCCTGCCAGCGCTGCCAATGATGGTTACAAAACTATTAACCATCACACTCCTACAAGTGTGACAATTAGGACTATTTCAGGCCCCCAAACCTATAAGAACTACTTGGGCGGCAGGTAATAGTATTTTTTGATGCATATTAAATTAATAATTAACTGTTGTTGTGGTCATCTCTAAATTGGCCAGAGAGTGCCACCTTGTGGCAGACTGTAACAAGCACCGGTGCTGACAATTAAGTGCCGGTGCAGAGCACCGGAAACGACGGTTGAAATTAAGCACTGGGGATACGGCTGTTCCATAGAACAAGGGAATCATGGGCAGAGGCAGGGAAACGTGCACAGACGCTTTTGATGTACAAATCCCGTAAGCAGACAACTTGCACGCTGAAGTGTTTCGGATTCTGGTAGACCTGTTCTCCGGCATGTGGTGGCACTAAGGCAATACGTGTGCCATCAATAGCTCTAATCACATGTAGTAGGTGACCCAAACCGTAGAAGTCACTCTTCACATTGGCTAAATCCTGCTGCCTTGGAGACTGGATGAAGCTGTTGATGTGTCTCATCACTGAAGATATAACTTCTTGTAGCACACCACTGAAAGTTGGTTGTGACATTCCACCAGATTCTGCCACAGTGTATTGGAAGGATCCTGTGGCCAAAAAAGGAAATACTGCCATGAGTTTCACAATTGGTGTAACAGAAGTGAGATTTCTGTTGCGAGGCTGAAGATCTGGTTCCAGCTAATGACATTAATCCAGTGTAGTTTGCCTATTCAATCTGAAGTTCTTGATTATATTCCTTTCTTCCATGGTCGCAAGGTCTGGAAACGGTTGGTACACCTGAGGCTGTTATCTCCTCACTCTCCCAGGGTTCATATGCCTGCACAGGAAAATACATTTGAACATTTGACACCTTTTCCACAGCAACATATTTGGAAATTAACACAAAAGTCATGTACTTCTACAAAATATATATGGTTTAACTATATATTTTAGTCCAACATTTGTTTTTTGTCCTTTATTCTTCACAAATTACATTTATAGCCTAATATATGGTTTACATTTCCAAAACTTGTAAATAATACATTTCAAATGTTTTATTTACACAATCTTTGTTTTTTTATTTTTTTTGCCTGCAAAAATTCTATCAACGGAGGTGTAAACAACACGGTGCAAATATCACTTTTCAGCACAGTAACACACTACATGTTAATGTTTATTTTTAAAACAATGAGTGTCCATCGATGTTTGGTTATGTACACAAACCAGCCCCCATTTTGACTGGTGGTGACGCACTAAACAGTCACAAACACACTATTTTGAACGTCTAAAATGGCGTGTGCCTGACCTCGCCGATAGGACATTTGGAAGCCGATGGGCGTGGCATAGGTTGACTGTGAAGTGGGCGGTAAACTCCACGATGGACACAGCCATAGCTATCGTTGGTGAAAGTAACGTATGAAGGCCAATGGCTGTGTCCATCTCCACTGAAGACTGCGTACGTTGCGTACATGTACGCGGCTGTTCGAAAAAAGATCATTTGCCTCCTAACACTGCAGCCATCAAGACCTCCTCCACTTTTGCTGCAGTTTGTCACCTCTGGGAACAACGATGACAGGTCAAGCAGGCGAGAGGCCACTGCCTTCTTGCCAGAGGAGCTAGATTTGCTGGTACAGGAGGTCCTCTCCCTGTACAGCTCTATGGCTCATCAGAGGAACAGTTACATGTCTGAAATGTATATGGGAATCTGTCTAACTGTTTTTTGTTTTTTTACATTAACACAGGCTACAATGTCCCTTTGAGTTCCTGAGTGAAGTGTAGTCAGTGATGTGAACTGTCATATATTTTGTTCCTTACAGAGGACAATGATATTGGGGATTTCTAAGCACTTTACAATGTTAAAAAAAAAACAGCATTAGTATGTGTTGTGTGTTTCAAGCCCTAGATTCCAATTGGTGTCTATGGAGAGATGTATCTAAGTATATGAACTACATGTGCTATGTTGAAAATTCACATAATGGAAATTAGGAAACACATTATAAACTCTTTACAACTGTACATAAAAATGTTTTCTGTACCAACACAATGAAAATTATGTTAGCTATGTGTATGGTCCCACAAATCACTCAGCCTATTTCAGGGCTCTCCAAACAGTTGTATGGGAGCTACCGGTAGCTTCCAAACCCTTTCAGAGTAGGACACATCCTTGAGGAAATTTATTAGATGGGCACAAGGTCATTTTTCCATGTAAAAGTTAAGGGAACACTGAGTTCATGTGACAACATGATCATCAGGCTGCAGATAACAAGGCCTGACAATGAGCAGTGCTCAGTCAGGATAATGGACCAGGATGGGGCTGAGTCACAGGGTAAAACAACTAAAGCACTGATGTACAGCTGTCATAAGACATATATCCTTCCCTGGTTAAATTTTGAGGGGTACTTAAAAATATGCCCCTGAATGATTTTAAATGGACGGCAGTTTAAAGTGAGAGTTACCTAACTTCTTGAGCTAACACTTAATTTCATTTTACTCCCATTTCAAGTGTGTCATGTCCAAACTGCAGGCCCCTTACTCACAGTAGTCACTATTCACTGTGCCATAACTAGCCTTCAGTAGTTCACAATGTTTTGCACTGATCAGAAGTAGGTCACATCACTGAATATGTAGGAGCTCTCTGGGCTAGATGATGTCACAGGCCTGGATTGGTGAGTTTAGACCATGACATGGGATGAGGGTAAGCAACAGTTCACTACAAAAGTGTGTATTCAGATATTTCTTTTGGTTGGGGTTGGGTTTTGGAGTTGGTGGGCTCTAATCTTGTGCCTTATTATCACTCTCCTTTCTCTCTTTTTCTCTTCCTATCTCACTGTCCTTGGTGATTCCAGCACCCTTTTATCTGACATCAGACTTTTGGGATACCAAACCTTTCGCATCCCTCGATTACGCAGGATCAATACACACAGTAGATCGTTTTTGTACTTCACTTACGAGGGTTGGCAACCCATCTCACCACATTGAGGTGACGCTACACTATCACACATCTCAGTTACATCAATGTTTTCCCAATGAACAGCTGTGATTCCATGTGAATCCTCTCTCTTAACATCAAAGGGTTGAATCACCCAGTTAAGAGGAAAATTATTGTGTAAACAAACAAATTTAGATGGGACCTTATACTCCTACAAGAGTCTAAACTCGCCTCCAAAAGATATTTCCTCATTTAGGGATCCATGTTTTTCAGAAGTCATCGGGTCACCATCTTAAGGTAAAAAGAAGGGAGTTCTTACCATCATCCCCAAACATGCTAACATTACTGTTCTAGACACCACCTCAGATCCGCAGGGGAGATGGACACTTAACAAACTATGTAAATCCGGTTTAGAATTGTATTTACCGAACCAGTACGCACTGAACTCAAATGATACGGACTTCTGGAAACACATAGACAAATTACTATCAGACCTCCCTAATGACTCGTGGTTGATAATTGGGGGGGGGGACTTTAACCTACCACTTGACCCCACTATTGATAGCACCTCAATGCCACTTTCAAACCGACAACCTCACATAAGCTTCTACACAAACTATGCCAGAACTTTTTCCTGGTTGACACATGGCACCTACAAAACCCAGATACAAGGGATTACACTTTTTATTCCTCTCCTCGCCAATCATTTTCTAGACTAGACCACATCTTAGTATCCAATAACATTGCAAAAGCGATCTCTGACTCATCCATAGAACCTCGAATAGTCTCGGATCACTTGCCCATATTAGCCTCCTTAGACTGGTCTACAAGTGGCGCATCGTCCATTGCCACAAGAGGTGGAAGGACCTACGACGCTGGAGTCCGCTGAAGTCCAGCTCAGGCAGTCTTCCCAACGTAGGAGGCACGTGCGCCACACCCAGACCACCCTAATGGCCTGCATCTTTGTGGTGGCCTATCTGGAGCTTGATGGTCAGTTGAGGGTCCAACAGCATCAACAAGGGGCAAGTTCTTATCAGAGTTTCACAAGTTACATGACTAATTTTTTGTTACAATCAGGATTTTTAACATCAGTTTTGAGGGTGACCCATGTCCAACGCACAAGAAGAGTTCTTGAAGGTGTAAGTTTGGCACAATGTGTATGATGTGCTTTGTCTATTAATTTGTTGGTAAGGATCCCACCTGATTCCTGGTCACAACCAATGGACTGTTCTGAGCGGACACATGGCTGCGTACACTCCACAAATACATCATGTTGTTTGATGTCATAAGGGGCAGTTGTACCAAACAGCCCAATAGTGTTTATTGTGTCAGGTGTGATGCTCCTTGACTAATATGGATGATCTAATGGTAGCCCTATTACATGTGACATAGCATACTAGGCACTTAGGATACAGTCGATGTACCAAACGTCACATTAGTAAATTGGGATTCTACACAAACAAGAGCGAGCATGTGATCCAAAATGACTGGTGACATCAGTATTAATAGCTACATTTTGGAATCAAAACATATCCAAATTGTGTTTAGCCTCAGAAATACTGTTTCATACATGTCAAAAGTGACAGATTAGCATAATGTCTCACTCCTTCACAAAGATGTGTTTGTAAGCCAGTTTGATTTTGGAAAAATAGTAATAGGCATACAATTTTTGTTTAATCACAGACAGGAATGTGTACACATTGGTGACAGAGTGACATATACACTAAATTATTTCGCAATGTCCTTTGTCATGTAAAGCTGTGATGGGGATGAATGGCAAACTTAAAGTGATTTTGCAAGATGGAATGTTCCATCGCATGCATGTAGGAGAATCCCACCAGGCAAGCTCAAAATCAGGCCTAACTCATGACACATGAGGCAACTGTTGAAATGCATCAGAGTGTAATATGTTGCATATTGTAATTTATATGTGAATTTTTGAAGTAAGTATGATATATGAATTAGTGTATGTAATAATTACAGTCATGTTCTACAAATTTGTGACTACAGTGAAAGCCAGCATATTTATTGAAACAGCTTCACTTACATACAACAAACTTCAAATAGCTAGAGGCATTTAGGAGCGAAATGGGACAATGTGTTTTGCTCTGTGCTGAAGTGCATTAGAAATGTTTCAAGGGCTATGTATTTACTTATGTTGGTGAAGTCATTTGTCAATGCACCCAAATATTTGTTTCTTACTGTCTTCAACAGCATAGGTATCTACATAGTATGTGATACATTGCTTAGCTACTTCAGTGCAGAATTCATTTATGATTTTTTGACAATTGACATATACCTTAGAGACTTGAAATAAGTGTTACCATGGTGAAATACCCAAACAAAGGTAACCTGCTTTCAGTTTATGCTAATATTCGTACAACATTGTAGTATCTGTTAACACACATGTATTCATATTTTACTCATTGAGAATGGAAAGTATGAAGATTTTAGGGCCTACTGAACACACTGTACAAAGGTATTTGTGGTAGATATCCTTTTTGGTGACATCAGTTCACTATTCTAAACAACAAAGGCCAACCATCTAGAGGGGTGAAACAGTTCCTGGAAAGACATAATAATGGATAAGAGACAAGATCATACATGAAATAGGTGCGATCATGGGGAATGACATAACTGTGACCAAATGGTTTCTGAAAGGTTGAGGGGAGTGCAATGGAGGCCACTAGCAACTCAACATCTTCAGAGGCTTTCCTCCAATGAGCACTCGCTAGTGGTGGCGGACCCTATTGCTCCTGTTACACCTGCATCCTTGCCCTCCACCCAGAGTACCAGCTCCACCCTCCCTCTTGCTCTCTCTACCCAATTGGCCACACCCGTCCCCCTAAAAGGGGTGGCGTCTCCTTCGCTCCAGCACCTGCACTGAATGAGGAGTCTATTGACCTCCTCAGGAACATCTCTGTAGGCCAGACTGCACTACTGAATGCCAACCAGGGGCTTGGCAGCCAATTGCAACAAATGGTAACCTACCTGGAAGGCATTCAAAGTGCTATGCCTGGCCTACAGAGGTCTTTTCAACGTCTATCCTCCTCACTGACCTTAGCCTCCCAACCATCCTAACCTTGTACCCCACCTCCACCTCCGTCCCCATCCAAATTCCCTATTCCCAGACCTGTCCCAAACACTCTCACACCTTTGCAAGCACCCGCTCACACAGACACAAGCAGCACACCCACACACAAACAACACAAAAAACACAGGTGCGCATCCAAAGAGACAGACACCACCCCGCCACCAGCACAGCCACAGACACCACACCCTCCACCACAGACACCACGACCACACCCAGCATAGCCACAGATACCACACACACAGACACCATGACTACAGCCAGTACCTCCACAGCAGACACACCCACCACTACACACAGACATCATGGCCACACCCAGCACCTCCACAGCACATGCACCCACCACCACACACACAAACACCATGACTACACCCAGACCCTCCACAGCACACACACACACCACCACACACACAGTCACCATGACCACACCCAGCACCTCCACAGCACATGCACCCACCAGCACACACACAGACACCAGGACCACACCCAGCAACTCCACAGCACACACACCTACCACCATACACACAGACAACACAACCACACCCAGCACCTCCACAGCACACACATCCACCACCACACACACAGACACCACGACTACACCCAGCACCTCCACAGCAAACACACCTACAAAACAGAAACACCCACACTCACAACATACACCAGACCCACAGACACCTGCACCCTCAAAAAACACATGCACAACAGACACTTCCACTCCCTCTACCTCCCAACCCCAGCTCCCTCCCGAACATCCTACCCATTTTCCTGGAGACAGTCTTATGTTTGCCCTTGCCCTGACTCCTCCCACACCAAAACACACCCCTCCCAAATGGCACAGCTACCCCTTCCACCCCCCAACCCATCCCTTCCACATCCCAACCCACCCTTCAAAAGACAGGAACCACCCCTACTACCTCCAAGGTACCCCAAAAAAACACAAAGGCCCCATCCCAAAACCAAGACCGTACCTCCCAACCTCCCAACCCAATCCCAAGACCACCCCTTCCAAACCCAAGACCACCTCTCCCAAACCCAAGACCAAAACTCCCTCCCAAGTAACATCTTTGAGGCGCCTGCTCTGCCCACTAGATGCCCCTTCTCAGGGAGGTTCCTCAGGCAATGCAATTTATGGCAAGCAGATCTCTGTACTGGGGTGTATGTTTGACGTTGTTCAGCAACAAATTGTTCTTTTTGCATTTGTCACCCCGAGTGGGACGGGTATGTCTAGACATGGGTCTCGTGCTCCCCATGCAACTGGAGTCAATCTAGCCTGGCTGATGAGCAGCAATACCCCGAAACCGGTCCCAGGATGCTTGTTTCCAATCCAGGGAGGACCTGGCCTGGCAGCTCAGGCTGGGCTGTTCCCATGGGGAGCAGGGTCAAGACTGATTTGCATATGGCTGGGTTTAAACTTGAATGGCATGGGGAGCAAACACATGTATGGATTTAAGCCCAGATCTCTGTACTGGGGTGAATTTTTGACATTGTTCAGCATTCTGTCCATCAATTGTTCTTTTTGCATTTATCACCCCGAGTGGGACAGGTATACCCAGACGTGGGTCCCGTGCTCTCCATGCCACGGGAGTCAAGCTAGCCTGGCTGATAAGGGGTAATACCCGAAACCGGTCCCAAGATGCCTATTTCCAGTCCAGAGAGGACCTGGCCTGGCAGTTCGGGCTGGACTGTTCCCATGGGGATCAGGGTCAAGTCTGATTTGCATATAGCTGGGTTTAAACTTAAATGGCATGGGGAGCAAAAAAAACATGGATTTAGGCCCAGATTTCTTTACTGGGGTGAATGTTTGACATTGTTCAGCATTATGTTTATCAATTGCTCTTTTTGCAGCAAATTAATGAACACATTGTGGTTATACAGGTGTGTTACTTTAAATGTTTTAAACGTCAATATTAGAGGCATATGCATTGCACATTGATATGCTATTGCTTGTGTGAGTAATGTAAAAATGCATGATCCCTGAGCAAATGTGAACAGCGAAGTGAAAAGGTAACAGGTAATGGGGAAGGTTACCTTCGGTTCCAGCGACAACGGTGTTGATTTGCATTGTGATCAGCCAGCAGCAGCAGAGGCAGGACGTGTAGGATCGGGTCCATGGAGGTACAGGAAGTAGGAAGATGAGTAAAGGTGAGTTTGTGCCTTATATACGTTCCATCCCACCAAATCAGGTGTGGAGGTTTCCCCGCCACAGTTGCTTCGGAAGGAAGGTACATTGGGATTAGCTTGGCAGACAAAGTGGCTGTACCGCCTATGACAGCCGCTTTTGCCTATCCTGCCGTCAACGCGGTTGAGATTTCCTGGTGGTGACAGCGGGACTGCAGCGGTCTATCGTCTATGCAATAGCCATCATCTAAATTGGGCCGGTGGATCGCCCAGACAGTGGGCAGGTAGACCTCCAAGATCAAAATGAAGCCCTTTGTCTGGGGTTAAAATTAGAGTCGGACTGGCGTATAGGGCAATCAGGCAGTGCACGAAGGGCTGGTCTGAAAGATCGGTGTGTGTTGGCCTGTTTTATGGCCAGTATTGCCTGTTTTCACTTTTGACTTCCCTGATTTTGCTACAAATATTGCCAACAATAAACACAAATGCATGTAGTTTCCTATGCCTTGCAAAATAACCATAAAGCATGTTTTTACAAGTTCAAAACTGGCCTGGTTAGGAAATGTGGACCACTTTTTTAGCTATTTGGCTCCCTAATGGGGCCTCTTTTTGTAGCGCCCGGGATGATTTTTTTGTCCCTATCTGGCCCTGGTTAAAGTTTCTTCTTCTAAACTCACTGTCGAGATACAGTATTCCTCTATTTTCAGTTATGATATTGAGAATGGGGCGACGATACCCTCAGATTTAAAAGGCAAATACATTGATAAGGAGCGGCTACCTGAAATTCTCAGCAGGGCCATACTTAATATGGATTTTCCTCTTGAGAAGCTGCCTTGGACTGCCACTGAACTAGTTTTAATGCCGTTTCAGCAGTCTAAAGCGATGGGTTTACCCATTCATTAACATGTATCAGATGTGGTGAGGAGAAGGTGGAAAGACCCAGACCAGATTTATGTCCAAATTATATCCTTTGGAGGAAGTGGATAAGTCTGTGCCAGAGGCTGTTGCTGTGGACTCTGTGGTGGCTAGCCTTGTGGGCAGAATCTCCATGACAAAGTAGAAAATGCTTAAGGATCAAATTAATAAAAAGGTGGATTCTGCTTTGAAGGAATCATATGCAGAGATAAATATAGCTGGGGTCGGGCCCCCAAGTTTAAGGAGTGGTTAGAGACTTGATATTCTAGCAGGAGCAAACACTGACATATGCGGAATTACTACCACCGACCTCACGCCCGCGAGATATCTGGGACCCACTAAAGGCATACCTGTTAACGCACCCAATAGATATTAGCTAGAGCCCCTCATGTGGAAAACAGGCACTACCCATAAGAGTCAGTGAAGTAACAATTATGGGAACTGTACGACTGTACCCATTTCATAAGACTTGCTGTGTATCACTGCTTAGCAACAAGAATGGACAGGTTGTTATGTGAGCGAATATGGGATATAAACTGACCAGAGGAGCTAAGGCTACTATAAAATGTATGACAAATGATGTATAATGTAATGACATATGTGATTTATAGAGGAATCAGAAGATTGTTATGACTGGAAGAATTGGCCCATATAAGATATATGAGACATACATACAGGAAATGTACTAACGTTTGTTTGTTTTTTGAAAATGCCAATAAACAGACTTTAAAAAAAAAAAAAGATAAATATAGCTTTGAGGGCTGGTATTTATAGTACATATGTCTCTGACTCTCTTCTCTCGGATTTCATAACTCTTTTCAAGGCGTTCCAAGACTCTTCGGAGTGTTCAGAACTTCTTGACACTATGGAAAGACAGGTGAAATTCTTATCAGATGTCTCTTGATATCGTGCAAACATCTGCACTTTCTGGCGGTGCCATCATTTCTTTAAAACGGAATGCCTGATACAGCCCATAATTTAGTCACCTTGAGAATGCCTTTTAAAGGTACTAAACTTGTTGGTGCAGACCTTGAGGAGATATTTTACAGAATATCCAGAGAAAAGAAGCATTCTTAATCCTTTTGTCAAAGTGGGGGTACTTTGGGTTCCTGTTCCTCTTTTTCAAAATCTTCCCTTTGCCAACCTTCTAGAAGGGCTGGGCGGCAACAACAACAACAGCAGCAGTTTTCATTTTACAAAAAACGGAAGAGGAAGGGATCTAGGTCTCAAGGAGATCACAAAGGGAAGTCTGCATCTCCTTCTAGAGGACATTGTTCCTGACTATGCTGCGGACAGATTCTTCCCTCCTGTGGAAGGTAGGATAAGATCTTTTCTTCCTGCTTGGAAGAAATCTGCGTCCGATGCTTGGGTCCATCAGGTGGTGAGGAATGGATATCAAATAGGATTTCTGGAATTGATGCCAGACCCCTCCCCCCCAAAACACCAGATAAGGAAATCAGCTTCGGACTCTGCCATTCTCAGTCTGGTTCAGAAGGGTGCGGTGGTACCAGTCCCAAGAGCGGGATGGTGCAGGGGAGTGTATTCGAGAATTTTCCTATCCCCCAAACCTTTGAGTCAATTCAGATTGCTCATAGACTTGACAGGAGTTGACAAGTGAATACAGAGGATTACGTTCAAAATGGAAACTGTTCAGAGAATTAGTCCTTTGATTCCTGACAAGGCCTCCATGAATACTATGGAACTCTTAGATTCGTATTCCCAGATTCCTATTGCACCTTCTCATCACAGATCCCTCAGATTCTTTGCCCTAGGTAAGCACTTTCAGTTCCAGGTATTGCCCTCTGGCATCAAGTCTGCCCCAAGAGTATTTACCAAAATGATTGACCTTTGGCTCCGCTCCTCCATCTTCAGGGCTGGAGCATGTTCCTATATTTGGACGATTGGCTCCTTCATGCCCTGTCAAAGGTGGAGGCATTGAAATGTTAGGTGGCAATGAGGGACTGCTTACAAGAACATGGCCTTCTCATCGACATGGAGAAATGCAGATTGGATCCTTCTCAGGACAGGACTTTCATTGGCGCTCATTTCAGGACGGACTTGGGCATGGTATATTTCCCAGAGCAGAGGGCAGTAAAACTGAGATAAATCCTCTTGTCTCTTCTGGACTTAAAGGAAGCAGCAGTATGATTGTGGCTCAAGGTCCAGGGTCACATGGCTTCTTGTGTTTTTCTGGTCCCATGGGCATGACGACACATGAGACCTCTTCTGGCTCATCTGGCAAAGTATTGGAGGCCAGCTTCCATGGACTGGGAGAAGAGTATCCAAGTTACAGACTTGATAAAGACCCAACTTCGATGGTGGCTGAAGGAGGACTCCTTAAACAGGGATTTTCCGCTTCAAGCTCCACCAGAAATGATTGTAACCACAAATGCCAGTCCCTTAGGTTGGGGTGCAACCTTACAGGCCAGGGAGGCTCAGGAAAGATGGTCTGTCAAGGGCCAAATGAACACTTCAAACTGGAAGGGGTTTTCAGCAGTTCTCCGGGCACTATTACATTTCGAACCTTACATTCTGAATCAGTATTTGTTGATAAGGATGGACAACCCTACGATGGTATCATATGTGAACAGACAAGTGGAGACAAAGTCTACCTCGCTCAATCTTGTGGTGTTGAATATAGCCATCTGGGCGGAGAAATATCTTCTTCCCTGAGAGCGAATCATATCAAGGGGGAGGACAATATGGTAGCTGACAGGTTAAGCACGGTGTTCTCCTCATCTCAAACTCAGTCCTTCTCTCCTCTAGTGTTTTCCCAGATATATAGAACTATGTGTTGGAAGTGGATCCCCACTTGCCAACTCGGGTCGCACTTTTAACTCCAAAACTCAAAGATTTTGTTCACCACATTTTCTTTAAAGATAAAACTTTACTTTTTATGTTTGTATCCGTGTTTATTCACAATTTTTTTGATTGTCCACTAATACTTAGTGGTTATCACGCTAATATCTTCCAATCATTAGTTATTCATTCCTTCAAGTATCCAAATATTCAAATCGTGCACAATGCGTTTCGGGTCGTTGACCTTTCTTCAGGGGCATCTGTGCCAAAAATCAAAATAATAATAAATGTCTGCTCAATTCAACTCTTACATATGTAGATAACTAATCAATCCCCATCCCAGCATGCACATGAGGATCCATACTTACACAGTGAATGAGTTGTGTCTTTTTAAGAAAGCGCGTCTCTGTGTTTAACCGTCAGTGTGTGCTCGTTCAAAAAAAAAAATAGCGTTGCCTTGCTAAACAAGCATTGGCATAGCCAATAGGTCTCGCCTTTGGGATTTATGTGTTTAGCCAGAACTTTTGGCTATGTTGTAGAGCATTGTGGCTGTTGTGCATCATGTTGAAAAGTTATAATAAAAAGTGTTAAGCATTTTTGTTACCTTTATACAAACCAAGACGACATTATATACAACTGAACAACCTGATTAAAAAAGATTTTAACATAAAAAATTTCTTCTGTCATTTTGTGCACTTTCGGCTACACAGGAACACAGCAAACAAGGCTTATGAGGTTTAACATTAAAAAAGCATGTCCCTTATGTATCCGCTTAAAAATACATTAGGAATAAGAATCGTTTTCCTTCCAATTTCCAAAGGTGAAACATTTAAACTTTCACATTTCATCACTTACTCTCGAGCCCAGACCATGTGTCATGTTCAGATCCACCAGTCAGACAGCCCCGACATCACATTGCAATTCGAATCCGTACACAAAGTTTTCAAGTTTCCCGATTTCACGCAGTCCGTGTTTTTTTTGCACTTTCCTACTTATACATGTTAAAGATTAAACTACAAGTTCCAGAATACAGCATTCTATTGCATAAAAAGCCATGACGGCCTGAAGTTGTCACACGTGCAGCATGGGGCCACGTGGCAGCTATGCTCCCAGTCACTGACGTACGGATCGCAGAGTGAGACAAACTTGAACGTTCCAGTGAGAGGCATATCTGTTTAGCTAGCAAGGTTTACTCATCTACGTCCAACTGTGTAATGGTAGGTGGATCGTGGAGACTTGGTATAAAATATCTAGAAATTAAGACATGTAAACCTTTGTGGGTGGAAGAGCTGAAGCGAAAGGGGTGCAGCAGTCCCAAACACACATTATTATTCGGTCAGCAAGCAGCCGGGGCAGATCGAAAGCAGGCAAAGGAAAGCGCACAAAGCCACCAGACGCTTCCTGCTTGGATATCACTGCTGCAATCGATAGTTCACGAGGCCATCAGGCTCTGTAATTGTCATCAAATCACCTGGCAGAGATGCCACCATCTCAGGGACGGATCAATGCTATCAACAATCGCAAAGGAGACATCAAGGAGAGGGGATGCAGTGCCCATAAATCAGGTATTTGGTGGGGGGAATGAGAGAAGACTGTCCCTGTTTGTATAAAGGAAATATCAGTTCTGCACTGATGCTCTATGCACGTTTGGCCTACAAACACGACCTCAAAATGATAGCATAATGTCCCTGCCATTGACGTTGGGACTTTACCAACACAAGTGTAAACTGGCACTGAAATACTACACTGTTTTGCCTAAATCAATTATGCTACTTTAATCGAAGAATGAAATCCTGAGTTGCACCTAAGGGATTCAGTCTGCGACGTTGTCGATATACAACAGATCTCGGCTGCACGCGCCCAACCCCCTGAGCATGTCATTGGATTTAGGGATGGAGAGCGCCCTCTACGCTGCACCATGGGTAGACTGCCCCGTCATAAAATGGGTAGTGAAATATTGTCCACGTTTACCTCAGAACGAATTTCTCCGCAGTAAATATGCAGAAAATACGCATTACTGTGACAGTAACCACCACACACGCCAGACAGAAGCCCCGCAGCCTTTGGTTTGGGCGCTTCACGCTGTAAAATGGCGCAATTAGCGTATCTGTAAACAAAACCGAGTCTGTAGATAAACCAGTCAGAGGCGTTGGAGCACCCGCCTGCACTTTGCCCTGGTCTGTGCTCGCCAGTCGGGAATTCTTCATCGAACCAAGTCGGACGTTGTCCGCAGCGCTTCCCGGCATGGGCTCCAGTGAAGGCTTCGAGGCTCGTCAAACGTGGACCTCCCGAACCCAAAGACGTAGAGAGGGCCCCTCGACCCACAGCCCCTTCTGATGCAGCCCACCAGACGGACATGGGTGATTTCACTTTCCTAGCACTTTACCAGGTCTCTAATACTTCCATTTTCAAAATGGCAAAAAGACTAGCTCTTCTCTTAGTGCCTAAAGCAGAAACAGGTCTTTGTAAGTGTAAGACCGTGTACCTTTGTCTGATAGTAGAACCTTTGCACATTGAGATACAGTGACTTGCCCAGGATCACACATTTAGTTTAGCAAGGAGTCCGAGAGCAGGGGCTAGGATTTTGAATCCAGTGCTACCAGAACCCACCTCAGAGCCTAATTTAAACCCAACTCTCACAAATCACGCTGTGTTCAGGCGCCTAAACTGCCGCAGAGCCTACATCACACCTACCACATGCCTGCCTGCTATGAGGGGCCTGGGGGATGCGGTCTCAGCTGAACCATAGGCATGACATGCACATTTACAGCGTCTGGTAACCGAGGATTCCATTATTTTCAGTTTAACAAACACCCACGTTCTTATTGTTTTGTTATTTCTATGTCTACAACTGATCATTCCATCTATGGAATTCGCATCACATATGTTATCCCAGTCAATAACAACGGAACGTGTTGTACGCGGAACACACCAGCGGGCGCAAACGTAAAGATGAAGTTTACTCACCGCCACATCAGGACCCAACGCGCTGGACAGCCGACGGTACCCAAGTACACAAATCAGTGCAAAACGAAACCAGCAAACAAAACAAGAAAAAAACGCGCGCACCATCTGTTTCCAATTACTGCCAACGCGATAATTGGAGACAGATGGGGTTGAAGCTCGCGCCCGAGGACCCTAGGCCATCCAACAAACAAGGCGGGACAATCACCCACCTTGCACCAATTGCGTGCTGTGTTTCTAAAAAAGACACATGCACAAGCCAATTGCGGGCTTAGGAAAAAAAAGCACACGCATAAGCGTGTGTTCAGAGCTCAAAAGCCCTTACTTAATGCCTCGCAGAGCAGCGCATGCGCGCTGGCTCAGGTGAGACCTAAAAAGCATGCATCATCAACATCGTGGGGTGATCATCATGCAACCCGTTGCACTAATATAACAGCAGAACCTTCAATGTAACACCGAAATGTATGTTACTTTATCACATAGTTCACCCCGAGAGCGACGTCTCACTAAGCGAACCCCTCCGTTCATGCAAAATCACCTTGCGTGTAACGCGTCTCTCCACGGATCAAACCTCAAGCTCACTTACCTGTTCCGTTTGGTGATTGCCTCGCGTCTCCCGAGTTGTTAGTTAAACGGCAGTGTGAGAAAGTGACTTCCCCTCATCGCTGTAGGAAACAACTGCGTGTGAGCATGTATGTATTATGTGACCCGCGGCCACGTACGCCATATGCAGTGTCTCCCTCTTAAAGGTGTATCCCATATTAACAATATTCAGTGAGGAGTGGTTTCCCTTCCTCATCCTAGGTCTTCAGCGTGCCTCAGCCTTACATGTAACAGCAAAAAGATGGTTTACCCACAATAGATGAAAAGGAGATCATGCATTACAATGACAAAAAATTCAAATCTTGATGTGCTCATAAATCGTGATGACTAGATGGATAAAACCTATATGTCTGAAAAACTTTGTGTACACTTTTATTTAAAAAAAATGAGAAATATATCATCAATATACCGTTTGTAGAATTTCACATTTGATGCAAAGGGCATACTGGGATTGAGTAGATGTATTTTCTCGAAATTGAAGACATAGGGGCCGATTCCGATTCCGGCCGGAAATCTCTCCGACCGAGCCGGACCCGGAGAGAATTCCGACCGAATCGGACCCTAGCAGTCCGACCGACCGAACGAGTACGATGCGCACGCATGCTATCGGACTCGAGTCGGTCGGACTCCCATTGAAGTCAATGGGAGCCTGTCGTACAACGCGTACGCGGGCTCCCATTGACTCAATGGGTGCGAGGCGGACAAGGGCGCCCCCTACAGCGTGTACGCGTCCATGTGCATCGTGGCGTACATGCACAGGTAGGGGGGACCCATGGGTCCCCCTGTGTGCGACTCGCGCGCCTACGAGTACAGGGGGGTACGACACGGACCCCCAAAGTCCGGCTCCGACAGCTTTTTCGAGCCAGACGGCGCGAGTCGGTCGGACTGCTCGCGGCGCGCATCGTACTTACCCGGCCGGGAAACGTCTCCATAGCGCGGTGCGAGTCGTGTCCATGCGAGTCGGTCGGAGCGTGTTGTAGCCGCGTTCGAGTCGGTCGGCGATTTCGCGGGTGCTTGCATCGTACTCGCTCGGCCGGACCCGCGTACGATTCGGTCGGAAACAGGGCTCCGAATCGGATCCGGTGAATCCGAATCCGATTCGGAGCACTACCGGCCGAGATCGGAATCGGCCCCATAGAGTCCTGCCACACTAGGGGCAAAGGTACTCCCCATGGACGTGCCGTACGTTTGCAGAAAGAGGTCACCCTCAAATTCAAAGAAATTATCTTTGAGAGCTTATTCCGCACATTGTAGAACGAATGTTTTGGGGGTGTTATAATTCCACGTTGTGGTGTCCAATGCCAGTTGTAGTACTTCCTAGGTGTCATCTTGCGGGAGACTCGTGTACAGACTCTCTATGTCCAAACTGACTAAGAATGATTTCTCTGGATTGAACGTGAGGGTTTTAATTTGACCTAGGAGATCAAGATGACACCTTGGAAGTAGACACTGACTCTCTCAACACATTTCTCCAATGGATCAATGGACGTGACCCCAATCTGAAGTTCACCCACAGCATGAACAGAGACAGTATCACCTTCCTTGACCTGGACATCCAAGCCGAAAACGGCAAACTAAAAACCCTAACCCACTTCAAACCGACAGCCAGGAACTCCCTCTTACACTACACCAGCTTTCACCCAAGAACATTTCGGGAGAACTTACCATTCGGGCAATACTTACGCCTACGCCGAAATTGCAGTGATGTAAAGGATTTCAAGGACCAAGCCCAGTCCCTGACCACCAAACTGCAAGAACGGGGCTACCCGGACAGGATGATTGACAAGGTGAAAAAACGAGCATGCAACCAGAACCGTGATGGGCTGCTGGAGCAGACACAACGCACTGCAACAACTATCCCTTTAACATGCGTGACCACCTACAATTCGATCTCGAACAAAATTTCCCGAATTATACAAAAGGATTGGAGAATACTAAATACCGACAAACTTAACTGGGAAAAAAACCTGTTTTCGTACAAACGAGCAAGAAGCCTTAAAGACACCTTAGTGTCAACACGCCCTCAAAACCGCAAAGACCCACCAACACCGTACTTAATGCGTGGGGCCTCCCAAATGTAACTGGCCATTTTCCATGTGGGAATTGCAGTGTATGACACCTGATGAAACCCACTAAAAGCCTGAACCTGGAACCAGGGAAGATCTGCCACATTCGGAAACACACAAATTGCAATACCATGAATGCCATTTACCAAATCATCTGCCCATGTGGACCAACATACATCGGCATGACCAGCCGAAAAATTAAAACACGCATATGCGAGCACCGGAGTAATATCCGCTGCAAAAGAAACACCACACGCATGACCAATCATTTTTTAGAAACAGGGCACACCACCAACGATATGAACTGGGTGGTGATCGAAACATTGGAACCAAATACCCCCAACCTCCGAAGTCGCCTCCTAGAAAAAAGAACAGCGTTGGATCTATCGCTTGTCCTCACATCTACACGGGCTAAATGACAATATCCCGTGGAATGCCCTAAGCAAACCCCTATAGTAAACATCTCGGGGGGACCATCGCAGCCCCTTCCACATATAAGTCTACCCTTGACTGGCCCCATCACCCACATCGTGAACACCATGAGATGTCAGAGCACACTCCACTCTGTGGCTTAGTTTCTCATTACATTTATCACCTGAGACAAAATTTATCAACAGAGACAGAATCGCGATCCATCATAACTCGGCCGCAGACTTCTGGTAGACACTCTGCCTATTCTGTCACCCAGAGTCAAGCTCTCCTGACATAACATTATGTAGACAGAACATGTGCGTAGATAATTATTACTAACAGATCCATGATCTTCACGGACCGGCGGCACACTTCCATTCTTCATAAAACTGATCCTCACTTTTAAACATCTCTCTAGAGGGGATATTGCCAGACTTCACTCTAGTTCATTCATTTGATAAGCTTCATTTGTGAACCACGAGCCATGTCTTGTTGCCAGCATCCTCATCTAATGATAAACCGTAATATCAGGATTTACCCGTGTTAACTCACATATACATTCTACTAGTGAACGACAGTCACGTTTATTGCCAATATGTTGATTTCCCCACGTTAACTCATACACATTCGACTAGTGAACGACAGTCATGTTTTTTGCCAATATGTTGATTTACTACCAATCCGCAATCAACATTAGCACTTCCGTACTCAACCTCTAAAGGCTTATTTCCTTTGGTTGACACTCTAGTCTATTCCACGACTGCACGTTACACGCCACCACGTGGACGTGATGACGTAGACACGCCCGGCCTTTGCAAACGCCCAGGAACCTTCGTTTAAATAGACGCCGGCCGGCATATCGGGCATCATCCAGATTCCCGAGAAGAACCGAAAAAGGTACCAGAGGCGGGCGTCCTGCTTTGACGAAGTAAGGTTTTCTTTCTCCTTACAGGTTGCCATATTTTAAAACCCTGCCGGTTGTTGCACGAGCCTGAACCCCAGGCTCTGCTACATACAGAGTCATTTTTTCAACCGAGTGAAATTATCTTTCCTCGCATTCAACAATGCTCTTTTTCCTTTTCACCCCCCAGGGTGTGACTCCAGGCGTTCGCCCCTTCCGGGATCTGCTTAAAGCTACTACAACACGTAGCTAGTGTAACTATGTTCTTTTATTTTACATTTTGTTGACATGACATGCTATAGACATAAAACTTAATCTAGCATTAACTATCTCAACGGGGAGATACGATTGGCACTTCCACAGTGCCGCTACAGTTTTCCTGTCTCCGTTGCCTGGCAGTATACAGAACTACAACTGCTAAAGCATGCAATAATAGCACCCCAACATATAGCCTACTTTACCAGTAGTGCATGCACACCATGATTGTAGAGCACAGTACACCGGTGTGTGTTGCACAAATGCCGGCCATACGGCTTGGCACCAATGAATCGATCGACTCACAGTATGCTAGACTGCCATAGACACTGATAAAGTCAAAGAAGGTGGCACAAAAAGCGGAGTAAAAGATTGTAATTTATGTTATATGTCTTTTATTTTCTCCTTTTCTTCTTCTTTTGCCTTACAGGTTTTTACATTTTTCCAGTGGGTCCGTAAGTACGTAGACACCAATGCATGCACAGCACACCTTAGCGTGTGTGCTGAAAAAATCCACACGTGGCAGGTTTTTGCCACAATATCACTTGTTTTTCACGCAGTCTGGTCCTGAAGAAAGCCTCCAAATCCTTTTTTGAAGAGGCTGAAACATGTTGACCACATGATAACTAAGACCAATTAATCTTGATGCTGTCCTCATTCTGATTTTAACCTTGTCCTGGGCCGCTGGGAATAAAAAATCAATCAGTAAGGATTCCCAGAGACATATTTAATCTGCACCACTTTACCAGCACTTCCTTTTCACACAACACTAATCCCGCTCCGCTGTAATCCAGGCGTTGAAGCACAACTGGGTGGCATTCGGCTACCCGGTTGGGAACCCTTTGATGAAGCATGCCACCAACTAGGTTGGTGGGTGAGGGTTCTTTTTACAAACTTTGTGGGTTTCTGGCACTCGAAAAGCGAAACTGAGTCGTCTTTATTAGTGGGTTCGTCCACTTTGTTTATTAATGTTACTCTGGGGATAGGGACGCACCCTAAAAGCAATCCTCGCTCTCTCCTTTTGTTTATACATTCCAATTTTTTAATCCAGAAGAATTCTGTTCGCGCCAACTGTTTGTGTGGATCTATATCTGGTTTGATGCTGACTGCTTCCAATATCGTAAATCGAATTTGGGCTATGTTGTGCCCTGCTTGAAGCCAATGCATAGCTACACTTGAATTTTTGTTCTGGTTTCGGATGTTCCTTTTATGTTCTGTAATGTGTATTTTGATTTTCCTCTCCGTTTTTCCAATGTATAGTTTGCTGCATAGGCACTTCAAGGCGTATATGACATACTTGGTGTTGCATGTGCTTGAAAGTTGCAGTTTGATTGTTTTGCCTTTGGTGGGATGATTTAAACAATTACCTGAAATTGCATTATTACAATGTGTGCAGTTCAGGCATATCTGCATGCCACTGTATTGAACCTTTTCCTTGGTTTTCTTGCTCAATAGCAATTCCTTGAGATTTTTAGAGAGGTTATACATGAACATGGGTTTGTGTAGAAATAAATCCTGTGGGAACATAGTACAGTTTTCCTAGATATGTCACAGATTCAGGGTTCCATTGATAGACCTCTTTGCTTACAGCGAAGACACTCAACTTCTGAGGTTCTTCTCTCGCTATCAGGATGCAGAAGCATGGGAGGTAGATGCTCTCTCCACCTTAGCCTCCTCTGCTTCTTTATGATTTCCCCCTATTCCTCTTATTCCTCACCTTCTCTCAAGGCTTTAGAGAGAAAGTGTGGGGATCATAGCAGTAGTCCCATTCTGGCTGAGATGCTCTTGGTTCCCTTTTCTGAAGGGGCTATTGGTTTTCCTTCCTTGGAGAATACCATTGTCTCTCTTCCCTCACAGGTCAGTGGGCTGCCTACCTCTTCAGAGGGTAGCAGTGTCGGCCTGGAGAGCGAGAGGATAGGGCTCTAGAGGAAAGGGGTACCTCCACACCTAATTGAGCTTATTCATGGTTCTCAATGCCCCTCCACACTGAAGTCTTATGCCAAACATTGGAAATATTTTGAGGTTTGGTGTGCCTCCAACTCCATTTCTGCAGTCCAATGTGAAATCTCTCATGTTCTCCAGTTTCTTCTGAATGGGTTTCAGAAATAATTGACAGCCAGTGGGCTGTAATAAAAGAATTCAGGGATCCTTGGAACTTTATGGTTAATCTCTTGAAGAGTTTTTCTGTTTCTAGACCTGTATGTAGACCTTCATATTCTATAGGACTTACCTTTGGTGTTTAAAGCACCGCAGGGCATACATTTTGAGCCCCTTATTTCAGTGGATGTGAAACACTAATCTTTTAAGTTGGCATTCCTAGTGGTGGTGACCTCTGCTAGGAGGGTCGGGAACTGGAAGAAGTATAGTGCAAGCCTCCTTTTTTAAGACTTCTAGAGGACGGAGTATCGTTCCAACAGAACTTAGCTTTCCTTCCTAGGGCTGCATCTAGGATGCACAGGGGACAAGAAATATCGCTTCCGGTGTTTTTTCTTCTTTTAAGGAGGAGGAGCTTTTTCATTCATTGGATATCAAAAGAGCGGCTGAAATATATCTTCAGAGATCAGGGGATTATAGAAAATCTGAAAAAAAAGTTGTGACTTATGGTCGACCCAATCAGGGTCACAAGGTTTCTAGTGTTACTTTGAGTAGGTGGATTTGATCTACTATTGTATCGGCTTATTATGTGTTTGAAACTCCCGTACCACAACAAATTCAGGGCGGGTCCACAAGGCGGGTAGGAGCCTCTTGGGCTGAAGCACAGGGAGTTCTGCTTTCAGAAACTTATAGAGCGACTACTTGGGCTTTTGCTCATCCTTTTGTCAAGCACTACTGGGTTGATAGTGTTATGAAAAGCAAATAATTTGGGGAAAATGTTTTCAAGGCTGCATTTTCCACATGATTTCAGTTTTTCTGTCATTTTACTGATTATATTTTTGATGAGCATAATTGGTGGCATGGGTTATCTATTTTCTTTTTAGAGCCTGGTTGGTCTTGAAGGTAAGCTCTTGCTTTGTTTTACCTCCAAAATAATGACTACCGGTAAATCTTATTATCTTTTGTCCCTAATGTCCTTGTGACAGTCATTACGACCCACCCTGATGGAAAACAACCATTACAACTCAGTCTTAACCATGCAATACATTTACCAAGCAGTCATTACCATGCATAAGTCTTTACCACGCATGTCACTACCACGCATATACCTTTACCACAAATTATTGGCATATACACTTACCATGCATGCCTTTACTATGCAATATTTGGTAAGTATATAGGTAAGAATGTAGGTAAGTATATATCTAGGTACATGGTATATTAATTTATAGAATAATAATTATAGAATAATAATATTTATTTCATGCCTGAGTATTAATGGTAATACTTAATTATATATGATTTTAACCACAAATATTATCTACATAAATTATTTTTGAAAATGTAACAAAAGCATTTAGGGGTGGGATGCAAGGGATAGAAGGGTATGGGGAAGGGAATTGTACTAATGCCTTGGTATTAATTTTAATACCCAAGAATTATTATTTAAACAAAAATATATACGATTTTTAGTACTTGTTTATTTTTTTAAAATATTTTTAGTATTGTTACTCAAACCTTCAGGGACGGGATGCAAGGGGTTTAGGGGTATTGGCTGAGGAAGTGTATTAATACTAATGCATTAATTTTAATACTTGATTATTGATGTTTGAAAACTAAAATGTATGATATTTAAATATATTATAAATGTTTTTGAATAATTGTAGGATTGTTACACAAACCTTTGAGGGACCGGATGCAAGGAATATAGGGGTATTGGGTGGGAAAGTGTATTAATACTCAGGCATTAATTTTAATACATGATTATTAATGTTAAAAGACTATAAAGTATCATATTTATACATAATATTTATTATGTAAAATAATTGTAGGACTGGTACACAAACCTTTAAGGATGGGATGAAAGGGATATAGGGGTATTGGGTGGGGAAGTGTATTAATATTTAGGCATTAATTTTAATACCTCAATATTGATGTTTAAAGATTAAAAAATATCATATTTAAATATAATCTTAATTATTTAAATAATTGTAAGACAGTTACACAAACCTTTAGGGGCGGGATGCAAGGGATATAGGAGCATCGGGTAAGAAGTGTATTAATACTCGGGTATTATTTTTAATGCCTGAGTATTAATTGGTAAATATAATTTACCTACTTATTGATTATGATAGGCAATTAAAACCAAAGTAGAATTAATATGTAAATATTTTTAAAGCATAGAACAATAATACAAATATTTTTAACAAACAAAAATAACTTTGTATAATTTTAATTTAATAGAAAAATAATCACACCATGTTTAGTATTTAAAATATTTATTTAAATAAAGTTTAAAAATAGCAAAAATATTTTATTAAATAGGACCAAATATACATTATTGTACAAAAATATATTTTTTAAACAATGCATAACATATTTAATTATAATTTTTAAAGTATGTTCCCACACTTTCCCATTGACTTTAATATTTCCTTTTTACTTTCAGACTTGACGTTTGCAGTTTTGCGTCTGTTTCTACAGTTGGTGGAGCGTTGCAGTCAAGATCGGATGTAAGGAAGAGCTGTGGTCAGGTAAGAACATTTTACTTTACATTTTTAAACATATAGGTGACTATGTTTATTGTAAGAAGAGAGGGAGGAGGTAGGTAGATGTTATACAGTATCCAATTGTACTTTTTTGCTGTTTTTACCACTTTAACATCCCCATGCAGGTTGTTTTCGTATGTCCACGTCGTGATGGTTATTTTTTCAAAGTAGGTTTAAAAACATTGCAAAAAAAGTTATTACTTTTAAAACCTATTTGTAATAAAAGCAACATTTAAATTTTTGGGCATTGTTTTTTTTAAGCACTTTGGTGACCTTTCAGGACAAAGACCCTGTCGTTGCTGGAGAAACTTGGGCTTCATGGATGGATTACTATTGGATTTTTTCCTGGGGATTTAATTTTGGTGAATAGATTTTCATTTTGCTAATTTTTTAAAAGATTGAAACTTTTTTCGGGGGTTTCTGATTTTTGGGATTGCTGTTTTTATAAAGAAGTTTTTTAAATTTCCAATTATTGGACTGTAGGATATGTTCTTTTTCCAGGAGTTGGCCTTTTCCTCTGATTTGTTTTTCCTGTTTGGATTATTGGAGTAGTAAAGACTCTTGGTGACAGGTGGTATGAAATATCAGCAAGAGTTGAAGAAAGAAGACAACTACAGGTAGGAACCCCTAAATTCCTTTAATGTGTTAAAAACAAATGTTAAATGCCAATTTAATTAGAAAGTGTTGGCAAAACAGGCAAGTAATGTTACAGGTTGTTAGTGTATTTTAAAAGTGTAAGATGTGTGGGGCGTGGCCTAACGGGCCAAGATGGTGGTCGCACTTTAAGAGTGCTCTCGGACCCCTCCGCTATCCGCCCGTAATCCTGTCCCTATCCGAGCCATCTGGGCCTGATTGCCGCAATCCACTTACCGCTGCATCTCCGGCGATAGCGTGGATGTACAGAAACCCGGGCATGGGTGCCCGGCGGCGGAGTTCTGGCCGGCTGCGCCTCGCAACCAAGATGGCGACTTCATCATGTTAAGGGCTGCCTGAACGGATACTGGGGTGCTCTTCCCAATTCCACATCAGACGCTGCGGTGCCGGGGGGAGCCTGCTGGACTGGGGAGGCGTTTGCCCCTCGCATCTTCATTTCCCGGCTGGCGTAGTGGGGGCGGACCCGCTAGGAGGTGAGCTCCCCGCCGGTTCTGTCGGCCTTCACCCTGTGGCCTGCTGCGGCTTCGGCTGTCGTGTCGGGCAGTGGAGGGGGCGTGCTCGCTGCAGCTCCGGCATCGGGTGGCCTTGAGGATCCTGTGGCCTGGCCCGCGGCGGGGCCTACAGCCTGTGCCCTTGCCCTGCGGACTCCCCGGGCGGGGAGGGGGGTGCGGGTCCGGCCTGCCTTGAGACGGCGGCCCTCCCCTTGGGCACAGACCGGTCGGTGCCTTGCTTGCCTCTCCCCTTGTTCGGCTGCCGCACCGGGCAGCGGAGGAGGCTGGGGGGGCGGTGTTGGCTTCCCCGACGAGTGTCCGTGGTTGGCTGAGGACTTGTCTCTGGGGCTGGCGCTTCAGGCCGGGGTTTTGCCTGGTGGCGCGGCCGCAAGATCGGCTGCCATATCGGGCAGCAAGGCCCGACAGACAACGGGTGGGGGGGCCCCTGGCGGCAGGATCTGAGGTGCCAATTTGCGAGTTGTCCCGACGGCGATCACCTGGCGGCCTTGGGGCCTGAATCAACGGTGTCTGTGTAGTGGGCCATCATCGGCAGTGCGGGGGTGGGAGGCAGCGATCTCTTGTTGCCTCTGAGGCCTGGGCTGATTTCGCCGGTGCTGGGGGCCCCCAACGGAAGGCAGCCTGCTGGGGCGGCGTTCCCCTGCTGAACCTGGGTTCTTAGGCGCCGCGGATCCGTGCCTGCTGACCGGATTGATGGAGGGGGTGTCTTCCAGTTGCCCCCGGGACTCAAACGGACACCAGCGCTGAGGGTTCTTGTCACCAGCGGATCCCGGGAAGGTAAGGAGTGGGGGAGCTGTGACACCTGGTTCAGCACTGGGGAATTGGCCGTCGGTCGGGCGGCAGGCGGGGGTGAGGGGGCCCCTGACTGGTGCGGCTCATCTTCCACCCCCCGCCCCCTTCCCCCCGCTCCCCACACGCCGCCGGCGGCTGGGGTGGGCCACCCCTCCCGCGGGGTGGTGTGGCGGCGCGAGCGGCTGGGACTCCCTCTCTGGCCTGGGCTGTGGGCAGAGGTGCTTCGGCCGCCAATTCGGGTGGTGGTGATCTTTTGAGGGGTGTACCTGGGGGAGTTACTGTTGTGGCCCCGCGTGACTGGACTCCAGCGGCCCTCTACTCCTTTCCTGAGGCCTGACCTGGGTCCTCGGCCACTAATAAACCCCGGGGACATCTGACCACATCGACTCTTCGTGACCCGCTGCTGCCCCCGGACCCCTATGTCCAATCTGGGCAGATCCCCGGCGGAGCGCCCTGTGGCCCGGACGCAAGGGGTCCTGCACACGGCCCTGGCTTTTGACCCTTCTCCTTCTTTCTCCTTCTCCTTGAGCCGCACAACTTGGGATACAGCTTGGCCCGTGCCAAATCTACGCGCCGGCTGTCGATGCCGGCCAACCTCTGGCCTGCCTGAGTAGCTTTGACAGCCCCCACTGTGGGGTCCAGCTGTAAAATTGTGGGAACCCGAGACGCCCGGAGTCCGCCATGGGCAGAACGGATAGGTCGGCAAAGACCCCGGCCACACAGACAAAAATGGACCGCTTCACCACCTCGGAGGCGGGGGCAACTGGGGGTGTGGCTGAACAGGAGGCCCCTCAGTCCGCGGACTTGGCCACCATCCTGCAGGCCATTCATGCATCCCAGACCTCGGTGGAGGGCAAGATCGCAGAAGTGTGAGTGGATGTGACTCTTATCCGGCAGGACCTCCGAAATGCTAATGCCAGGATTAAAGAAACTGAAACCCGGATATCCACTGTGGAGGACGACGTCCAGCAACTTAAGGGGCAAGTGGCCCGTCTTCAGTCGCACACTCAAGAATTGCATCGTCGGGCGGAAGATGCCGAAAACAGGTCCCGACGCAACAACCTCCGCCTGGTGGGCTTCCCAGAGGGGGTGGAACAGGGCAGCGCGGTGGAATTTCTAGAGAAATGGCTGCAGTCTTGGGTCCCGGGGGGATCTCTCTCTCCTTGGTTCGCGATTGAGCGGGCTCATCGGTCCCTGGCCCCCAGGCCGGTGCCGGGTGCACCTCCCCGCCCGATCATCATGCGGATCCTTAATTTTAAAGACCGCGACGTCATCCTGTCTGAGGCCCGTAAGCAGCAGCGGCTCCACCATGAAAACTCTGCCATCATGATCTTCCCGGATTACACGCGCGAGGTCCAGGGCCAGCGCCGCTCGTTTGGGGAGGTCAAGCAAAGGTTGAGGGCGCTCAATATTCAGTATCGGCTCCTCTTCCCGGCTCGCCTGCGAGTGGTGTTCGCAAACAAAACACTGATCTTTGACAACCCGACGGAGGCCTGGGCATGGGTAACGGAGGAACATCCTCTGCGGGCGGAGGTCCGTACCGTGGGCCTGGGGGGAGTGGAGGGCGGACTTAGCCGTCTCTCTCCCTTCGCTCCTCCGCCTCAACGCAATCGATCCCGCAGGCGCCGTGGGCGGAGAAGGGCCCGCTCGGATTCACCGCCGGAACGCTTGCAGCAATCAGTCATGCTCACCGGGGTCCCCGAATGGGAGGCGCTCGGGCTCCTCCGATCGCCTGGAGGGCGGAGATGCCTCCCCCCGGCCCTCGGTGATTGACCTCCCGGACACGGACTTCTCGGGTAGCCCGATGCTCCTGAGGGACCCAGCTTGAGCCGATCTCTGCCCGCCGGGCCTAGCTCCGCGGCCGGAAACAGCACTCTAGCTCAGAACATTTCTTATTCTCCCGATGAACTCACATGCAAGCATCCGAACAAGGGGAGGGGTCCTCCATGCTTCCCCAGTCCCAAGCGTTGTAGTTTGGTTGTTTACGCACTGTAATTTGGTACTGTTGATTAGGGGGGGTCGACAGATGCTTCCGTTCCTGAAGTGTAGGGTGGGGGGAAGGGGGTTATGTTGGGAAGGTTATTTTCCCTACGTTGTTCTTTTTGTTGTGGGTCTTTATTTCAGCCAGCACGGAATGATTCATGCTACCTTTCTGAGGGTAAGACATGCCCTTACAGCAAGCGAATGCACATATCAATGCGGGTTCCCACGCACATCTACTTACCCCTATTGGACCACACGTCCTAGACCAGGCAACACCTATCATGACCGCTGATACTGAGCCTAGGGCGTCTCTCCACGTGCTGTCGTGGAACGTCAACGGCTTGTTGGACCGACACAAACGCACGGCGGTTCTACGTTACGCGCAGCGTCTCCGCATAGATATTTTGCTCCTCCAGGAAACGCACCTCTTAGGTAATAACTGCCCCTTCTTGGCCCGCTATGGATATGATAGAGTATGGCACTCTGGCTTCTCCAGGGGCTCACGAGGGTGGCCATCCTTCTGCGGCGTACCCTGCCCTTCGTCCTCTCCCAAGTGTTTCATGATCCCCAAGGGTCCTCTGTGGCGGTTTGTGGGTCGCTGGCTGGCTCCCCTCTCAATATCATGTCTGTGTACGCACCTCCCTTACTGCTCACAGCCACACTTGCGCATACTGCGGCCCTATTGAATAATATGCCCATGGGTAACACGGTTGTGGCAAGTGACTTCAACGCAGTTTTAGCACCGGCCCGTGATTCAACGGGTCCTCCCTCCGCTACCCGTACGGCGCGCGCGAAACAGCTGCAAAATTAGTCTGAATCTCTGGGAATCTGCGATGCGTGGCGCACATGGCATCCCCGCACCACTCAATTCACGCATACATCTGCGGCCCACCACACGCAGGCGCGTATAGATGCGATCTTCGTTCCTGCGCCTGACTGTTCCCAGATTCTGGATGTCCGCATTCTGCCTAGAGGCATTTCCGACCACTCTCCTATACTTCTCTGCACAGGGGCTCCCCTCCCTCGGCCCGCCAAACATGGAGGATGAATGCCTGGTTTCTCCAAGACAAAGTTTTTAAAAAGTGGTGGGGACTGAGCTTCGCCATTATTTCGCTACTAATGGTGGTTCTGTAGCCTCCCGGGTACCCTATGGGAGGCGGGGAAGGCGACCATACGGGGCATCGCTAAAGGGCAGCTTAAGACTCAGCGACAAACGCAACTGTGCGAGATCTCCTCCAAGGAAGCGCAGGCGCTCCGCTTGGAACAGCAACTAGCCACATCAGAGGATGCCGCCCAGGCCCGACATCTAGCCCACCTTCGGGACGATATTAGACAACTATCACTAGATGCTGCTAAGCTCCTCTGGAGGTCTTCGGTGGCAAGGATTTATGGCTGGGGGACAAGAATGGCATGATCCTGCATAGGTTGGCCACATACCCCAGGGCGAACCGTATTATACCGGAGGTAGTGGACGGGGCTGGTGTGGTGCACCGTGCCCCGTTGGCGATGGCCAACGCCTTCGCTACCTACTACCGGAGACTGTACGCAGTGCGCAGACCAGATCTGTCACTTTCAACCCTCCTTGAACAGGGGGGGGTGCATCTCCCTAAGTTAGATATGGCCGCTCAACAGGACCTGGAGCGCCCCATTTCTCCGAAAGAGATCGAAGAAGCACTCACCCTCACCGCATCTGGCAAGACCCCGGGCCCTGATGGCCTTCCTCAAGAGTACTATGTGGCGTACCGAGACACTCTAATGCCTCACCTGGCCAATTTATTTCATGAGGCTGTAGAGAAAGGTTCCTTCCCTTCAGAAACAGATATCGCCACCGTGGTGGTTCTTCCGAAGTCCCAACCTCCCTCCCGGGAGTGTGCGGAATATCGCCCCATCTCCCTCCTCAATACCGACATCAAGCTGTATGCCACCGTTTTGGCTCAGCGATTAAAACCCTACTTAACCCTGCTGGTCCATCCGGACCAATGTGGGTTCATGCCTCAACGTGGGACTCGCCACTGCCTTCGGAGGCTGCAGCTGGCTCTTGCCCACCGGCAGACGCTTACCCCGTACTTAGCACTCCTGTCCGTGGACTTCGAAAAAGCATTTGATTCGGTGGACTGGACATACTTGCAAGTGCTGGCCGAGATGGGGTTTGGGCCCCAATTCAGGTCGCTGGTTCGTGTCCTTTACGCCTACCCGAGAGCCCGAGTGCTGGTCAACGGGGTGCTATCGGAGGCCTTTCCCATTGCTAGGGGCACTAGGCAGGGGTGCCCCCTCTCTTCACTGCTGTTCGCCCTGGCGATGGAGCCCTTAGCCTCCCTAATACGGGCCGAGGACCGCATTCGTGGATGGGAGTGGCCCAATACCGAAACGGACAAGATCGCACTATACGCGGATGTCTTCCTGGCGGAACCAGCCTCCTCCGGGCCGTATTGCCTCCAGATCTTACAGTCCTTCGAGCAGGCTTCTGGGCTGCGGCTCAACCATGGGAAATCTGTCCTGGTCCCCCTGCATCTCTCTAGGGACTGCTACGACTGGCAATCCAGCATACCACTTCGGCAACAGTCCTTTAAATATTTGGGGATCTGGATTACTCTCCTTCCCGAACTGGGCTGGTCTCTTAATGTAGCCCCATTGGTCAAGAAGGCCAAGAAGACCTCCATAAATGGAAAGCGCTGCCTTTGAACCCCATGGGGAGGGTGGCGCTGTTCAAAATGATGATCCTCCCCAGATTTCTTTGTGTGTTCCAAAATACTCCCTTCTGTTTTACCAGGTCCTGGTTCCGGGAAATGGACAGTCTAACTACCAAATTTCTCTGGAACGGGGGAAGGGCGCGCCTGGCTCTGTCTACATGCCGGATTCCCTCCTTCGATGGGGGCCTAGGGATGACTCATTTATACCTCTACTTTCTGGCTGTGCGTCTCCTGGTAGTCCATGACTGGTTTAATGGGGGCTGGTCTGACCTGGCTTATAGGCTTGAGCTGAGCGAATTAGGCCTAACTAAAATCCAAGCTTTGCTGTATGGGGGGCCCATCCCGTCCCGATTGCCCGAGGTGACCCGCTCCGTGTTACTGGCCTGGCGGGCCTCACTGCGTCATACTGGGTGGACGCGTAAGTTGACCCAATGTACACCCCTCTGGCAAGGGACTTGGCTTCGAGAGGTTAGCGGTCTACGGGGATTTACAACTTGGGACCTCATTGGCATCTCTCAGTTAGGGGATGTATGGGCTAAAGGCCATATGCTTTCCTTCCAAGAGCTCCAAACCCGATACTCTTTGCACTCGTCCCAATTCTACAAATATCTGCAGATGAGACACGCCCTTCATACACACATCCTGGGCGGTACGAGGCTTCCTGAACACAGCCCCACTGAGGCTCAAACAATGATGGGAGACTTAGGTAAAGGGGCGTCTCTCGCATTTATCGCACTTTAGTTAACAACACCCCCATCTCCTTAGATAAGTTGAGGGAACAATGGGTGGAGTGGGTGGGCCCCCTCGATGAAATGGATTGGCGCGATGCTCTTATGGCCCCCAAGACAGTCACTGTCTCCGCCAAATTTAAGCTGATTCAGCTCTATTACCTGCATGTTGCGTATCTCACTCCCTTGCGCCTTTTCCGAGCGGGCTTGCGCCCGGATGCGTTATGTGCGAGATGTGCTCATGCCACGGCGGACTTCATCCACATGAATTGCCTGTTTTTGTGCCCACGTTTGGAGCACTTTTGGAGGTCCATTGAGGTAGAACTTACTGAGGTGTTGGGTTGGGAGGTTCCGCATGAGCCACGTCATTCATTATTGGGGATCACGGATGGGCTGGATGGGACCAGGAGCGAAAAGTTATTCTTTAACACAGCTATGATTGTGGCCAAGCGGGACATAGCGGCGGCTTGGAAAAGCCCTGATCCACCTGACCTGGGGAGATGGCGTAGGGGGGTGGACTGGTGTGCGACCCAAGAAAAAGCCCTTTACATAGCCAAGGGGTGCGGCAAAAAGTATCGTAGAGTGTGGGGGAAGTGGTTGGGTAATGTGGGGGGTGGTGAATAACCAGACTCCATATCCTCTCTGTGCAAGTCTTTTGGGGGTTGGTGACCGTGGGATGCATTGCATACTGGAATGTATTAGATTCAATGAATTCTGTGTAGCTGCTGATTTGTTTCACCGGTTTGAAAACAATAAAAATTTGGTTATCAAAAAAAGTGTAAGATGTACGCAATATTGTACAGGTAGACTGAAGCTCCCATCAAAAATTGATGGATTTTAGCCAATAGTCTCTCAGACATTTCTTTACTTTTTTTAAACACAAGGATTCAGGCTACCTGACCATGATTATACCATTCTCATTTTATGGAAACTTTGTTCCTTCTTCAAATTTTCCAAAGAATGATAAAGGTTAGGGTGAGGTCTGCCAATTAATTTGTTAAAAGATTTGTGCCGTCCCTCTATGGCATCGTTTGTCTTTGCACCTCCCTCTAAGCAGGTCGAGTAACAGTTTCACCAGTCAATGGGAAACCTTGGCTTCCTCCTGTGACCCGATCTGCTTAGATGGCCAATCCAAGTGTCCTCGAAGTAATTTAGGGGTGGGGCCAATTTTTCCTCATTTTGGGTAAAATAGTCATATCCTCTAATTGATGTGTAGAATTCATCCACACACTCAGAAGGTACAAAGCACAAAGCCAGTAGTTTTTTTTTTTACTCGTACTGTAGTTTACTGATGGACATGTAATCCTCAGCTAAGGAGGTGTTTTGAATTTTTCTCCAATATACCTGGGAAAAGTAAAAAAAACATCCTTGAATTTGGGTGTCCGGGTAACTTTTGGTAATAGTATTAAGTATTGTTAATTCAAAGTCAATTATAATTTTCCTATGACTTTTATTCACAGTTTTGGTTTTTATTACTGATACAAATTCAGTGTACGTTGAGGATTGCTTGTCAAGGAGTAAGCTGTAAACTAATGGGACAGCTGTGTCAGTTATGTTAGCATGAATAATGTAAATTTGGATGAATGTATGGGATGTTGATTTTAAAGCACCATCCATCATCCAAATTTCACTATTCTCAAAGGTTACCAAGTTATGGGTTGTGCTAAATATTAGTATTTTTTAGAGGGTTTTCATTGTTATAAAGGAGAAAAAGTTGAGTGGTGTATTAAACTGTTAGTTCAGGGGTAATGTTAATTTCAGAATAGGTTTGTGGTGTTACTCTTTGGAGATTGCTTGTCTGTTTTTGCCTCTGTACTATTCTCCTCAAATTGAGTATTGTGTACTAACTAGGTGACATGCATGGGAATGTTTTGGGCTACCTCCCCCAAAACTGAGCCACAGGGTTCATTGGTAGTGGATGCTAGCATTTTAATGTGCTGCACATTTTCATGCACTTCAATCTCCATGGCAGTCACTGTCCAGCTCCTTCCCTGTGGTAAGTTCTCGGCAGACTTAGAATAGTAATTTTGCTCCCTCCAGCCACTGTCCAGCACCTTCCCTGAGGTAAGTACTCAGGGGAGTAAGAATAGTAATTTTGCCCCCATGCTACTGTCCAGCACCTTCCCTGAGGTAAGTTCGCAGGTGGAGATAAATTATTAGTTTTGTACCCCATTCACTGTCCAGCACCTTCTCTGAGGTAAGTTCCCAGGCAGAGTTAAATTAGTAATTATGTACCCCAATCCCTGTCCAGCAACGTTATTTAGTTGAAATTTAATTTGATTTCGATTTTGGTGGGACCGCCACTGACAGACCATCGGTAGTGGTCCCACCGACAGACAGCCCTTTGGTCCGATTACCGGCACTTGAACTGCAGTAATGTTGTCCATATTAAGGAGAATGGAACATTGTACCATGTTTTTTGCTAGGCTTTTTATTGCAAAGGAACCTGCCAGCATTTCTAAACAGTTTATATGCAATCTGGACTCCTCATGAGACCATGTACCCCTAGCTGAGATTGGCCTACCCAGGGCGCCCCAACCCGTCTGGCTTGCATCGGATTCTAATACAAGATCGGGGCTGACGCAAAAATTGTTCTGCTGTTTCCAGGCATCTAAATGGTCTAGCCACCATTGAAGCTCTAGTTGAGGTTCTGGATCTATCCTGATGGAGTTGGAGTAGGCAAGACCCTGTCTAAGTGACGTATCTTTAATCTTTGGAGGGCCCGATAACAGAGCGGACATGGAAATATGGCCTGTATTGAAGAAGACAGGAGGCCTACTATTCTCACCAGAGACCTTAGGGAAGAGCTCCCGGCTGCAATGACTTTTATGTTTTTCTGTGTTGATGAGGAACCCCAGGTCTGATAGAAGGGAACAAGTGAATTGTACTTGTGATTGGAGAGTATGTAGATTTTGGCACATTAAAAGAATATCTTCTAGGTAAATGATAAGTCTGATACCTTGTGATCTGAGATGTGCGACCACAGACTTCATTCGTTTTGTAAATCACCATTGAACCGAAGAGAAGCCGAAGGGAATAGAGGAAAAACAATATGTTTGTCCTTGCCATTAAAACTGAGGAAATGTCCTGTGATGGTGAAGAATGGGAATTTTAAGATAAGTCTCTTGCAAGTCCAACCTTACCATCCAGTCGTGTTGGAGCAATGAATCTCTGAGGTGTATTATTGTTTCCATTTTAAAGTAACTGTACACTACAAACTGGTTGAAATGTTTGAGATCGATAACCGGTCTCATCTTTTTGTTTTTCTTTTGTACCAAGAAAAGGAACTGAAGAAACACGAGGGATCAGGGCGGAATGCTGAATTGCCTGTTTTTGTAAAAATAACTTTCCAGAGATAATAGGTTGGACATTCCAGATGAAATTTTGGAGAAGGAGGGAACACAGTTTGAAAAGGCATTGCGTAAAGCTCTATAGCATAACCTTGAATTGTGTTTAGAACTCATGGGTCTGATGTTATGGATTGCCACTTTGTGAGAAACAATCGGAGTTGGCCTCCTACAGGAGGACGGCCAGAAAGGAGACTCCCCTGCTTATGCGTTGGCTCTTAGCTTTTCTGTCCATTGGCTCAAAATCCTCTACTTCTTTGGGGATCAAACTAAGGCTTGTACTCCTGGTAATTTGAGTAGTAGTTTGAGTTGTAGGAGCCTCCGGATCCCTGGTTATGATAGCTGCAGCCAGTAATGGGGCTACTGTGCCTACCGGCCCATGCAAAAACACACTAGGAAAACACTTTTTTGAGTGAACGTTGGGTCTTGTCAATAGAAGCAAAAGTTGTTACGTATTTGTGGAATTCTTTAATAAATGAGTCCTCAAATAAGAGATCTTCCGCCTTAATACCAGGATCCAAGGAGGCCAGATTTACCAGCTTGGAGTCTAACTTCAATAAAAGGCTCTTCCTCCATTCATGGGAGATAGTGGAATTTGCATTTCCCAACAATCAAAATGTCCGCTGAATTTATAAAGACAGTTCTTCTGGGTTAACAGTGGAGTTGTCTAACCTAGCTGTTTCCGCCATATCGAAAATACGGGCCAAAGGCCCTATAATGTTGAGTGACTTATCCTAGCACGTGGACCAGGCCTTGTCCACACCTTTGTAAGGATCTTTACCAAACTTGGAAAAGAAAGTGAGCATATTAGGATCAATGGCAGGAGTGGAAGTAATATTAAAGGCAAAAGAGGGTATAGGGCATTCTGATTTTAATTTGGCCCTAGTCTGTTTGTCAAAAGGCAAACTAAGTCTAGACAAAATGTATTCCCCACATGCTCAGCGGGAAACCATTCAAAAGAAATGGGATGGTGAATAAGTTTGGGGGTCAAACATGGATATACTTATGCATCCAGAACGGATTTGGTCATAAAGCGGTTGTGACTGAGAGAAACCACTTTGGACTTTTTAGGTGGAGGGGCTGAGAAAGGGTCAGAGACCCCCCAAACATCTTTGTCATCATCTGTATCCGGATCTCCCATGTCATCGTCTGTGTCAAGAATTTGAGAAATAACAATTTTTGACGACTTATCTTGGATATTTTTTGTCTAGGGTTTGCACTTGGAAGCTATCCTACTAATCCCCGCCTTGCTCGGAGGTCGCGGAGGAACCACGTCCTCAGCCATACCTTTTTTGCCAATGGAGGGAATGCCATGGCTTTACATTTTCTGCTTTCCCTCGTAGAACGGGCCAAAATATTCTTAGACATAAGATTCAAAACAGAATTCTCAATATTTTTTGTAACTTTGTCCATAGTGGCTGCGACAGCGTGTTCCACAGAGAAATTAATGAACTCATTCAAATCATTTTTAAATGCTTCCCCATCCTCCTCATTATCATTTAATAAAGGGGAGCTATCTATTTCCATTATGAAAACTAGTTAAATCCCAATTATGAGAAAAAACTGCAGAAAACGAGTTGTATTTGAGCAGGGAGGAGTAAGGAGCTTGGGCCCTCCCAATGGGCATATACTCGTTGAGGAAAACTGCCGGTAAATGAAAGAGAAGGCAGGAGACAAGAACGTGCCCCTTGGGCATGGCTGAAATACCAAGTTGGCAGCAGAAGACGCCGACCGGAGCACAAGGCAAGACAATAAACTATCGAGAGGGCCCTTGAAATGCCCGTGAATAACGGGAAACGGTAGCAGAGAGAAAGACAAGCGAGCATTGAGATGCGTGTAACTACGCCACATAATGGCGAGTGCGGTCAGAGACACACGCCGTGGAACGCGGGTCGCGGGCGCACGAGATCACCACGAACACCGGCACCATATCGTACGTGCCAAATAAAGGTCAGTCACCAATATAAACAATAAGATAATTATAATAACTATAAATTGCAACCATATAAAAGTATGAACATAATACAAGAGAAAGATAAAAGTGCAATACTTATCTTGACTGCAAGCACAAGAAAAGAGGACGGTTTACAGTCAAGATCAGTGTTATAGGCGTTACTGTGATATGATTGGTTGTTCAAGCTATGTTCTGTCTCCCATTGGCTAGTGTTTCCTAAGCGTCATGGGATTTGTAGTTTTCAGGTTCTTGATTGCTGCTATTTAAATAAATGCAAGATTAGAAAAGCATAATAGGAGCCTCCGGTCTTGCAATAAACTTTTACACATTTCAGACACACTACTCTTGAACAGCACAGCCCTGCCAAGTACCACTCATCAGGCATTAATTAATTTATCACACATTTTAGCGCCTTGACCACCTGCGCACTGTGACAGATAAGCAGGGAGTGACTGCGACCGTCGAAGCTGTATTTACCCCAGCAAAGCTGGGGTAAATACAGTGTTGCTGTGCAGATGGTTCTGCAAGACTCATCAGGCCCGGTTCTAGAGGGTGGGCCAGGCCCACCCAAACATGAGCCTTGGCCCACCCAAACATGAGCCTTGGCCCTCGCAGTGACGGCTTGAAGGCCAATAGAAAATGGCCACTTTAATTTAAAACGTTCCTCCGAACGTTGTTTTTGTTCCTGTTCTAGGTGTTGTGTGATTGGGCCTGGGCTCTTTCTCACAGGCACCCCCCGATCATGCATCTCCTTTTAGAAAGGTGGGCTGTGTCCCCGCCCACTTGTGCAGGTACAATAGGGGCATGGCGAAGGGACAAATCCTTTCTTTGGCACAGGTAAACTTTGCCTTCTGTCCTACTGCATGGAAATTTCTTTTTCTACTCCGTGCTGGAGAAAAGAAGTTTGTTTATCCTGATTCACCTTTCCTGGCCCCGGCACCTCCTTATCAGATCGGGCTGTGAAAAGGAACCGAGCAGGTAAGAGAATGTGTGGCTATTTGTTCTTTTTAAAATCAGGGAAGGCCCAGCAAGACACATACTTCCTGTATGCTTCATTTAAACAGTTTTTATTATTATCATGGCGGACTCTGATGCAAGACAACAATAAAAAATGTCCAGATAACTCTGGTGATTTATGATCCTGCTGGAGAGCAATCATTTGTCTGTTGGTTGTTTTGAAATGCAGATAAACTGTATTTTACGTGGATAGCTCAGTGGGTTACTGCCTTTGTCACAGAGATCCTTGTGTTACATGCAGTTCAGAAGATACAATCCTAACATAGGACAGTGACCTATGAACTGTCATCAAAGAGCTGCATACAAACCTGAATGGTATAGTTAGAACTGTGCTTTGTTTTTGTTGTGTTGTGATATAGTTAGAACTTCCCCAGTCTTTCATTATTCTAATGTTGATAAAAAGAGTTTGTTTGGGCAGATATACATTTTTATCAGTAAATCCAACCCGCAACCAATGGAGTACTCTTTAAATCCTGAGTTTGTGTTTCTCCAGACCAAACCCTCTTAAAATATACTGCCCACCAGTATGGATGACATGTGATTCCTACACCTTGTAATCCTCATTGGCTTATGTGACATTCCCTGTATACTGGTTTACATATTTGTATGATTCATTGTCTCTGTATAATGTGTGCATGATGTAAAGCACTGTGACACCCTACACTGATATGAGTAGCGCTACTCAACAAATGAAATGAATATGAGAGGGGGCTACAGAGAGATGAGGGGCACTCGTGGAGGGTGGCAGTGAGGGAATCCGAGGAGGAGGTCATGGGGGGAGGCGCTTTGGAGAGATGAGGGGCACTGTTGGATGGTGGCAGTGAGGGAATCTGAGAAGTAGGTCATAGGGGAAGGGCTTTGGAGAGATGAGGGGCACTGTTGGAAGGTGGCAGTGAGGGATCCGAGGGGGAGGTCATGGGGGTAGGGGCTTTGGAGAGATGAGGGGCACTTTTGGAGGGTAGCAGTGACGGAATCCGAGGAGGAGGTCATGGGGGGGAGCTACAGAGAGTTGAGGGGCACTTGTGGAGGGTGGTGGTGAGGGAGTCTGAGGAGGAGGTCATGAGGGGGAGAGGCTATGGAGAGATGAGGGGCACGGTTGGAGGGTGGTAGTGAGGGAGTCTGAGGAAAAGGTCTTGAGGGGGAGTGGCTACAGAGAGATGAGGGGCACTGTTGGAGGGTGGTAGTAAAGGTATATACAGAGAAAGAGGTCATTGGTAGGGTGCCAAAAAAGACTTTCGCACCAGCGCTAAACCGGCCTTTCTATTTTTGTTTATTTAAATAGCAATCAGGTCATTAGGGCAACTGTGGAACATATTTTAAAGTGCGTGCTAATTATATTTACTGCTATATTCAATGTTTTAAGTTTGAAGGTGATTTTACTAATGTTTTTTACCGGGAATAATGAAAGTGGAACCGGATTGTGGCTGATATGGGGCTGGGGCTGGGGCCCAAGGTCAGCTGTGAGATAAGGTGCACTGGAGAGGGGTGGCAGAAAAGTGGATAATCAAGCCTGGAAGGGAGTGTGCTGCAGAGTCCAGGGTCAGGTGGAGGTAGTAATGAAGAGGGATTCTCCCTGAAGGCTCGCACAGAGGGAGCCCGAGTAGTGTAAGTTGCCTGATACTCCCACCTCAGAAACCTCCTCTTCCCATCATGAAACAAAAGACTAAGGAGAGATAATAAAGGAGGGCCCTGAAGCAGGCCTGGCTAAATATATAAGCGACAAATCGGGCTGCAGTGGCCCACCCGAATGCACCCTTGGCCCACCCAAATAAAAAAATTCCAGGAGCCGGGCCTGAGACTCATACTGGCTGCTCAGGTCTGTGGTAAGAAATAAAATATTACCTGACATGTTGAGAGTTTAACAACCATTAATACAGTATCATTCCATTTTAGCAGCCTGCAATTCAGAACTGCTTCGGTATCATGCTGCGGTGGGCTCAGCTGACTTTATTCAGCAGCTGAGAACCCGCTCAGACTCTGTCAAGTGACCTGCAGTAGTTCCTTTCGTGCTAGCAGACGGACTAATTATCCGAAGGTGGCACCTTTCCTGCTGTCGCTGTTTTTCACCACCCGGGTGTCAGTGACCTTTCCTGCTTTAGTCGGCTTCTCATTCAAAATGCTGCCAGACTGAGAGAATCATGGATGGGCGCTGGCAATCACACAGTTCCATCTTCCGTGCCCTGCCCCAGAATGGAGCCAGTGGCGCTTCTGCCACTCAGGTCAGTAAAGTCCCACGTGGACAGGACAGACTCTATCTTACTATTCTGATGTCTCATTGTCGTGATGCCAGGGAGGAGGGTCCGGTCAGCGCAGGCTGTGCCAGGATGTTTTTAATTTAATTGCTGCCGACACCCAGGCTGGAGTACAGGACAAGACCATGTCGGTCGGACCTCCTGACCTCAACACGTGCTGCTGCCTTGACGTGGCGACCTGAGGGCATGGTTTTGTGGTCACGGCGTGAGTCTGAGAGCAGATGCTGAGTGTCTTTAACAAGCATTTGCAATGCAATAGGTCTCCCATTTGCGAGACTTTGAGCTACTGGCATTGTAAATGACAAACCTTTTATCTATGTGTTGGTTTTAAAAACAGATAAATAAAAGGCATTGTCATTTAGAATGCCAATAGCTTAAAATTTCGCAAATGCGAGACCTATTGTATTGCAAATGCTTGTTACACTCGAGGTGAAAACAAAAAAACCTCAACTCTGCAATAATACAACCCGTCACTGCCTTTGATATAACTTCAAAGAGACTCATTTTTCAGTTTTATATAGCGCAAACTTAGAGCGCTTTACATGAGCACCAGTTACATTACACAAGGCCGGGTATATTCATTTTTGAATCACAGGATGTTGAGCTGTGAGGCTGGAACCGGTTTTCTCAGCGCGAAGGTCGGCTCCTCTAATCTTACCACAACCTCGCCCACAAGATCCAAACAACTCGAAAATGACAGGGAAGTACGATAATGCGCCCAATGCAGACAGGAACTCTCATATAAAAGGCCGTTGCGGCTCCCAGCACTTGCCCCACAGAAACACCCACACATCTGCAGCCTCTGGTGACTACATTTAAATCACACTAGCGTCCCTTGTGTAACAGGGGGACTTTGTGCTAACCTTGTTATGCAAAATTACCTGAATCACGCCACGGTGCGTTATTACTCGTTCACAGCAAAATGGTACCTGGAGTGCGTGGGAATAACAGGAAGGGCCAGAACACGAGGAGCTGATGCTCGCGCCACTTGCGGTTTTTACACTAAAATATAGGGCGAAATGACGGATCTCGGCAATTACGCGTAATTTCACGTCATTCCCCCCCCAAAGTTTGCATGATCGCACAAAAGCAAATCACACATATTCTGCACACACCTACCCACAGCATACTAGCCAGCGAACCTCATACCAAGCACAGCTCTATAGGAACAGTTGTGAAGTCGTTTACCGAATTAAGCAACACAGAAACACAACGTGGCACACTATTTCTCTCTATAACTTAAAGCCAGAGAACAGCGTGACACAAGACAAAAATACACAAACAATTCTTGACAGAACATTTTGAATCGCATTCAATATAAATTCAACACGTCATTCAGGCACGCGGCACGCCCACCCCAGCAACCGCTGTGGAGGTAAGTGACTCACAAACACAAACAACTCATTGGGCACAACACCACACACATCCATCTCAAAGACACAGAACCACACACGTGTAACACAACTCATCCACCGCACGCAGACACCGGCAGTGCACCCAGAGTACCGCCAACTGCCAGGAACGGACATCTGACCGGTTTGGGGTGTGTGTGTCTACACAACCAGCAAAGCCCAGGGCCACACCTTCCCAACACCAACATCACACACTGCAGATCCGTGGACAAGCCACTGATGCGAAACCAAGAGGCACACCAGAAGCACAACGTAAAACACCAGCCAGAACAAGTGCAAGAGAACAGTAACCAGAGGGCTGCACGTCACAGCACGAAAACATCACGCTGCAACAATATTGTGTGCGGAACATGGACTAGCAAACTGAAATATATCGGCGATCCAGATTCTGGACACAACATTTTAAATGATCTGGCTGCGATATTTTAGTAACATGATCGTTCATTAAAACTCCATATTCTGGTACTAACCCTTCCAGGCTAAAGCGCCTCAAGTCCCTACTCTCAGGCTGCGCGCTTTAGGAATGCCAAAAACGTAACATAACATAGCAACACGCACTACGTAACAGAAGAAAATAAGCGATAAAACATGACAAGGGTGTAGCATACAATATGCGAGGACAGCACTTCAAACAGTGATATTCAGAACACGTCATGAGATTGCATGTCTTGCCACCGTCCAGGGTTTACTGTCTGCGAACGTGCAGCAAGGCGGAAGAGACGCCGTGCGCGAGCAAAAGAGACGCCGTGCGCGAGCAAAATATCCAGTCCGGGTGGGAGAGCTGAAAAGGAGACAGGGAGGGAACAAACAAGCCTCACTCCAAATCAAAAGCGAGCGTTTAACATAAAGTGTGACGCGCGCCAATGAAAAGCATGGGCGGAGCTTCGACTCCACTTTCGAAAGCAACCCGACGACAATAGATCTCGCAGAGCGAGCAGCGCATGCGCTGCGACACTAGGGGAGACCTAAAACGCACACGGCGCGCCTCTCAAGACAATGGTGCCTCCACTTAGCGCCTCGCGACAGAATTATCTTCTATAGTCAGCAGCCGTCTGCAGCCCCGGGAGTGTGACTCACAGAGACCACTCATTTCAGCTACCCACCTGCAGCAGGCATCATTTTCCCAGCTGCAGCACTAGTTTTATGACTCACAGACTTTTGGTAAGTAAGTCAAAAATTAACGCTCTGATTATAAATATTCTTCCTGAAAGATCTGAGTTTTGCCAACTGGCAGTTTTGATTTGTCATTATGTACTAGTGCAAAGGGTTAATATCCCTGCTGCAAAGAACGTATACCATGCATATTCGCTAAACTGTATTTTATGAGGCTGGATACCTGTGTGAGTTACTGCTTTTCTCACAGAGAACCTTTTGTTACTTATGGAACTTTTGCCACACTGCACCTGGCGCTGAGAGCTGAGGGTATTTTGTATAAATAACATGGGTTTAAAACCACTTGACAGTGGGACTGAATTCCTTGTGTGTCAAGGAGTTTTCAGACAACAATAAAAATGTCAAGACAACTCCGGTGAACAATGTTCCTTGTGAAGCGAGATCAGCCTTTAGTTCAGAGGCACTTTTCACTCATCATAAAGTAACGCAGAGAGTTAATATGCTTGCTGCAAAGAGCATGAACCATTCATATTTACAGATCTGTATTTTAAAGGGATAGCTGAGAGTTACTGCTTTTCTCACATAAATCCTTTGGTTACTTGTGGAATTACTACACATGGCATCTGGGTGGCTCTGAGGTGAGGGGGTGGAGGGTGCATTGGGGAGAGGATGTAGCCTTACGGCTAGAGCTGCCGACCTTGGAGCTGGGGAACCGGGTTCGAGTCTCGGCAGCCTTACGGCTAGAGCTGCCGACCTTGGAGCTGGGGAACCGGGCTCGAGTCTCGGCGTCGGCTCAGTGTAGTGGTTAGCACTCCAGTGTTCCCGGCCCTGGGCCCGGAAGTTGTCACGCACTGCATCTGCAGGCCAGGCGTGGCCTGCGGGGTCATTAAAGAGAGTGCGCTCGCTCGGGCGTGCACTTCTGTGACCAGTACCACTGTGTGTGTCTCGTGTTCTTCCGCGCTACCGCACCTCCGCGCATAGCGCTGCAGGCCGGAAGGCGCCCAGGTTACCCACATCACACTGGCGACGAGGAGGGCCGAGACCCTCGCTGTCTGTATTGCCCCCCTGCTTCGCCATTCTGCGACCCGCACGGCGCTCATCGCCGATACCCGGACCCGCGAGGCCCCAGGGACAGCGGCATAACACAACAGCTGACCGGCGGTGAGTCGAGCCCGCACACCGCCAGCCTCCTGCACAGGAGTGCCCCACCACGCAACCTCTGCCCTACAGCGCCACCTTCTCGCCTGTCATGCAGTCACGCGGTAACACGCTCTCCAGGCCTCCACACGCTGCACATCGCCATCCCCGGCTACCAGGCCACCAGCCGGCACGGCAACCTCCCTGGCCGATCCACGTGCTCCTGCCGCACACGCGAGGAACGCGTGAAGGGACGGTACACCGGAGGGGCTGGAAGCAGGACGCCGCATACTGTGCAGGTGCCACGAGAAGCCTGCCACGCGCACAGGTCGCCTCCCCTACCAAGCACCTCCAGCCAGTGTCCAGCAGTTTGGTGTTGCACCACGCCAGCCAGCACGTGCCATGGGAGAAGACAACCCCGCCCCCCCGCCCATCCACATCCCATTCCAGCATGCAGCCTCAGGTGTGCTGCCGCCATTTAGTGAGCTGGAGGACCCGGCCACGGCGTCAGCCAGATGGAAGATTTGGATCGAACGCCTCAACAACTACTTCGTCGTGACCAGGGAGACGGACGGAGCGATCAAAAGATCCCTGCTTCTCCATTATGCCGGAGATGAGATCTTCAAGCTTTTCAAGCACCTGCCGGACACCGGGGCAGCAACGGACTACGAGGCAGCCGTCGCAGCTTTAGACGCTCACTTCGACCCCCAACTTAACCCAGACTTTGAACGTTTCAAGTTGCGCCAAGCGCGCCAAAGGGAAGGGGAATCGATAGACGCGTTCTACGCCCGCCTCCGTGAACTCGCCAGCACGTGCACAGAAGATGATCAGCCCAAAGAAATCAGGGCACAGCTCATCCAAGGGTGCAGGGATAAAACTCTGCGAGGCCTCATCCTCCGCCAACCCAAGATCGCACTAGAGGACAGCCTCATTTTAGCAAGGTCCCATGACCTGTCGGCAGCCAGGGCGAACAAGTTGGACCAAGCCCTCACCAAACCTCCAGGGCGACCAGAGACGATCAAGACGGAGCGTGCAGACGCCCTCAGGACAAAGGCCCGTTCGGACACCACCCGGAAAGCAAAGCTTGATACCCCCAGACCACGATGCGGCTACTGTGGCCACGAACCGCACGCCGCGAAAGACTGTCCCACGCAAGGGAAGACTTGCACCAACTGCGGAATCCCCAACCATTTTGCCACTGTGTGCCGACGACGGAACAGGGGCCGTGACACCAGAGGCCAAAGACCGCCATCACGGGCGATATGCCACCTATCTGTAGCAGACACCGCTGCGGCAGAAGAGACACCGAAGGCCAGCCGCAGATATCACGGGCCAGTCGACTCCTCCTCAGAAGATGATGAAGAAGAAACCTACCTGATATCGTTCGCGCAAGAGCTCAAACGACGCCGAAGACCCCAACCAACCTGCGTGGTCCAGATCGCCGGCACAGAAATAAAGGCAGTTATCGACACCGGCGCGTCCGTGAACGTGATGGGCCTCCAGCAGTATCGACGCCTTCGACCATGCCCACCAGTAACCCCTTCCCGGACCAGAATATACGCATACGGGGCTCACACCCCGCTACCATTGAAGGGGAAGATATCCGTCCCTATCAAAACGAACGAACATTAGGTAATCGCAACCATCCACGTGATCGATAGGGAAGCGGACACCCTGCTGAGCAGTAATACAGCCAAAGATCTCGGACTAGTCTCGTTCGCCAGGAGTGTTCAAGCTCATCAAATGGACGAGCTGCTCGACCAGTTCCCGGAGTTATTCCAAGGCCTGGGCTGCATCAAGTGCGACCCCATCAAACTACACATCGACAAGGCGGTCACCCCAGTCGCCCTGCGACACAGGAGGGTACCGTTCCACCTGAGGCCCCTGGTGGAGAAGGAACTGGAACTCCTAGAGGAGCAAGGCGTCATCGAAAAGGTGTCTGGGCCGACACCCTGGGTGTCCCCGCTGGTCATCGCGGAGAAACCGAAACAGCCAGGTGCGATACGCCTCTGTATCGACATGAGACTACCGAATAAGGCTATCAAACGAGAACGTCACATCACGCCAACGATGGACGACATCATTGCCGATGTCAACGGGTCAAGATGGTTCTCCAAAATCTATCTAAACGCCGGGTACCACCAACTGCCATTGTCCAAAGAAAGTCGGTACATCACCACGTTCAGTATCCACCTTGGACTAAGAAGGTATAAGAGGCTGAACTTCGGAATATCCTCAGCAGCCGAGGTGTTCCAGAACACGATCCGAGAAATGCTCTCTGGCCTGCCGGGAGTACTTAACGTCAGCGACGATATTTTAATCCATTCCGCGACCGCTGCCGACCACCATAAGCACCTCCGAAGCACACTAAAGCGCCTCAGCGAACACGGAGCGACGCTCCACAAGGACAAGTGCCAGTTTTTCCAACCGTCCCTGGAATTCTTCGGGTATGTGTTCAACCAAGAAGGCATCCAAGTAGACCCGAGAAAATCGCACACCATCAAGAATGCTCCCGCTCCCACAACACCCACGGAAGTAAGAAGTTTCCTAGGGATGGCAACCTACTGCGGGAGGTTTATCCCTGACCTGGCAACCAGGGCCGAACCCCTCAGAGCCCTCACCCGGACGGACACCAAGTGGAAATGGGGCCAACACGAAGAAGAGGCATTCCAAGGAATAAAAGATGCCCTCCTGGGCGAAGCCACACTAGCATACTTTGACCCCGCCAAACGGACCGAAGTACTCATCGACGCAAGCCCGGTAGGGCTAGGGGCGATCCTCGCTCAGGAACAGGAGCCGGGCAGATGGGCAGCGCTGTCGTTTGCCAGCAGATCCCTCACCCCCCCCGAGACAAGGTACGCACAAATAGAGCGGGAGGCGCTCGCCATAAAGTGGGCCTGCAGCCACTTTCATCTATATCTGACGGGACAGCCATTCACCATGGTCACCGACCACCAGCCGCTCGTCCCACTCTTCAAGGGGTCAGCTCCCCATCCGCCCCCGTGGATTGAGCGGTGGGCCGGTCAGCTACAGCCCTATGAGATGGAAGTCATGTACCGGCCAGGGGCCAAGAACCCAGTGGATTTCTTGTCCCGCCACCCAACGCAGCAGGCAAAGGAAGAAGATGACGACGATGTCGAACAGTACGTCAACATGGTGTCCGCCGCCGCATGCCCGAGAGCCATGACCCTCGAAGACATCAAGGAAGCCGCCTGGAGTGACAGTGTGTATGGCCGGACTCTCCGCGCTGTCCAGGAAGGGTCGTGGACAGACTACCTGCAACAAACAAACTCCTGGGGGCCTGAGGAGAAGGAAGGCCTGACGAAGATGTGGCGCGTATGAAGCAAACTCAGCGCCACAGGGGACGGACTGCTGCTGAGAGGAGCCAGGCTGGTCATACCCCAGGCACTGAGACACCGCGCCACCCAGCTCGGCCATGGAGGCCATCAAGGGGCAACAAAGATGAAGGCACGGATGAGAGAGAAAGTCTGGTTCCCCGAACTAGAACAGATGGTTGACGAGTTCGTCCGTCGCTGTCCAGCATGCCAACTCACCAGCGCTCTGGAGAGGCCAAGCCCGGTGATCACCGAAGAAGCATGCACGGAGCAGTGGTCCAAAGTAAGTGTAGACTTCGGGAGTTTCCCCGGCGGAGGACACACACTGGTGATCGTGGATGCGTTCTCCAAGTATCCCCTTGTGGAGCCAGTGGCCTCAACCGCGTTCACCCACGTGGGCCCTGTATTGGAGAAAGTGTTTGCCCTGTTCGGGTTTCCACAGGAGATCTGGAGTGACAATGGGCCGCCGTTCCAGGGCTCTGAATTCGCCGCGTTTCTCGAGCAATGAGGAATCTGCCATCGCCGAGTCACACCTCAGTGGCCACAGGCAAACGGCGACGTTGAAAGATTCATGCGGACGCTGAACAAGATGTTCCGCATCGCTGTACTGGAGCAGGTCGACCCAGAAAAGCGGCTCCATGAATTCCTAAGAGAGTACCGGAGCACCCCGCATTGCACCACACAGCGAAGCCCATGGTCGCTAATGCTGCAGGGCCCGAGGAGAGACCTGATCCCTGCCTGCCCAGGGTGGGCGCCTACACCTCTGGACCTTCAAGCAACGCAAGACAGGCGAGAGCGTCAGAACAGGCACGCCAGTGCCCGACGACGTGCGGTACCACGAACACTCCAGCCAGGCGCAACCGTCATCCTCAAAGATCGCGGGCCCGGGGGAAAGTTCAAGACGAACTATGAACCTGGCACCTGGACAGTAGTTGCCCATCAAGGCACCATGGTGACGGCGAGAAGGAGGGGTGAAGAAGTTTCCAGGAATGTGTCCTGGTTCAAAGAAGTCCCCGTGGAACCCGCGAGTGAGACAGCTGGATGTTCCCCGGACACCCCAGCAAGTATAGACCAAGGGGCATCGGGTGGTGAGCCCGGGGGTGGAAGAAACATCGTAGGGCCGGATGACAAAACCTCTCCGGTCCCCCGCCTGCCCCCAGACAACAGGGTCACCGAGAACACCCACCCCAGAAGTCAGTCGCAGAGATACGATCTGCGGCCCAATCCTCGCCCCAGCCAATGGCTCTGAGACTTCGCCTGTTGAGAGGGCAAGGGCTAGTGCCACGAGACTGTGTACCGGTATCCAGAAGCACATGTATGTACAGTTCCAAGTTTATTTGACTGTTTGTTTTCAAGAACTGAGTTGGGGAGGGATGTAGTGGTCAGCACTCCAGTGTTCCCGGCCCTGGGCCCGGAAGTTGTCACACACCGCATCCGCAGGCCAGGCGTGGCCTGCGGGGTCATTAAAAAGAGTGCGCTCGCTCGGGGCGGCACTTCCGAGACCAGTACCCCTGTGTGTGTCTCGTGTTCTTCCGCGCTACCGCACCTCCGCGCATAGCGCTGCAGGCCGGAAGGCGCCCAGGTTCCCACATCACACTCAGCATCCTGTGATTCTGGGCAAATCCCCGCGCCTACCAAAAAATGAATGTGTCCTTGTGTAATGCAACATAAACAATCTGAAACCTTGGCAAGTATGCGGCAGCGTGCTTGTTGTGGAATGGCAAGGTTCTACATTGTCTGTCTGCTGACATGGATGAGGTGCATAAAGTGCTGCTGATTCAATTTACCTAGCTTGCGAGGATTAATTTGTTCAAACTTCATACTTGTCACGTGATAACAGCGTTGCTTCTAAAAGATCATTCCGAATCCTCTAATGGGAACAACCCTCCACGCCTCCTCATGAGAACTACCGAGTGTCCCACCTTGCAAGTTCGGTATCACCCAACCGTTTTCCTGCAGGGAAATAGTCTGGAGATCGCGTTTATTTAACAGACGGCTCGTAAATAGATTCTGCTTTGAAGAACGAAGTAAACAGAAGTAAAATATTATGTGAATTTGAAGAAAAGCAATAGTTGCCTACTTTTAGTTTCTACTTTACTAACTAAACACCATACTCCCCAAGATGGCTGCTCGGTGTCCGGTTGAGAACTGCTTTTCATTTTCTTCCGCTTTCACACGCGCTCTAGTCTCCAACACTAAACACAGAAAAAGGACTGTGTGGCCAGCGCCTAATTTGCCAAAATGCTGTAAACCGAAAGCAACCTATTCAGTACGTAAATGCTTTACTATTTTAATCATAGGTAGCTTTGCTAGGCGTGTTGTCATTATTTTGTTTTTTGGCAATATTGTGATTTCATTATTAACTATTTATGTAATTGAAAACAATTCCAGTATCAAAATAATTTCATTATCGCGTTTTTTTTCCTTTGGTTAAAAATTGATATAGTTTTAAGTAATACATTAAAATGAAATATAGTTTATCAAACTTCTTAAAAATAGGTTAGCATGTTTGTGTTGATTTTTCATTATTATATAGACGTATTATGCCGTATCGAGGTCCACTGTGAGATGGCCACTTTCTTAGTCAAATGAAGTAGGCCGATTGCGCCATCCTTTTTGTTTGGAAATGGCTGTTTGTATCCTAGATACGGTGTTCAAAATATGGAAGTGTCGGAGAGGAGCCAGGTAAGAGCAAATTATATTTACGAAGCACCCCCTCTGCAGTAGCCTAGGATCAAGTGGCCCCCGGTAACATCGCATGTTAAAGGGATGGCAAACTCTCCTCTTGGGAATTGTTACTGTCAAACATCGGAACCAAGTTCTGCATTCTTTGTCTCTGGTTTGGTTTTGCATAACTATCCGTTATTTTAAGGCTTATATCCTATTGGGATTTTTGTTCAATAGTTTTTTATTTACGTTTTTTAAATATAAAGTGCGCGCGAACAAACCAGTATCTAACATAAACAGAGGTGGTCTTGTTAACTACATTTAAGAACTCTACGATTTCTGAGCGTCATTATTTTTTAGCATTTCTTTTAAGTTGTAGGCATATTTATCATGTTAGGATTACATGTATCACCGTGCAAACAATCTTGACTGTTACGTTGTACACATATGGGATTTGTCTAGTGTAAAGCTCTCAAGTTTCTGAGGTTCGTTGGCTTAGTCTGAGTGTCGCACCTCCTAATCCAAGCCAGGACACCTGGCCTCTGGTTCGGTATTACAATACTGATTTAAATGAGTTTCTGTGGACCTATCACATCCATGGGCACTGATATGACTGTACCTTCTGCTCTGATTATATGTACAACCCTGCTAATGGGTCTCCAAGTTTCTCAGTCCTCATCCCTTTCCTTCACGCCTACTCCATCCATCTCTCCTATCCTTCATTCCTTTCACACTCGCTTCCCTATCACCTTTCTCTCTCGTCTTACTCATCCTCATCCTTTCTTGTCTTCCAACATTCAATTCTGTCCCCTTTCTCTTCTCAATTTCGCCCATCTTTACCGCCTTTCTTTCTGATCCGTATTTGCTATTCCATTCTGTCACTTTTTCCACACAGAGCCAGGCTCTATGTGTACGCTGTGTTTGAAAAAATCTCAACAGACAGCCTTTAAATTAATTTAAGGTGATTGTAGTATATGGGTGGCAGGAATGTAAGGTACGTGCTTTATTGTTTAGAGTTGTAGAGTGTTCCAAGTTCTATGTTCCACTTATAAGTACAGTGTGTAGAATCTTGAGAGACAGATGCTGCGCTCTCTGTGTAGAGTGAACTGTTAGTCCTGCAGGTTGGCATTAAAAGGATATTACTCCAACTACATTCTTCGTGTGATTACTACGCAATTGCTACAGAAAATTGGCGACGACTTGGGATGCCAACCCTGGACCCACAGCGAGTTCCCATTTCGTTTGGTTATCCTGGTGACGTTCTTCTTTGAATTTTGAACCTTCATCGACGACACGCCAGTGAAACCTACCCTTTAAACGCTTGGGAAATTTTTCCGAATTGCCACTTCAACGATTCTACTTGTGAGTGAGTGTTTGCTTTTCTACTTGTCGGGTTAAGAGGATTGGAAGTTTACTTTCCAACGTTCACCATACTTTCACCGTTACCCGCATTATTCGAATCGGCTCGCACTCACCTCCTTGTCAGCATTCTACTCCTGCATTCGACAGCTACTCCGGCACTCCTACGTTCCCTGCTAGTGATTCTTCACGATCTGGCGCACACCCAAGGTATTCTGGGATTTCTCTGGGTCACGCTGCGTGACCTCTACGTGCCGCCATTTTGTATCTTCACTTCGCCTAGCAACGCTCCTCGCTCTTCGTGTCAATTTCAACCACGATCGTCGGAGTTCGTTTCCTTCATGCCGGATGAGCTGATTTCTGTTGCGCCACGATGTCACCCCAGCTAATCTATTAGAGCTATCGACTGGATGCTGGTTGGTCATTTTTTTTATATACATTTATTTTTCTTCTCCTTTCTCATTATTATACATATTGTGAGGAAACATGGAGAGAAGTTCTGAAGGGACATCTTCCTCTCCTAATGTGGTCAACAGTTTAGTTGTTGGCATCAATTTGAACACTCCTAAAGAGTTTCTTACTAACCCAGGTGAGCCAATTGTTAAGTGGGAAGATTGGAAAGCGTATTTGCTGAATTATATTGCCACTTTAGAAGACAATAGTGGTATTCTCTCACCTGACAGGAAGAAAAGAATTCTTATGCATTGCCTTGGACCGGAGGGTTTGAGAGTTTACAACCAGATGCAGAAAGTTGAAAGAGCTGGCGATGTTGACGTTTTTAAGAGTGCCATTCTTGATTTAGATAATCATTTCTCTCCCATCGTGTGTGTTGCCATTTCTAGACGTACATTTTATAAAAGGAAGCAACAACCTAATGAGTCCATCGAGGATTTTACTTCGTGCTTAAAAACTCTGGCTATTCCTTGTAAATTCGTAACACTTCACGATGACATGATAAGAGACCAATTGGTTGTTTGTCAAAAAAACAAAAGTATACAAGACAAACTTTGGATTGAAGGAGACTCTTCCCTTAAGGATATAATTATTCTCATAAAGAAGGCGGAACTATCTGAAAGGAGCGCTAAAGCCATTTCAACTAGTTCAGAGAATCCTTCAGAGAAAGTTTCTGTCAGTCTTGTGTCATCTAAACCCAAAGGAAAACCTTACTTATGTGCTCAACAAGTTAACCACAAGTGGTCTGACAAAAGTACTTCTAAATCTCAAGGAAATGTTTATAATTTTGCATGTTACAGGTGCGGCAGCACCAAGCATAATGCCAGTTTTGAAAAGTGTTTTGCTAGATCTACTAAATGCCTCAACTGTGGTGGTGTAGGCCATTTGGCTAAAGTTTGTAGAAGGAAAGTAAGTAAAAAATCCAACTATGTCGCTTGTCTCACAGAAAATTCAGATTCCTCGGAAAGTGATTCCGTGGATTCTGAAGATATTCATCCTACCTCTATTTCTACTCCCAATTTAAAAAAGTTGTTCTTAATATCACTGACTCTGACAATAGTAAACCTATGTGTATAATCAATTTTGGGGGATTCCTTTACAGGTGGCTGCCGATTCCGGATCTCCTTTCACAATTATTGCTCGTTCCATTTGGGATGAGAAGTTTGCATGTGTTTTAGGTTCACACTTAGAATCTTCAGATATCAATCCAGAAAGTTTTACAGGTGAAAAAATAAATGTACTAGGGTATCGTTTACTTAAATTTCAATTTGAAGGAAGACAAGCATATTGCAAACTCTATGTTGCTTTTGATGGTCCCTCAGTGTTAGGTTGGAAGGACCAAAGGGCGTTAAATATTATTTTAAATCCCAACAGCCCTGAACAAGTTTTGGTGGCTTGCGAGAGTGAAGACACAAAAAAATGGGTTTTGAGTGAATTTAAAGAAGTATTTAGTGGGAAAATTGGGAAACTTAAAGGTTTCACCCACCTCATTAGAGTCAAGTCTTCAGCTATTCCCAAAATTTATAAAGTGCGTAATATTCCATTAATCGCAAGAGAGGAAGTTAAACTCGAGTTGCTAAAGTTACAAGATGCTGGCATTATTGAGCCAATAGAGGCGTCTGAGTGGATTTCTCCATTAGTGGTCGCTAGACGATCTAAAGGAAAGATTCGTTTGTGTGTTGACCTCAGAAGCTTAAATGATAGTATCATTGTAGACCAATTCCCTCTCCCGAGGATTGATGAAATGCTTTCTATGACCAGAGGTTCAAAGTGGTTCTCCACTATCGACCTTTCCTCGGCATATCACCAAATTGTTCTACATCCTTCCTGCAGAAACCTCACTTCTTTCTGCACTCCTTTTGGTTGCTACCAATTTCGCAGAATGCCCTTTGGTTTGGCTTCTGCAGCTGCTGTTTTTCAGAGGTTGATGACTCAGTTATTTGGTGATATGCCGGGCATTACGTTTTTTCAAGACTGACATCCTCATCATGGGCCAAAATAGGTCTGACCATGATGAGCGATTAAGAAAGGTTTTGAAAGTTTTATTGTCCAAAGGTTTAACAGGTGAAATATCAAAATGTAAATTTGCTGAACGCAGTGTAACGTATTTAGGGCATGAAGTAAGCTGTAAAGGTATCCAACCCAAAGCAAAACTTATTGCTGCTATTGTTGATGCACCAGCGCCTAAGTCCAAGGATGATCTAAGGTCATTTTTGGGCTTAGCGGAGTTTTATGCTAAGTTTGTTGAGAACTTTTCAGAAAAGACTCCTCCCATGAGGCTTCTTTTAAAGAATAAAGTCAGTTTTGATTGGTCTTCTGAATGCCAACAAGCTTTTCTTTCCATTAAACAAGCCATCAGTAAAGCTCCTTGTTTACAAGGTTTTGACCCATCAGCTAACACGTGTGTTACCACTGATGCGAGTTCGAAGGGGTTAGGTGCTGTCCTTACTCAGTTTGATGGAGATAATAAGGAAACCGTCATTGCTTTCGCTTCTAGGTCGTTATCTCCCTCAGAAGAAAAATATTCGGTAATTGAGAGAGAAACGTTAGCCTGCGTTTGGGCCTTGGAGCATTTTAGAAATTTTTTATGGGGCAGGCATTTTGTGTTAAGATCTGATCATAAACCTTTAACTAAACTTCTCACTACTGAAGGTTTATCCAAAGCCACTTCCAGGATTGCTAGATTTTCATTACGACTTCAAGATTTTTTGTATACTACAAAGTATGTTCCTGGTGTTAAGAATAGAACTGCTGATTTTTTGAGCAGAATGGTGTTGCCCTTAACTGAGATTGATTGCAACGCATGGAATGAATTTTCTGTTGCCAATGTTTCTTATGTTGATGTGTTGCAAGGTAGCATTGATCGTACTGAGTGGTTAAAAGCTGAAAGTGAGGATGCTAATCTCATGAATGTTAAATCCAAAGTTATTAATGGTTGGCATGGTGTTGACAGAAGGAATATTGCTGATGAAATAAGAGGATTCTGGGAGGTGAGGAATGAATTAAGTATTGATGATCAATTTTTGGTTAGAGGTGATAAGGTGGTACCTCCTGTGTCCTTAAGAAAGCAAATCATCAGTTTGTGTCATGATGGTCATTCCGGCATCACGCGTACCAAGCAGAGACTTAAAGCGTTGTATTGGTGGCCTGGTGCGGATATGGCTGTGGAACGATTTGTAAGGGAATGCCTTAATTGTGAAATTGCTGATAAGTCGCTCAAAACTCTTAACCCCCTTCTTTTCCTTTGCATTGTCCAAATTCTCCTTGGCAGGAGGTTGCTTTGGATTTCATGGGTCCTATTGTGTGGCAGGACGGTTCTACTAAATACATTATTGTTCTTGTGGATGTGTTCTCCAAGTGGTTTGAGTTGTGTATAGTTAAAAGTGTTAATTCCATCACTGTTATAAAATTTTTGGACTCCGTGTTTATTAGGGAAGGATTTCCTGCGTATATTCTCACTGATAATGGGGTCCAATTTAAATCCAATGATATGGTCTGTTATCTACGCTCTTCTGGGATTAAGCAAAAATTTTCTACACTCTATAGTCCCACTGGGAACAGCGTTGTAGAAAGAATTAACAGAACTATTAAAGGGATTATTCAACTTTCCAGTAAATCTGGTTTGTCTTGGGATGATGAGTTGGTGAAAATGACTTGGTCTTACAGAGTTACTAGTCATTCTTCTTTAGGTTGCAGCCCATTCTCCGTCATGAGGGGTAGAATTCCATTTTCTAAGGAAAATCCTAGTTGGATGAATAGGAGCAGGTGTGTTCATTCTGATTGGGACAGTATTAAGCATCATATTAAAATTTCTCAATCCAAAAATAAGGCTTATTTTGACGCAAAGCATGGTAGTAAACCGTGTGATCTTTCGGTTGGTGATTAGGTGCGTGTGAAACTTGCTAAGAAAACTCCCAAAGGGGATAGTAGGTTTAGTGAACCTCATCAGGTTGTCAAAGTTAATAATAATACTGCAGTCCTTGACAATGATGAAGTTTGGCATATGAACCGTTTGGCTATTAGCAAAAATGTTTCACAAGAAAATGTTTCACAAGATGTGAATGTGCCTACCACTGCAAAGAACTTTTGGTGGATGTTGGAATGTGATCAGTGTTCTGACTCGTACAATCTTCAAACTTCTGATCACGACAGTTTCCAACCAGGGTCTAATGATCCCATTCCAGAAGCTTTATTTTCTGCACAAGGTATTTCTGATGATAGAGTTCCCTCAGGTTTTCAAGTTGCTTCTCAAGATTTTTCTCAACCTGTTTCCAATCAGACTTCTTTGCCTGTTGAAGGGTGTTCTACATTTAATGAACCAGAACCAAAAACTTCGTGTGGAAGGGTTATTAAGAAACCTTCCCGTTTTGATGATTTGATATGTGAATAAAGTTTTTTTTTTTTTTTGTTTTGTTATTTTATTAGGAGAAGGGATGTGTAGTATATGGGTGGCAGGAATGTAAGGTACGTGCTTTATTGTTTAGAGTTGTAGAGTGTTCCATGTTCTATGTTCCACTTATAAGTACAGTGTGTAGAATCTTGAGAGATAGATGCTGCGCTCTCTGTGTAGAGTGAACTGTTAGTCCTGCAGGTTGGCATTAAAAGGATATTACTCCAACTACATTCTTCGTGTGATTACTACGCAATTGCTACAGAGATGCAGGGCTGGCTGGCCGCCATTCCGCTCCAGGGCCCCTGTGCCTTTGCACCAGTTGCACCACTGGTAGCTACGCCACTGCCAAGGTCCAGCATAAGTAGTTTATCCAGTGCAGTTTCTTGCTTTGCGTTCTGGAACCTTTAGTCCTAATTTTATATTAGGACAAACAACCACAATTCCTAGAAAGCAAAACGCTGGACTGGATCACTTATAGCCCTGGAAAAGGCGAGTAGTGGTAGTAATTAGTGACTCATACATGCAGAAGTGACTGGAAAGGGTGTCCTGCCCTCTTCACTTGTTTGGCAGTTTCAAGGCTTTGGACATGGTGTTTAGATGTTGTTTTTAGGTCTCGGCCTGCACCAGCGCTTGCGCTGGTCTGGCCGAGAGTTTTAGTAAGCGGGTTTTGGAAGTGCAAACACTGGCTTTCGGCTGGCGACCAGCTTGAGTTCACGATGGCGTGCACGCGCAGCTGGCATCTGGGTTTCCTATCTCTTCCTCATTTCCTCGTCATGGCTCATTAACTCTCTGGACTCTGATGTTTCAATCGCAGCAGCAGCTCACATTACCAACTGAGGGCCCTGGACTACAGTCACATGAAAAACAACAGCGATTAGCATTGAAATGCAAGCTTTTTTTTGTCTAGTTAGAAATATTGCTTCGGTGGGTTGATTTCACCTTATATCGCTATTTGTTTTATATTGGGAGTCACAGCCTAATTACCAGTATTTTTGTCTCTCACTGTTTTTTTTTTAAATATTTATTCGCGCAAAGCACAAAGCTATATTTAAGGTTACTTTTTCCGCGTCACTTCTTCACTCTATTTAAACTCCACACCCCCACTCTTATTGTCTCTCTCCTTCTCTCTCTCTCCCTCTCTAATTCTCTCTCTACTTAATTAACTCTCCCTCTCTATCTTTTTTAGCCTTTCATTCGCTCTCACCCCTTTATCTGTTTCTCTTTCAAACTCCTTCATTCACTCTCTCTCCCCTTCTTTCTCTCTCTCTATCCCGCTCCACTCTTTATTCTATGTACACCCTTTCTCTCTCTTTCTCTCTCACCACCCTCTCTAATTGGGTATTATATCTTCACTCTACATCTTACTCGGCAACACCACAGCATCACTCAGCGCCAGCACAGCATCAATCAGAGCCAGCACAGCATCACTCAGCACCAACACAACATCTCTCAACGCCATCACAGCATCACTCAACGCCATCACAGCATCACTCAACGCCATCACAGCATCACTCAGTGCAACCACAGCATCACTCAGTGCAACCACAGCATCACTCAGTGCAACCACAGCATCACTCAGTGCAACCACAGCATCACTCAGTGCAACCACAGCATCACTCAGCGCAACCACAGCATTACTCAGCACAACCACAGCATCACTTAGCGCCACAACAGCATCACTCGGCGCCACCACAACATCACTCCGCGCCGCCACAGCATCACTCAGCGCCAAGACAATATCACTCAGCACCACCACAGCATCACTCAGCGCCAAGACAATATCACTCAGCACCACCACAGCATCACTCAGCACCACAGCAGCATCACTCAGCAACACCTGAGTATCATTCAGCATCAACTCAGCATCGTCTCCGCAACAGTCACCACCACCACCACCACTACCACCTCAGCATCACTCAGCACCACCTCAGCCTGCTCTCGGAATCTGGCATCTGTTGATTCTCCCCTAGCGTCTGGCCGCTGCTAGTGTTATAATACAGGTACTAGTTCCCAACCTTCACCCTCCGATTGTTTATGCCCCCTCAAAAAAAAAGCTTTAACAAACAACCATTGCAATAGGCAGAAACAAGTTGCCAGCATTGCAAGAACAAAAGAAAACTGAGGAAATTTTTTATTGTAAATACTTTTTTTAATATGGTCGTTCAGTTTTACATAATGCCTTCTTGGTCATATATAAAGAAACAAAAATGCTTCTGAAACTTTTTTATTATAACTTTTCAGCATGCCGCACAGCAGCCACACTTCTCTACAGCACAGCTTGAAGACATTGGCAAAGTCAATAGCTCTGGCTAAACACTTATAAGGCCCCAAAGGCGAGACCTATTGGCTATGCCAATGCTTGTTACTTGTATGACTGATGCTTAAACATTTGGTGTATTCTTTCATTCCACTTTGTTATGCATCCTGAATGTTTGCAGCATGGACCTGATTCAATACCGTCCTTCAGAAAAGTGTTAGCATGGATGGAATCTTTATTCTGTGTTCTTTCAGGAGACCGGGGAGGGACAGCACGTGGTCTTTGTAGGGAATCTGCATTTTCTGTGTGTTCAGCCTGGATTTTTTGCCTTTTGTTGGACTCGATATTTTTGCTGGCTTTATAATTCTATGCATTTTACCCCTGCTATCCAATCAATCAATCAATCAATCACGGCATTTATAGAGCGCGCTACTCACCCGGGAGGGTCTCAAGGCGCTGGGGGAGGGGGTAAGTTACTGCTCGAACAGCCAGGTCTTGAGCTGCTTCCTGAAGGCGAGATGGTCCTGGGTTCGCCGAAGGTGAGTGGGGAGGGAGTTCCAGGTCTTGGCCGCCAGGTAGGAGAAGGATCTTCCTCCGGCGGTGGTTCTGCGGATGCGTGGTACGGTGGCGAGGGCGTGGCTGGTTGATCGTAGCTGGCGTGTGGGCGTGTAGAAGGACATGCGGTCGTTGAGGTACTTTGGGCCCAGGTCGTGGAGGGCCTTGTGTGCGTGGGTGAGGAGTCTGAACGTGATTCTCTTGCTGACGGGGAGCCAGTGCAGGTCTTTCAGGTGTACGGTGATGTGGCTGTGTCGGGGGATGTCCAGGATGAGTCGTGCGGAGGCGTTCTGGATGCGCTGGAGTCTCTTTTGAAGTTTGGCTGTGGTTCCGGCGTAGAGGGTGTTCCCATAGTCCAGTCGGCTGGTGACGAGTGCCTGGGTGACGGTCTTCCTGGTTTCAGTGGGGATCCATCTGAAGATCTTGCGGAGCATGCGCAGGGTGTTGAAGCATGAAGATGAGACGGCGTTGACTTGTCTGGTCATCGATAGGGAGGAGTCCAGGATAAAGCCCAGGTTGCGTGCGTGGTCCGTTGGCTTGGGTGCGGTGCCCAGGGCCGGGGGCCACCAGGAGTCGTCCCAGGCGGAGGGTGATGAGCCCAGGATGAGGACTTCCGTCTTGTCTGAGTTCAGTTTAAGGCGGCTGTTCCTCATCCAGTCGGCGACGTCTCTCATCCCGTCGTGCAGGTTGGCTCTGGCGGTGGTGGGGTCGTTGGTGAGGGAGAGGATCAGCTGGGTGTCGTCGGCGTAGGAGATGATGTTGAGGTTGTGTCGGCGTGCGATGGCTGCGAGGGGGCTCATGTAGACGTTGAAGAGGGTCGGGCTGAGTGAGGATCCTTGTGGAACGCCGCAGATGACTTCGGTGGCTTCGGATCTGAACGGGGAGAGGCGGACTCTCTGGGTTCTTCCGGCGAGGAACGAGATGATCCATTCCAGTGCTTTCTCTCGGATTCCGATGTTGCTGAGGCGCTTCACTAGGGTGCGGTGGCAGACGGTGTCGAACGCCGCGGAGAGGTCCAGGAGGATGAGGGCAGCTGTTTCCCGTTGTCGGTTAGGGTTCTGATGTCGTCGGTGGCTGCGATAAGGGCGGTCTCGGTGCTGTGGTTGGCCCGAAACCCGGACTGCGAGGGGTCGAGGGATCCATTCGTCTCGAGGAAGGCGGCAAGCTGTCTGTTGACGGTCTTCTCGATGACTTTGGCCGGAAACGGAAGGAGCGAGATGGGGCGGTAGTTCTTGAGGTCGGTGGGGTCCGCCGTTGGTTTCTTCAGGAGGGCGGTAAGCTCGGCGTGCTTCCAGCTCTCCGGGAAGGTGGCGGTGTGGAAGGAGGAGTTGATGATGTCCCGGAGATGGGGTGCGATGGTGGCGTCGGCTTTGTTGAAGACGTGGTGTGGGCAGGGGTCGGTTGGTGATCCGGAGTGGATGGAGTTCATCGTGCGGGTGGTGTCTTCGGTGTTGATCGGGGTCCAGTTGCAGAGGGTGGTGGTGGCGGGCATTGGTTCGGCGGTAGGGTGCGTTGTTTGTGCGTCGAAGCTGTTGTGTATGTCGGTGATCTTGCGGTGGAAGAACGCGGAGAGTGAGTTGCAGAGGTCTTGCGAGGGGTGATGTCGTTGTTTCCGGCGCTGGGGTTGGAGAACTCTTTGACGATGCTGAAAAGTTCCTTGCTGTCATGGGCGTTGTTGTCCAGTCGTTCTTTGAGTGCCGACTTCTTGGTGGCACGGATCAGCTGGTGGTGTTTGCGGGTGGCGTGCTTGAGGGCGGTCCTGTTGTCTGTGGTCTGGACGAGTCGCCAGGTTTTCTCGAGAGTGCGGCAGTTCTTCTTGGATTCCTTGAGTTCGTTGGTGAACCAAGGGGTTTTCTTGCTTCCGGGTCTGCTGGGAGGGTTTTTAGTGGTGCGAGGTCGTCGGCGCAGGCGGTCAGCCACTTGGCGAGGTTGCTGGCTGCTTCGTTTGGGTCCGTTGTGTCGGTGGGTGTGTTCTGGCTGAGGGAGGCGGTGAGCTGCTCGGCGGTGATCTTGCTCCAGCTCCGGCGGGGAGCCTGTTGCGGGTGGTGGTGGGTCGCAGTCTTTCTGAAGCTGAAGTGGACGCAGCTGTGGTCGGTCCAGTGGAGTCCGGTGGCGTGGCTGAAGGAGATGTGCTTGCTGGACGAGAAGACGGGGTCAAGCGTGTGGCCGGCGTAGTGGGTGGGCGTGTTCACCAGTTGCTTGAGTCCGAGGTTGGCGAGGTTGTCCAGCAGGGCGGTGGTGTTTCTGTCGTTGTTGTTCTCCAGGTGGAAGTTGAGGTCCCCTAGGAGGATGTAGTCGGCGGAGGGCATGGCGTGCGGGCTGATGAAGTCTGCGATGTCTTCGCTGAATAGTGTGCGTGGTCCCGGGGGTCTGTAGATGAGGGTGCCTCGGAGGGTGGTCTTGGGGTCCGTGTGTATCTGGAAGTGTAGGTGTTCGGCGGCGAAACAATGTCTTTGCTCCTTCTTTAAATATGGTCGAATTGGCATGCCCCTAACTGATAAATTTAACTTGCCTAGAAATCACTACTAAATTATACAAAATATTCCCAGGGCCTGTAAGTTAAATTCCATTAGAGGACTTAAGCACTGTTGTGCTACCCACTACAGTGGCAGTTCAAACATGGCTTCAAATCTACCATTGTAAACTGGCTGTAGCAGTGTAAAAACTTTTATTTGTGCCGTCAAAATAAATCCTTTTGACCGGTCAAAACCTTCCTTCTAAATATGAATACGTTACTCCTATGTTGGCCTTGTAGCCCTCATGGCAGGGTGCATGGATTTAAAAGTAGGACATGTAGAAATGTAATGTTAACATATCCTTACAGTGACTGCAACCCAAAGCTAGTTTCACTGTGGCATGCCAAACTGTCCTGTGTAGAAAGCCAGAGTACGTTTTGATATACTAATATTGTATCTCGGGAAAGGGAGCACCTAGACAAATAATTAAAGTGCTATTTTTAATAGTTAATAAAATCCAATTCAGTGGTGAATATTAAGGATATATATATTTTAGAAAGATACATTTTCTTTGCATGAATTTCCTGGAGGATAATTTACATTTTCTCTCTAGCTTCTCCCAACAGTAATTAGTGTTGAAATGCCTCCCAAGAGCAAACTATAGGCTGACCTGAATGGGCAGGGATAACTCATCTGAATATTCAAGGATGGGGAACTGTCATTACATTACAGGGTCAAATCCTACTTACGTGTCAGATCTTGCTTGACCGGTTTGCTGGGTTCATGGAGAGAACAGGATGCAAAGACAATTCTTGTGTATCCACTGTCTGGTTGCTGAATGACTCTGCTTTTGTCCTACCAGACTTTTGTCTCTGGGTTTACATGTAACCCTTGGGGCACCCTTGGAAGTGAATTGAACAGGATGCCTGGACCATTCTTGTGGGTCCATTGTGTGGTTGCCGAAGGGCTCTGCTTTTATCCTACCAAACGTCTGTCTCTGAGTTTATTGGGAGACAGCACCTGCTTCATACTGGATTTTATTGTCAGATGTGGAAGGACACTAGGATTACTAAGAGCACACTCCCCACTCGCATCCCAGCCCTCAGAGCCCAAGTTGAGTGTGGCCAAAAACATTCACCATCTAGAAAATACACAAAGTGAGTAGGTGTGGCAGCAGGAACTTTTACCCTGTTGGTTAGAGCATGCTTCAAAGTAATTCCCACCGACTAACCTGTGTCAGTCATAAATGTGGCACCTCCAGGCACCCACTTAGAAACTTCGTGGAACTGCGGAAGATCATCAAAGGACTGGACCTGTTGTCTGTAACCTGAGTGGAGCCCTGAAGAAATGGACCTGCTCCCTTTTGCCGGTCAAAGAAGTAGATAACAAGGTTCATAAGGCTCATCTCCTTTCAAGCTTGAGGGATACAAAAAGCTACAAGATGCCTTTTCCTGGATGTACCCAGCTCACCACTAGTAACTGGACCCTGCTATTGGCCTCTGCCGGGCACCCTGTGAGCCTCTAAGTGCCTCCCATGAGGTCCTGGGTGGTTTCAGAAGTGTACTCCTGTGGTGGATTGGGACTTACAGGATTAGGTCATAAGCTAAACTCTTTGTCCAGTACGGACTCGGTTGGCGTGTCCGACTTTCGCTCCACTGCGGTGAGCCTCAAATTGCACATAGGTCCCAGTCTACCGCAACCATTGACTATCATTGGCACTTTTTTTGCTTTTTGGTGCTATTTCTACTTATAATGTTAAAAAGTGATATTTCCGGTTCTTCTTATTAGATTTGTGTCACTTTGATGCTATTTTGTTTACTACATTTCACTCTGTTTTTTTTTTATTAGTTGGGATTTTTATTGTTTTGCATTTTGATTTTATTACTGTTTTGGGCCTGCATAAATATTTTACACATTGCCCTAAGTTAAGCCTGTCTGTTAAATGCCATAACTACCAGGGTGTTGCGCTCTGGCCAATTAGTGACTTTGAAGGTTCACCATAACAAGGGTTGTGATTGTTTCTTGAGGTGGGTAATCACCCACCCCAAATAATCATACAATTTCTTACAGTCTTGATACTCCTTCATGTATTAGCTGCCTACTACACGGTTGACCACACCATCCTGCAGAGCAGGCTAAAGTAAAAGGCTAGGTTATCAAGGATGACTCGTGAATAGATTTGATTGTTTTTCCCCAGTCAAAGTCAACAGATATGGATAGTAACTTCTGTCTCATCTTCCCAGAGTGTACAGTGCTGTATGTCTCAGGGATCCTCCCTGTCTTCTTCTCTTCAACATTTACGTGTACAATGCATACACATACATAGCCACCACAAGGTGTCATCCAGACATGTACAGATGATTTCTAAATACACATCTGCGTAGAAAAGGAAGCATAATAAATAGCATTGCTGTTTTCATTGACCACATAAATATTTGGATTAACAAAAGTTACCTTTGTTTGAATGAATCAAAGACTGAAATCACCATTGTAGGAAGAGAGGCTTAGAATCGTCACCCTTCGCCGACCCTTCAATCTGTCCCCCTGCACATCCTAGCTCTGCAGGTCAGACACCTTGGGATTACTTTGACTGGACTTCAACTTTATCCTTCAAATCAACACAGTGGTCAAAGAAGCTAATTTTCAATTTTCCCTCCAGAAATCGTTATGCTCCTTGAAACCGACCATCGGATAGAATTTATACATACTCTGGCCATGGACAATTTAGACCACTATAACCAGGGCCACTGGAATTATCCAATCGTCCTCTGCATTTTTCACTTAACTATGGATTTGCCACGTAATCCATAATCTGCTGCATAATCTTCAGATTTTAACACAAAAATAGTTTCTAGCTCAAATGGTTGAAAAGTTACTAGAAATGCAGCTGCACTTGTTGTGATACAATGTAAGGCCCTTTGCAAAGGTTGACTAGTTACTTTTCTATTGCTTATTGCCATAATTCAGTGTTAAATTGGTACGAGTTAGGCACAACCTATGCCCAGACAGTGTTAGAGTGTAAAAATAACAAAATAGCCAAGAAATGCTATCACAAAATATGCCGCATTGTGCCACATAATTTCTCTTTTCTTGCTGCATGATTTAGTCAACCCTGCTGGATAATTTGACCCTCCCCTGCTGCATAATTCCAATGGCCCTGACAATAACTTATTATGCACTGTACTCCTCTGTTTGAATATCACAGGGCATTAGGATTCCCTACACAGCATTAGTCATGCCACTTTTGATCCAAGAGATTTCCAAAGGCTCTCTGTCTTTTGATGATATGTCAATAATTAATCCCCCTGATGGGGTAGTTAATCCTTCGGGATGTTTATTTCAGATTAGTGTTAGTTCTCACTTAGAGATACATCATGGTGGTGAACCTTGTGACTCTGTGGTGTTTGTCCTTCTTGTTATGCAATAGTCATATTTTCTTCTGCAAAAAATGCAGTTGTACACTTAACACTACAGGGTGTACGAATGGGAATGCAACGAACATGGAATTTGTGATGCGGCGTGCATCAAGTTGAGAAAGGTTGAACATCTAGAGAGAATCCTTGTACTTTTGCAATGGCGGTGAGAAAGTATATATTTATGAAGGTTTCGCATTATCGTGGGGTGGTTTGAGATACAAATTAGTTGTTTTTCTTACAATATCTTTTGTTAAATTTCTGACAGAAGGAAACTGCAATGTGATCTTTTTATATTGAAATGTGTTTCATAAGGTTATGTAGATTAATATGTAGTTCTCAAGTGCATAATGTCAGGTGATGAGTTCCACAATATTGGTTTGTCAACTTTGAGAGATTACAGTGCTGAGAGTCTAAGATTGGTCAACTCAGGCTGCCATTGGAGGTTATTGTTTCTTCTGGGTTGATGTCAATGAACTTTGCTAGTTTTTCTGGTTCCTTGAAAACTGTAATTCTGTCTTTTCTGATATTTTGTTGTCAGACTTATGTTATGAAATTATTAACATTGAGGAGTTGTTGCTTTGACTTTGGTGTAATACAATTGGTAGCGATTCCATGCTACATGTTTACAGGCTGTTTCTGCTTTCAGAACTTTGATTGCTTGAGTACATTCTAAGTAGAGCACCCTGTTCCTGCTGTTGTCCACAATCCTGTGACTGCTTTATAGGTTAAAGTCAATATTTGGTCTTAAATCAAGTAGTTTGGTAGAAAGATTTGAGATATGTACATGTTTTCCTTACCATATGCCTCCTGCAGACCCGTTTTTTTAGGTTCTTATTGGCTTTCAGGAATCGAGTGAAGTGGTATTCTCTCTCAACAATTTGGGGGATATCAGGGTAGTGGTCCAGTCTTTAAATTGCTCTCTTTTTTTGTATGAGGCATTTTAGGTCGAAGCCTACCAGACAGCAGAGTCTGGTTTGCTAAAGACATCTTGGGTACATTCATAAAGCTGACCTAGGAATGCATTTAGCCAGTTGCTTACCATTGGATTTGTGGTTTGTAACTTACATTTTCTGGCGTTATTTCATTTAGGCTGTCCCCCTTAAGTTCGTCCATCCCGTTGCCCAAACTTTGTTTACTCTATTCTTCCATGAACTTGCTTTCTGTAAACAGGCCTTTAAATCTTGTTCTTATTTTGTTACATTTGCTGTGCATTCAGAAACAGAGTTGGAATACCGGGCTCTCTCTTCCAGGGAGCTTGGTGTTTATTTTTCTTTCTCAGACTTCAAAGTGAGAGAATTTATATGACAATCCTGCTGAGTACCCATGTGAGAGGAGAGGGTGTAGGATGTTTTATTTTGTAGCACACAACAACAAAAATTAACTGTGCAGATGTTTCAGAATATATCAGATTCAGTCCAAATGAAGCACATTTTTTTGTAATTCTGAAGTGTGGTGGAAACAAATATTTGAATACAATCAAAACGCATCAATACACTAGGTGATGACATTTGCAAACATCGTTTGTGTGCAGTAAAACCCTATTTTGGTGCAAATGCAATGCTCATTTTAATAAAAAATGTGTGTTGTCTGTAATGGCAGTGCGCTACCACACCATGCATACTTCACACTATGCCCTTATGCTCTATGCCACACCAAACATTCTACGAGACTCCACCCCATGACATGCGGCTCCAAACCCTGCCACTCCACGCCACTCCACTCACTCCACACCACTTGCACCACTCCACTCTTCCTCACTCTAGTCTACCCCACTCCACTCTACCCCACTCTACCTCACTCCAATCTACCCCTCTGTTCCAGCACATCCCACTCTACACCACTGTACCCCAATCTATCCCACTCCAATCCACCCCACTCCACTCTAATCTACTCCACCCCAATGTACCCACCCTCACCCCAAACTACAGAACCCCACTCCAATCTACTCCACTCCAATCTACCTAATCCACTGCAATCCAGTCTACCACACTCCACTCAATCTAACCCAATCAACCCCATTCACTCCACTCAAATCTACCCCACTCTGCTCCAATCTACCCCAGTCTACCCCACTCCACGCTACCCGAATCAACCCCTCTCCAATATACCCCAATCCTACCCACTCAACTCTACCCGGCTCCACTCCAATCTCGCCCACTCCATTCCAATTTACCCCACTCCAAACTCTACTGCATTCCATCCAACTACGCTCCACTCCAATCTACCCCACTCTACTCCAATCTACCCCACTCCACTCAAAACTACCCACTCTACTCCAATCTACCCCACTCCACCACCCTCCACTCCACCCAAATCTACCCCACTCCACTTCGCTCTAATCTACCACGCTCTACTCTAGTCTGCCCCACTCCACCCCTCTCATATGTACCCCAAATCCAACCCACTCCATTCCGATCTACCCAACTACACCCCACGCCACCCCATTCCAATTTACCCCACTCCAAACTCCACTGCAATCTATCCAACTCCTCTGCACTCCAATCTACCACACTCCACCACAATCTACCCCACTCCAATCTACTCCACTCTACCCAAATCTACCCCACTGAACTTCGCTCCAATCTATCACACTCCACTCAAATCTGCCCCAGGCCACTCCAATCTAAACCATTCCACCCCAATCTACCCTACTCCAATCTACCCCAATCTATCCCACTTCTCCCCACCCCACTGCAGTCTACCCCACCCCACTCTGCCCCACTCCAATCCAATCCACACCACTCCAGTCTTCTCCTATTATACCTCTTCAGTCTACCCCACAACAATCTACCCCACTCCATTCCAATCTACCCAATCCACCCTAAATTACCTCACTCCACTCTAATCTACCCCCTATACTCTTCCCCAATCTGTCTCACTCTACTCCAATCTCGACCCCACTCCAATCTATCCAACTCCAGTCCACCCCACTCTACTCCACTCTACCCCACTCCACCACCCCATTCTCCCACATTTCATTCCACTCTACCCAACTCCAATTCACTCCTCTTCACTCCATTCTATCACGTCATTCAAATCTATCTCACTCCAGTCCAATGTAACCCACTCTAACCCAATCCCCCCACTCAACCCCACTCCAATCTTCCCTACCCCACTCCACCCCAAACTGCCCTACTCCAATCTACCTTATCCAATCTGCCCTCTCCAATCTACCCCAATCTGCTCCACTCCAATCTACCCCACCCACCCCATACCACTCTATCCAACTGCACTCCAACCTACTCCACTCCAATCTACCCCACTCCAAACTATCCCACTCCTATCTATCCCATCCCAATCTACCCCACTTCACTCCAGTCTACCCTACCATTATCCACCCAATCTACCCCACTCCCTCCTAAACTACCCTTTTCCAATCTACTCCTCTCCAATCTACCCCACTCCACTATCCTCCACTCTTCCCCAATCTGCCCGATTTCACTCCAGTGTACCCCAGTGTATCTCACCCGAACTACCCCACTCCAATCTATCCCACTCCACCCCAATTTAACCCACTCCACCTCAGTCCACCCCACTCTACCTCAATCTACCCCACTCCGTTCTTTCACACTCCATTCTATTCCACTCCAATATACTGCACTCCACTCCACCCTACTCCCCCAATCTACCCCACTCCACTCAAATCTACCCACTCCACCCCAATTCACCTCACTCCATCCCACTCTACCCCACCCCACTCTAGTCTACCCTACTCCAATCTATCCCTCCTTAATCTACCCCACCCCAATCTACTCCAAACCTCTCCAATCTACTCTACCCCACTCCACCCCAAACTACCGTACGCGAATCAATCCCATCCAATCCGCCCGCTCCAATCTCCCCAGCTCCAATCTACTCCACTCCAGTCTACCTCACTTCAATCCACCCCATCCACACCACACCCCTCTCTCCATCTCCATTCCAACCTACTCTACTCCAGTCTATACCACCACTCCACTCTACCCGACTCCACTCCAGTCTATCTCACTCCAGTCTACCCCAATCCACCCCTCTCCACTCTTCCCCAATCTACCCTACTCCAGGTAGATTAATGCAACCGCCGTATGTGTTGTGTGGAGTTTTTAATGCTAAACTGGGTGACCCAACTTTAAGAGTTGGGACCGCGATCGCCGATGCTCAGGTAGCAACCATCGGCGTGAGGGGCGGTGAATTGTCCAGTTACCTAGCATCGCACAATTTAGTCAACCTAGTCGAAGCATTTTCGGAGGGTGAGTTCCGACAGCCCGTTTATAGAGGCCACGGTCGACCCTCTATCATTGATTATAGCTTTGTGTCTAGATGCCTTTACCCTCTGTTTGATAGTGGGAGGGTTGTTCAAATGGCTTGGGATGACCATAACGCACTTTTTGGTGTGGGGGATTCCTTCCTTTCAATGGGTCCTGTCCTACACCAGCAAAATTACCAGTTAACCATTCCAGTGATGGCCTTAATCTGGTCTGGAGACTTTGTAATCCCTCTGAAGCCTTAGCATCTCTTCTCAGCTTGTATCAAGGACTATTTCTTAATTGTTTGCGGAAATTCATGATGACTCTATTTTGTTAGCCTATAATAATTTAGTATCGGCTATAATACAGTTTCTTTTAAAACCCATTCGAGCCAATAAGAAAGCACATCGATGGTTTGATAAGGCTTGCTCGGTGGCAAATAGGAACTTAAAACGGGTCTTATCGATTTCTCCCAGAGTGCAAGCTGATGTCCTGGCGGCCCGTTTGGCTTACAAACTCCCCTTAAAAAAGGAAGGAAGCCCTACTCAAAAACGATTGGGAACAATTAGAAAAAGCTGCAGTGAGGGGCAACAGTAGCACTTTTTTTTAACACAGTTAGGAGTATAAGATCAAGAAATGTGTGCGTTACCTCTCTGCTCAATTGTAATATTCTGGGGCAGACTGGATCTATAATTTAGAAGAGAACGTAGAATTAGACATCTCTCTTTGCGCTAAATTGTCAAGTTCCTCACCACTTATTCTATCGCTGTCCGAGGTGGCACTAGCTATTAGTCAGTGCACTGAAGGAAAAGCACCCGGGCCGGATGGGATCCCAGTTGATCTCTTAAAATGCAATGTAGACTTATGGGGCCCGTTGATCACTAACCTCTTTAACAGCTCATTGAACACGAATACACAGGAATCGTGGTCCCTATCGGCCATAGTCCCATCTTTAAAAAAAAAAGGGATCGCAAGGCCCCAAAATGCTATCGTCAAATTTCACTCATTGATAGCTCAGTCAAAATTATAGGCAGAGCGATCTATAATCGCCTGAGTGGGCCGAAGATCGAAATATTCTTTCGCCCTTTCAGTACGGATTTTGCTCTGGGCTTGGAACAGTCAAGCAATGCTTGAACTTGAGTTTAATTATAAATAAGTATAACGTGGCTAAGCATTGTCCTCTGTACCTTCGGTTTATGGACCTGTCCACGGCATTCGATTCAGTGAACAGATCAAAATTGTGGCTAATGTTGTTGGAACTTGGGATCGAGGCCCCTTTGGTCAACTCCTTGTATCACCTTCATGTCGATCTTAAAGCCACGGTGCGCATTAGCCCGAATGGTGATATGTCGCCTGAGTTTTTGGCTTAAAGCGCGGAGTGCGCCAAGGATGCGTATTGGCCCCTTTACTGTTTATTATATATATAAATGACATTTGTTCCCATCTGACATCCTGTCCTGTTGATACCCTGAGAATTGCCGGAGTCCAGGTTCCCGCATTATTATCCGCGGATGATGCGGTCCTGTTAGCCCGTACTCCAAAAGCTCTGCGGGAACTTGTGAACCGTTTTGCGCTCTTTATGAATAATTTCGATTTGACAACACATTATGCCAAATCCCAAATTATGGCCGTGGGCCCTGGTATAAGTACTTTAAATAGACTCACTTGTAACGGGCATTCTTTATTGGGTGTAAAGGAGTTTAGCTACCTCGGATTTATTTTGAACTCATCTGGTACTTGGCACTTGCATGTGACTTCTTGCTGCTCAAAGCTTGGAAGGTCAGTGGACGCGGTTCTTAATCTTTCCAGCCCATCACTCAAAGGAAGCATTTCCCCATTGCTAAAAGTTTACAATGCCCAATGTATTCCTGGAACATTATACGGGGCAGGGGTCTGGGACTACCATAAAGCTTATCCACTTCAGACCGAGGAAAATCGCATTTGTCGCGGGATGTTACAGCTCCCCCCAACAGCTTCCACTTATATTATCCACGTAGAGCTCAGCCAACAAGATATCAAGGATAGAATCCACCATGCTCCTTTGTTGCTTAGGATTGGCATTTGCGTAAACCCCCCAGCCAAACTAAGCACGGATATCATTTTGGATTGTCTCGCCTTAAACAAAGGACGCGCTATCCATTGGCTGAGCTATGTGTCGGTTACTTTAGAGGCCTTGGGGCTGTCGTCTCTTTCTGTCGCCTACAGCCCTAAAGAAAAAAGACAAATTATTGGTTAGGCGTTCATATCTCCAGTTCTGCGAGGATAGAAGATTTGCCTTGGGGAGCACGAAAAGCACAGTGTTATACTATTATAAGTTACTCGCCTCTCCCGAGCCAGCCCTTTACCTGTGCCTCGAATTAACTCATTGGGAGCGATCTCTGCTTTTTTCAGTTCAGGGCCGACACAGTATGGTGTTTTTTGTGCTTTACTGGCCCTTGTTTTAATCTGGGGAGTTCCGCAACTGTCTGCCCATGTGACAACCTTTCTGAACAATCTTTGTTACACTATATGTTTTTTTGTGTTTACTACAAACAGGCATGCATGCACTTTCTTAAGCCCTCGTTAAAAAACCTTGGTTACCGCAGTTGCAACGAAGTGCTACAGCACTTGCAATTGTTAAACAATTCGACCATCTGTCTTAGAATATGCTCCTTTTTAAAAGCAGCCATCAGAACAAGGAGGACGTTGGAGGGCTAGTAACCCTGCGCTTTTTTTTTTTATCTATTTACAATTTTTATTACTGTTTTTAGTGGTTTTAACATCAACATTTTAGTCGTTTTAATTACTTATTAGAGAATATTATGTATTTATTTTTGTTAGCTGATATATTTTTCGATTAATTATTCTGTTGAACCATAGAATCTTGATTTTATTGATGCTGGAATTGTGGTCTCTTCTTTTTACATGACGTTTTTTTGTTTGCTGTGCAATGCTGTATTTATTTTGTGTCTTTTGTGGCCTGCCAGGCTGAATAAAGTATAATTGAAATATCCCACACCACTCTACCCCAATCTACCCTACTTCTATCTGCCCCACTCCAATCTTCCCCAATCTACTCCACTCAGCTCCTCTCCAATCTACCCCACTCCATCCCAATCTACACCAATTCAATCTACCACTCTAATCTAACAAACTCTCCTACTCCAATCTACCCCAACCCACCCCACTCCACCCCACTCTACCCCAATCTACCACACTTCAGTCTACCCCACCTGACTAACTTTTAGCCATGCTGAACAGCAGCCACACTGGTGTACAACATGACTAAAACACATTGCCAAAGGCAACAGCTCTTGCATAGATGAGAGCTATTGGCTTTGCCAATGCTTGTTGTTAACTGCATTTAATGTTTCATCAATGCTCTAGAGTTGTAGTAATGTCGAAATAAAGAATGGCTTTGGTGCCCTGGCTGAAGCCAAGATGGCATTTAGATTTGTTTTGTCTTGTTGCTGAGATAATGGCTTTTGGTTGGTCTACGATTGTTATTGCGGCTTGGGATAGAGGGTCACAGCAGGGCGGTTTCTGATCTGGCACAGTTGGTCTTCGGTTGTCAGTGGGACTAAATGTAACATAAAAGAAAAGGAGCACACTAGTGGTGTTATACAGTAAGTTGTGAGAGAGATTTTATGTCATACACCTACAAATATATTGTTATATTTTGGCATCACTTTGGTGTTGAGCTGTGAACTCTGCTTTCTCACTAAGTAATATGGGGTGTTGGAAACACTTATGGATCAAGCCATCAGCTCTGCTCTCTTATATATTTGGCCCCTCTAGAGATAATTTTAACTGATGTTGAACTCTAGTCTGAGAACTTTTACAGCTGCTGTACATTAGCACTGCGATGTGGTCCTTATTAAAGCAAGTTATTATTGTGTGATGGGGCTCTAAATAACTGCCAGCATTTGAATTTTCCATCGGTTTTTGAAGTTATTCCTTCTGTAACTCTTTTTTTGACATATTATTAGGCAAGCATTCCACTGGTCTTCTTGTAAGTTTTACCACCCCAACAGATACGCACCCTCTCTAATAGTGTTCCTTGGCACACATTGAATATGTGAAACTAGTCTGCATTTTCCTGTCCTGTACAGTCGCTGTATGCAATTTGTGTGAAGTCTTTGCCATAATCTGCTACTGATCACTGGTAAAGTACCCTCTTGTTATTTAGTTAAATCAGCTTTTACATTAGTGCAGTTGCTTTGATTTACATACCTGTTGTCGCCAAACTACTAGCACGTTCACTTTTCATCATTGTACACTTCTGATCTTAGTTTGGCACATCTCTTCGCAACATAATCAGCACAGTGTTTCATAAGGAATGATATCAGGCTGCAGACATTTATTTTCAATATTTTACAATCTATTACTTTTGACGTCATTATTCCTGTTTTCTTGATATTTAATCTTCATATTGAGTTTATAGCAGTAATTTGAAGTAAAATAGGGGTCCTGGTGCGGGTAAATGTAGTTGGTGAATGTAGGTGCTGCTCCCTTGCTGTTTGTGGCTACACCATGGCTCACAGATGTCCTCTGGGATGGGCAACAAGTACTGGTATTCTTTCATGCAGAACAGGTCTGAAGGCCTGTTTGGCACTGTTGCACCTTGGTCTTCTTCATTCACAATGTGGAGGCAGGCTTAGAAACTGGACATATTGCAGAATTAGGACACCATCACTAACCTGGTAGTTTCATCACCTGCGTGCTATGAGCAACATGCTCTTGTGTGCACAACATTGTGGGTCTGCCAGGCTACCATTTGGTATTTGTCGAATTGCCCTAATCTTGGTTTCTGTTGGTCCATTTGGTACACCAATATTATAATCTTGGTGCACAATATTTCACATTGACTTGTTCTTTAAGACACCAGGAAACAATTATTTGTTTTGATGTTTATTATTACATTTTTTTTTTATAAAGTATTTTTATTGGTTTTCAGAGATATAAAACATACCTGTAAGCAAATCAAGCAGAACAATGTAAAGGCAAGCAGCGACGACCCCGGTCATAGAACAATAGAAAGATCCACATCTCATTTCCATGAGCCCAAAATGTTCCCACCATATGCCCCATATTTTTACGATGTTTCTGTGGGCAGCCACGAGCTGCGTACACTGGCTCCTCCATCTTTGAACACCAGTCCATGGCATTCTGCCACGTATGCAAATCAGGGGCAGTCTTTGTAGTCCAATTTCATGCTTCCTTAAGGGGTTGCCAAAATCCACCAAGTATCTCTCAGACCTCCTGCCGCCCAACTCCTCAAGTAAACCCAGGACCACGATCTGAGGCGAACAATCTATCGGCCTACCCAACACATCCGACAAGACCCCCAGAAGTTGGGACCAATATTGCTGTATTATGGGACACAGCCAAATCACATGATAAAAATCTGCGTTATCAGCACCGCATCTATGGCAAGCTGGTGTTGGCAGTTTACCTGCTTTCCAAGGCTGCTCTGGCATCAAACGGGTCATATGAAGAACATTTACTTGGATCATACGAAGCCAGGAGGAGATGTCCAACTCCTGTGGTGCCATAAGTGCTTCTCTCCATTCCCCATCCTCCAAGGCACCCATCCAGGCCTCCCAGCGAGTGCAGACGGCCAGGAATAAGTCAGGGGAGTTGATGACCCGGTAACGTTAGATCGGGGAGACTCCCCCCTGTCCCAGAGGTAACATAATGATCTTAACCGCCATAGTGGTAAACGGAGGGACCTCCATCAGAGCGGGCTGGTGATAAGACAAGGCATGGTGATTCTGCAGGAAGCGGAAGAACTGGGTGTGGTGTAGGTGGAAGTCGGCCTGTAACTCAAAGAAGGGGCGTATATTAGAACTCTGCCACACATCACCTAGATGAGAAATGCCAATCAGATCCCACCATCCAAACCCTTCCAGGTTTGCCACATGCTGAAGTAGAGTGCCTCTCCTCAGGGGAGTCTGTAGCGTGATCCTTTCCCCCCCTTGCCCACCAACCAGTCCATATCGTAGCTGCTCACCAGATCCTAAGAAACACCCCAGTGAGGTCTGGTAGAGCTTGGGGAATCGGTGACCCATATAATCGGTCCGTAATTGTCTCCCATGTCATGAGTGAGAGTTCCGCTCGATATGCTGGGTCCTCACACATCCCATGAACTCATTCAGGACCACCAATTGTGAGACCCAATAATAGAGCTATAATAATAGAGCTGTAGGCCAGCCGCCGCCAGACCCCTAGCAAAGGTGGACTGCACACATTTGCTAAATGCTAGACGTGTGACCTCATGGTTCCATAGAAAGGGACGTATAACGGCTTAAACAGAGCGACACCACGTCTTGGGGATGCTGTGGGGGAAGTTGTGTAAGACATATAAAAACCGGGGTGGGACCATCATTTTAAAAAGCGCAATCCTCCCCATGAGATTGAGTGGCAAGGAAGACCAGCGCTCAAGATCTTTCCTCATACGCGCCACTATAGGCGTTTGGTACAGCAATGACGCCAGTGCGGGGACCAGGGAGCTGTAAATGCCAAGATAAAGAAAACTCAGCCTACGAAGGGATATAAGACCCCACCAGCCATGGTCCTGCAGGGGGCCTGTCAATGGGATCAACAGGGATTTGGAGTGATTGATTTGGAGCCCAGATGCTTGGCCATAAAGAGCTAGCGTATCCAGTGCTCGAGGACCGGACATCAAGGGATCATGCAGAAAGAGGATTACATCATACGTTTATAGGGCAATGCGGTCCTTTTGCACGTCTCCCCACCCACCAGAAACCCTGTATCTGCGCTTCACAATGGACCCATGTCGCCTGGGGCTCTTTCGCAAGGGTGAACAGGGGAGGGGACAGAAGACATCCCTTCCTAGTGCCTCTTTGAATTGGGAATTCCCGGGAGAGAGCCCCACTCATCCAGATCCTACCAGTGAAACCAATGTACAAAATGTGCGCAAATCTAATAAATCGGGGCCCAAAGCCTAGCCAAGTCAGTAGATCCCAGAGGAAGTCCCAATCACTGGAGTCAAAAGCCTTCTCGAAATCAATGAGGAGAAATGCGTTAGAACCGGGTTGTAAGTGACAGTACGCTACGGCTGCCTGAACCTGCCAGATGCAGTGGCGAGTCTCCCAATGAAGCATGAAGCCACATTGTTCCAGGTGTAACAGCATGGGGACAACATGGAGGAGGTGATTAGTCAGCACTTTGACGTAAAGCTTAAGTTTGATATTAATGAGGAAGATCGGTCGGTAGAATGCACAAGACTCTGGAGGGCACCCTGACTTGTGAAGGACTACAATTGTGGCCTTGTTGAGTTCCACTGGAAATCGGCCATTAGGAATAGCCTCATTGTACAGTGTCAAGTGGGTTAGTAATGGTGTCTGAAGCCTCTTAGAGTATTCTGCGGGGAAACCATCGGAACCCGGTTTCTTGCCAAAGTTCAAATCTGAAAGGGCATACTCAACCTCAGCCAGGGTAAAGGGTTCATCTAGCTCGGCTGCATCTTCGGCCACAAGGCAGCAGATAGGCAGGTCCGCGATCCAGGGGGAAGAGTACTCACACTGAGGGTGTGGGCGATGCGCATACAGTGCACTATAGTAGTCCGCAAAAGCAGCTGCAATACGACTAGCCTCTGTTAAAAGGCCACAGTGGGGGACCTGGATACTGGGAATAACTCTGTCTGCAAGGCCGCGAGAGGCCAACCAGTATAAAAGTTTGCTTGATTTGTCACCTCAGCTGAGCTCTCTTCTCTGGGAGGTAATTCAGCATTGCTGCGCCTCATCGAGGCTCAGCTGGCGCAGTGAGAGCTGATCCAGGACAAGTTGTTGAGGCTCAATGGACTCCGCAGCCGACGCTTCCTCCGCCTGAATGATGTGGAATTCAAGCCTCTCAACCTTTGCTTTTGATGTTTAAAAACCTATTTTAAGCATGGTGGCTCCTGAGTTTTACTGAAGGTCGACCATGTTCTTGCAAGGTGAATCCCTGCCCCGCTATCAGGTTTGCTTTGTATGCTTGATGTCAAAGGTCTCATGAGTTTTACCTTAAAAAGATACACTGTTATGAATGGTAAAACCCCTATGTTTTGCCATGACCAAAGAGGATACAGACCCACTAAGCCCAGACCAATGACTTCAACAACTCATCCAAAACGATCAGAATGCAGGCTTTGTGAATAGAGTACCAGCACAGAGCCTCTGGCTAACTCTAGGTAGATAAGTCATACTTAAGAGTAGCGAAGCACATCACTCATAGTAATGGAGACAACCTTGCTGAGAGTTAGAGTAGATCCTTCCACTGACATCTCATCACACAAACACATCTTATAAACAATACTTGAACGTCGGGCTATTACAAATAACAAGCTGGCTCCAACCCTGAGAGACACTAACCAAGCTTGGAGGAGGGCCTGTACATTGGCTAATCCTTAATGCTGCTCTTACAGAGAGGTTAGTCCACACATCCACTGCTTATGAAGCCCACAGTCAACTCCAGAGTCCTCACTAACTAAAAATCTAGTCTAAACTTCCATATAGAATCTAAATGGTGTAGCGGATATCGAAAGATGACTACAGGATTATGTAGAACAGAAGTCTTCAACCATTTTTGCTCTAAGCCCCACTAAGCTAAATGTTGTGAAGTTGGGACCCCCTCCAAAACTTTATTCCAAGGATTGGAGAAGCAGGAGGGGCAGGGCTGAGCTCAGAGCGGGGCTTTTGAGATCAATTCAGGGGTATGATTTATAACTCATAATCCAAACTAAATGTGAGACTTCTAAAAGAGTAAATGCACCAAACAAAAACAGAAATTGGTCAGCAAACTGCTCCACATAACTGGGGTGTTTTGAGCTGCTCATGCTCCTAGGCCTCAATGCAACATTAGCTGTTGAACGAATTATAGCTTCAGCCCAGAGTAGTAGGCTGTCTCCCCTGCCTCTTTCACTCCTTTCCCACCATGCCTGGCCATTACTCCAATCTTGAAACAGACCCTCTGTCCCTTTCAGTAAAAAAATGTGTTCCCTTGTCTTTCCCCCATCTTTGCAGCAATGGTGGCCTTGGCTCTAATGCTAGCAAGGAATATGAGACTGGTGTCCCTTTTGTAAAGTAAGATGGTCATAATTGGTATGTAGTTGGTCTCTCACGCTCCTGGGCCCCAGTGCTACTGCATCTTCTTCATTAATGATAGCTACTGCCTTGCAAGCTGGCTTTCTCTCGGCCCTTTGTTCAAACATGAGCCCCATGTTACCCAATGACACCCTCTCTGTTATTTCTCTAATGCTCAAGCTAAGGTTTCTACACTGCTTCAGTATTCCCCTCCCCTGGGCCATTGCACCAAGGCCCAAAGTAGCAGCAGCACTGCAAGTGTTCACTGAGCCCTACTGCAAGCAAAGAACAATATTAAAACCGCCATAATTGGCCTTTAGTTGCCCCCAAACCCCCAGGGGCCCGGTGCCACTTTACTTTCTGCACCAGTGATACTTAATGGCTGCCTCCTCTACCCGCTCCACATGCATGTATTTCCGCTGTCAGCAAACAGATGTGGAAACAAGCATTTTGTTTACAGCCTCAGTGGGTCGTCAATGGTGTTGTGATATGTTATGTCCTCAATTAAGTTACTCAGCATATATAGAAAATGAGGTCTGCTGCAGTTCTACTCACGATCCATAGATGCCGTTTTATGCAGTAATTGTACTTGGAGGGCTGCTGTAACATTTTAAACCTACAAGTGTCCATTTAGTCGATTGTGGCTTTAGCGAGGCTGATTTTAACGGTGATGTAATATATAATGTAATTTCTCATATAATTTCGGCTATAATCTGTTTATATAGGGAACGTAGGCAGCTACAACTCCACTCGGTAGTAATATAGTATTGTATATATAGTATTATATATAGAGAGAAAGAAGGGTTGTATTTCCACTGCTCGCTGACAGGTGTTAGAATGAGCAATTGTTTGCGCTTCAGTGATGTCCTATGATATCAGTTTTGGTGTAATATATTATGTCATCTGTTTATAGGTAACAATAGTTGCATTTACACGTTCTAGCAGCCTATGTATCCTCATGACCAGTAAACGTGGCCTGAATTATGACGTGCAACATACCGACACTTGTTCAGTACATACATGGAAGAAGGCATCATTTCCACTGACAGCAAACAGATGTGGAAAAAACACCCAGCTGTTGCCTTTCTTTGAATTATTCTCTGAAATGAAGGGCAGGCCCTGCGGAGCATTTCCCCCACCTTGGCCCGGGCGGAGACTGTAACGCCTGTCAGCTTCCTTAATATCTACCATTTCCACCAATGGCGGGTGCCTGAGTACGAGTAGCCGGGCTAAGCAAAGGGCGAGGGATGCCTTGTACCGCGGATCGGTTGCTCCCCGGTCCTGAGACACAGCAATTCATTAACCTTCTGTTTCAGGATCCATCCCAGACTGACATTTTGTAGACAGGGATGTATGGCAAGGGAGACTAACGACTGGAATCTGTGCACCCTTGCCCCTCGGCTAAGCTGTCACTTCACCTCGCAAGGCCAAAAAATGTTTTTACTAAATCAAGCAAAGTTGGGCTACCTTCACTTAAACTGTTCCGTATACAACAGGGTCATCGTTCAGAACTAGCGAGAAGAGTTGAATTTGCCAACAAGCAGTGGTATCCCACAGTAGGAACCTGGACAGCCCTCTCCTAAGCAAGGTGTAGTAACCATCTAGTCCACGGCGTGTGGCTTTGCTACATTATTGCTATGTTGTATAAGACTATTACTCGCCATGCAATACATATTAAGTAGATAGTAATAAAGGGAGTCCGAGAAAGGCTCGATAGAAGCGCATTTGGCATTGTTTGTCAGCTTTACTGAAGTGTGTGAGGCAGGGGCGCAACTAGAGCCAAATTTCGGGGGGTGCTAATAAAAATTTCGGGCGGGGGTGGGGGGGGGGGGTAATTCTTCCAGCAGTAGGCAGAGTGGAGATGCAGGGGCTCTAAAAGGAGTGAAAAACAACAAAGCCTCGTTAACAAGTAAATGGTCTTTTAAAGACCTGTGAAGTACTCTGGTGCGGCCAGCCTACTGCAGGTCAAGACCCGCCTCCGTGTGTGCCGGGGAAGCTGTCTCAGCCCGCTGACACACACGACGGGGAGGGGGGGGCTGAAGCCCTCTGAGCCCAATGGGCGTAGCGCGCCTGGTGTGAGGTGAGCAGAGGGCCAGGGGATTCCTTAAACTGGCCTTTACAATGAAACTTCCAGCTCGGTGACTTATCCCTGAGCGGATCAGGGGGGTTATTTTCGTGCTCGGATTAAAAGGCTCAGTCATGCCGGTGTCAGAGCCAGGAAATTATTCAGCGCGCCCTGGGCTCTGACTTGCGATGATGGGAAAGAAGCAAGTGGTGAGTTTGGCACTGATTTTTCAGATTCTTTTTTACATCATACTCCGTGCATTGTTTTGTCATTTATGTAAAGCTCCTGATTGCGGTGGCGTTCCGTTATTCATGAACGTAAGTAGAAATGCAAAGGGAATACACCTACTTCCTGTTTGTTGATTTACTAGGTCACTAATCTACTCACTTTCAAAATGGAATGTTTTGTAGATTAAACTATGGTTCAGAACGTACCTTGCATCTATTGCCCTGCGCTAAAATTCAAACTCTTTCTAACTGTTTACGGAAATTGTACTCTTCCAAACATATGCATAACTGGTGCATGACGTACTGTGGTAAAATAGCGCTTGGTGTATAGTATCTACTGGCACTGTACTGATGCAGCTGTTTCCATGCTCACGATGCTAAATTGTATCCAGCTGCCTACGGAAATCTTGCTGATTACAGGGCCATGTATGTAAAAGCCATGATGTTTTGAATTTGTACACACACTGTACTGCTGCTATACAGCGCCCTGAGGCCCTTGAGGCATGTTTCACTCTTAGTTTTTACCAGGATCCTAAAAAATCCGATGGATTTGTTGTGTTGCACCCAGGATGAGTGATATTAATGACAAGGCTGTCTTTGTTGTTTCTTTTTCAGTTTCCCCCGAGAGCTCTCCCTCCATTGCCAAGGTATGTCTTGCTGAACGCTTGACAGCATTTCAACAAGCAATGTTTGCTGTGTTTGCCATGAACTGCTGTAACCCCTAAACATGCTTATGCTATTTCTTGTCTTCTTTACCTAGTCAGTGCCTTCTTTGCATTCTCATGAGACCTCATGAAATAAATGTGACTCCCGCCATCATTCTGTAAAGTCTAGCCTTGTTTCTATTACTCGAGCATGTTACTGTTCTAGTCCTAAGTCTGTGGTTCCCAGACGTGGGGACTAGGTTTAGTCATGTTTTCAAAGAGTAGTGATTGAGAGAATGAGGAAATATATGCAGCGTTCTAGGTACATCATATCGGTTCAAGACGCTAAGATCTGCTGGAAGTACCCAGAGGTATACTAGATGGTGGGTTAGAGGAGGAACGTTGCAACCAGAACCTGGGAAGTCCTCTGCAGGATATAGATCTTCAAAGGTTTACGAAATCTGAAATGTTTAGAGAAGTTCTTCTATACTTCTTCCAGGAGCGTATTTTAGGGTAGTGGCTGTGTTGTTTTCTTTCTGTGACTCAGGGGTGTGGACTAGTGTCACTGAGCCATCGAAATGGAAACAAAAGCTACTCCTACAGTCCATCGAAATTATTGCTCAGAATTTTGATATGGATAATCTCAACATGCACAAATATTGAAACCTAAAACTTCGACAGCATTTAATTACCAGTTCAGCAGTTTCAAGTAGAGTAAATGAACTATTCCAATTCTATACCTGCAGGACTAGAGAGAGAGGGAGAGAGACACCCCCCCCCCCCCAAATAAACAACAGAGTTGTTTTACATATAGATTGAAAAGATGGGTTATTAGAGCCTACTTGAAATTGAGTTGTGTACGGAGGATGAGAGGTAGTGAGGTACAGTTATTAGTTTGTGTTAGTGTAGGGTTTTTAGTATCGACAGGAAGAATGGCGCTCAGGCTAGTTTGCGTTGTGTCTTATTGTGATCAGAGTATGCACGGTGCGGCCAGGTCGGGGGAAATACCCTTTAACCCCCGTGATAGTGTGGATTAAAAATCCACACAAATAAAGTAAGCACGGTCCTGGGCACACGTAATGAGGGTATAACACTGGTTGAAATGTCTCGTTTTTGTAGGAATGTTGATGGTCTACACCAGAATATTAATCATAAGTTTTTAATATTGCAACAAAGAAAAAGCAACCAGCCGACACGTGTTTCGTCACAATAGGGTTGTAACCCGTGACTCTTCAAGGCTGAGTGGCGGTTCAATGAAAAGGTGGTTTCAAGTGGCCGGTGATAATTCCAACCCAGCAGGGGGGTACGACGAGGACCAACGTTGGTGGTCCACTGCAGAGTTTGGGTAGAAGGGGGAGTGAGATTGAAACAAGGGCGGGTAAGCCACAAGTTGCCTGCTGTCCTTAATTGATGAAGAGGTCTGTGGCGACGTGTCACAGCAGCGGTACAGGATGCACGGATAAAGGGACTGTAGGGAGTGCGCTCAAATAAAAGTCAGTGTCTCCGGTGAGGTACAGGCGGGTGCGCCGGTAAGCGAGAAAAACTCAAGATACTGGTGTTCTGGGCGGAGACACTGGTTCCGGGCGGATATCCGCCTTCTACCCAAACTCTGCAGTGGACCACCAACGTTGGTCCTCTTCGTACCCCCCTGCCGGGTTGGAATTATCACCGGCCACTTGAAACCACCTTTTCATTGAACCGCCACTCAGCCCTGAAGAGTCACGGGTTACAACCCTATTGTGACGACACACGTGTCGGCTGGTTGCTTTTTCTTTGTTGCAATATTAAAAACTTATGATTAATATTCTGGTGTAGACCATCAACATTCCTACAAAAACGAGACATTTCAACCAGTGTTATACCCTCATTACGTGTGCCCAGGACCTGTGCTTACAGTTATTAGTTGCTGAACCTGTCTGTGAATGTCTAATTTTACACTTGAGATCGTATAAATCTTGGCATTTCGAGGTGACGGGAGACCTTGAACCTGAAGCCACACGGCCCATCTCAGATTTAAAAAAAAAAAATGTTTTTATTGATGTAAGTTTCAAAAAAGAAAACGCAGCATAAGAACATTTTTGTACTTCTTATGAAGAGCAACGCGAAACGAGAGTTTTAAAATCAATCATTCGGCAGTGATATAAATACAGATCATTTCTGGCATAACCCTCACCGAGCCTTGTCTAGAGGATAGTACCATTTTATGATGCTTGGCGGGGCGGGGGGGGGGCGCGTTTCATCTCCTCTCTCTCGATTGTTCCGGCCCCGGGTGGGATTCATATGTTTCCCCTCCCACGTCCAGCCTATAGTATCTCAACCAATCAATCAATCAATCAGGGAATTGTAAGCGCGCTACTCACCCGTGAGGGTCTCTAGGCGCTGAGGGGGTGGTCCGCAGATCTGTTTAGCCCATGGGTACTCACAAACTTTCTCTCGGGGGCCAAATTTACAGTGTGGTTTGTGGCCGAGGGCCGCACCGGTGGGGGCGGGGTCAGTGGGGGAGGGGGGCGGGGCTAGAGCAAAAAAAAAACTGTGACCATGAGG